>BMAC01000955.1:101792-196549 GCA_014905375.1 Phtheirospermum japonicum
CCTATCCTCCATATAAACCCATTCGACCATGGCCCTATTGAAGTCCATATATACCCATTCTTCGAAAGGTTATTTTGAAGTGAGAGGTAAAGGGTCAAGAGGAGTAAAAGCATTCGGAAATCAAAATACGTCCTCTTCCGACGGCGAGACACCCGTATTCTCAACCACCCCACACTTATCAAAGATCGCGACCGGAAAAGCTATGTGAAGGTGGACTTTAGAATTGTCGTGTAATGGCCAATAGATCCAGATTGGGAGGTGGGGTAGGAGCAATCACCGGGATCGTCGGATGACACGGGCCCACATGAGGAGAAACAATCGGATTATGAGACGGCGATGGAGCAAAATATATCATGGCATAGTCGGGTCCTTGCTTGATATCCATGAACCCCATACACGTCCTCTGAATGAAGGCATTGACAAATTGAATGAGGGAATTCAAGGGCAAGACTTGGTATCATGACCACACGTTCCACACCAGGCACATGGGGGGGCCGGTTTTGGGTCGCGAGAAGGTCAGGTAATACGGTGTGTGACACCGATTTTCCGGAGTCACATTGCAGCCCCGTATCGTCGTCGTCGGAGGTTCATCATCGTCGGAGACGCACTGCCGTTCCGAACGCAGCCGGAACACCGCTGTCATCGAGCCACAGTCGGAACCCCATTTCGTCGCGTCTCCGCTGTGGTCTGACCATTCTCTTGTAATACAATCGGTTTTTATTCGTAATAATATCTTTTATACATATTGGCATTCCATATCTTTTATCCCATGCTAGTTGCATAGGTATGGTCCTGATGAAGTTACTTTATTACGGTGGATTGGTCCTAGCAGAACCGTGAGATAATCCAGCACGTAATGTAACTCGTCGAACTTGTTCCTAGTCAAAGGGTTACGCCATAATGAGGATACAGGCCTTTCCCATTAAGACTAGTACTTAGTGTATGTGGACCGCGTCTCATCGGTCACGGTGTCTGGACATCGACATACATAAGTAGGTGCTCATAAGATGAGTTCACTGAACTCCCTCACCTAGAAATCTCTAAGTGGTTCCCACTCATCGAGTAGATTTGTCTTAGCTACTTGATTTCATGATGAAACTTGTGAATTGACTATGGATTCTAGTTGAGTGACACACCTAGGCTATAGATCGGGTCCTTGATCATCATGACTTTGAGTTTTACTTATGCTTTATTTTGAATTAAATTTCCATGCATGGTTTTAAATTGAATTCTTGATCTATTCTTCGTTTCTCGTTATTTCTCCGAAAGATTTGAACTTTTACGTCAAATTTCATTGCTCTTTACTTTGATGCTTTCAATTTTTACCAATTTGCATTATTTGAGTTTTCATGCATGGTTGTACTTTATGCATGCATGATAGTACTTGATGAAACAATGCTTGTTTTTGCTTGTTTTTATTAATTGCTTGCATTTTCAATTTGGGCATACGACCGTGGCATCCGACCAACTTGTCATTTCAATTTCTAGTTTAGTTTGATATTCTTAATTGCATTATTTTCGGTTTTCTTTCATCTCTTAAGCTTGAAACACGTTGAAACCCCCATCTGCTTGTGAGCTTAACTAAACGTTAAAATGGCTTTTTTTTCTCATAGTTCACTTCTGAAATAACAGAAACATTTTGAACAAACCAAAACAAGATCTTGATGAGCTTTTCTTTCATATTGGAATGAGTTCCCTCTAATCCTTTCCTTGTTATGGACATTCAAATAATAATGTACTATATACACATGAAAATGCAAATTGGTGAAAGTCAGAAAGATCAGGAACTTAACTTCTATGAAAGTATCCTTTTTCATGATTAAATATGCTTTTTCCCCATGATCAATATGCAAGATTGTCCTCATACAAATAATGAGGATTTTTACTTGAGATAAAGTGATACCATATTATACAATTAATGCATGTATATGATATCAACGTACTACATTCTTGGGTGGTATAATAATTACACTGGTGTTTTTCAAGCAATGCTATACAGTTTAGAAGCTTTCCATCTATGGTGTCTTACCTATACTTTATGTTCAGACAAGCAATTAAAGGAATACAACACATTACGGTTATACATAATTAAAAATAAAAATAAAAAAGTTTTATAATGAACAGGAGGAATATGCATCAAGAATGTTTAGAAGTCATTACAATAATCATTACCAAAAAGACTACGGAGAGAAGTCATTACAATAGTCATTAATCAAACACTACAAAGAGAAGTCGTCACAATCAGCGATTCAATAAGCAAATTGATTTATTTATTTTTTTAAATAAAAATTATGAACATAAAATGACGCAGACAAATAGACATAGGTCTTACACTTGACCATAGCGACGGTCGAACAAGAGGCGTTTTCCAGGCGGAGTGGAGGTGGTGGTGGCGGAGTTCACGAAGGCGCTCGACATTTGTGTTTTCTCCTAATTTGGTGATAAAATCACGAATTTAATTTCTTCTTTGGCGCAATGGTTAGGTTGAATTCATCCACTTCCACCCCCGACAACGGTGCCGCCTGCAAATCAAAGACGTCGTGAGCCCGCGCCCATTACCACCTTTTTCCCAAACTCGCAGCCCAAAATCAAAAGGCCCGAATGCACGGACCTAACACCAAGAGTCAGGTTGCCTCTCCGCCGTAGAATAACCGTCTTCGTCCCGACGTTGCTCACCTTCATTTCTGGCCGTCGAATCCAGTTAGCCCGAAGCCCCGCTGCCGTTGGCCTTGCGCTATCAAATCAGTCGAGAACCGCGCCCCCCAGCAACCCCCACGATGAACCAGACAAGCCGCCTCACAGATGCCATCACCGTACCTGCACGCCGCCGTCGATTCCCAGTCGCCGGGTCTGCCGCCTTGGAGGATTCGAAGGGAGATGGATTTGAATGAGAGGAGAGGAAGGGAGATAGGGCATACGAGTTTTAATTCAAGTTCCTAAAAAAAATATTATATTCAAGACGAAAGTAAAAAAAATTATTATTATATTCAAGAATAAATAATATGATATACTAGAACGTCTTTTTAAAAGACGTTATAAATAATATGATATACTAGAATATACCAGAACGCCTTTTTTAATGGCGTCCTGGTATATCACCTTTTTTAACGGCGTTCTGGTATATCAATATACCATAATGCCTTTTTCAACGGCGTTCTGGTATATTGATATACCAGAACGCCTTTTTTAACGACGTTCTGATATATTACACTCTTATTACAAAAATGCCACCGGCTTAAATTTTAGAACGTCTTTTTCTGAGGCGTTCTAGATTGACTGTTTTAGAATAGATTTTCTGCACAAGTGATGGAGTCAATTGTAGAGTGGTAAGTTGAATCTTGAGTCGTATCTCTCGAGGATAGATGTTATCAGCAATCGGTGTTTTTAGTTAATCTCTTGCTAACCTAAATTACACTAATCCAAGAAAGCAATAAGTCATTTGGTTTGTGTTTGAGTGTTTAATGCTAAAACTTGTAATGAAATAAAAACTTTGAAAACACTAACTAATGCAAAGGTTAAAGAATATTAAAAGCTTGCTTGAAAGTTCTAATTTAAGAAAATTAATTAAAACCTAATTAAAACTTGTAACAAATTGAAAATTATTAAAATAGGAAAAGCTTGCAAGTTTTTTAAGAGAAAATGGAGGGAAGTTGAGCTTTAAAATTTAAAGGAGTCAAAGAGCATTAAATATGAAGAATTCAAATTGATCAAAGAGGAAAGTCCCATTTGTCTTTCAAGGACCAAAGGTTTGTTTAGACAAATGGGGTAAAAAGCTTCAAGAGATGTGCTCCAATGGAGATTATGCAAGAAGAAGTTTTAAAAGCTAGAAGATTGAAATGAAATGAAAGATAACATAAGCTAAAATCTAATAATCAACACAAAATAAATTAAAACAACACAAGAAAAACACACAATAATAAGGAGAAGATTACTACCAATTTCACTCCAAACAAAGCTCCAAGGTTTGTTACAATATTCAAAAGACAAGAACAACTTCACCACAATAAAATCCAAAAATGAAGGAGATGTCACCTTCTCCAACAACTTGCTAAGAATAACTAATTAAAACTTACAAAACTAAACTACTCTAAAGATTATGAACTAGGGTTTAATTTTTGCAATGGAATAGTAAAAGATTAGGAGATATTGAAAGAGTTCAAAAATCAGTAAAGGAGAGGATAAGGTTGGTGGAGAAAATGCATATATATATATATATATAGTCGCAGGGGCAAAAACATCAAAATGTCAAAAAAAATCCCAAAATTTCCTACGAGGTAGTAGATCGGCAGCGTTTCAGTCGATCGACTGTTTGCCGATTGGTTGGGTTCAGTCGATCGGCAGCCTGTCGATCGGTTGGAAGGCAGTCGATCAACTACTTTTCTATTAAAACATCACAGCCTCTGTTGAGTAGTCGATTCGGGTCACTTTCAGTCGATCGAATGGCATGGTAGTCGATCGGTTGCCCTTGTAGTCGATTCCGGCTACTTTCGGCTGGATTTTCTCGTTTTCCGATCCAAGACATCCGATGGTCATCGTCTCTTATTCGTGCTATGTTCCCTTGCATATCCTCGCTTGTCCGTTGCATAGCGAGTCGATTGGAATGTCATAAGCGTGCGCGGGTCCCGCTTTGGTCATTCTACGGCCAAAAATATAAAACAAGTGAAAATATACGAAAAACGTAATAGAAACTGTGCAAAATCTACAAAACCTATAACTAACAAAATAAGCCCAATCGACTCCTAACACCCAAAAAATGCAAGCTAAACACATGCGATTACGACACAAAAAGGTAACAAAAACACGAATAAAATGTGCAAATCAATAAATAAATCATATTATTCAAGGATTCAAGTTTGGGCAAAAGGAGAAAAGTCTTCAAGTTTTCAAAAATTAAGATTTGAATATATGGACTCCATATTTATACTTATTATTTGATTTATTTTTCTTGAAATTATTTGGAGATTATTAGAAACATGATTGAGATTGTTAGTTTCTTTTATCTTACGATTTTTAATTGAAGATTTATTCTCATCCTATTAGGCATGAATTCTTGTTTGGGATTTGCAATGATCACATGATTCCATTTTTGTGTGGAATTTATTTGGTTTATTTCTTTTTCATTTGGGATGAATTTTTGATGAGTGACCAATTTAACTTCAAAGTCCGGGTGCCAAGTCATAAAATTTGTAATGAAGTGCTTTCAAGAAGGAAAAAAGTAGCCATGAGTTTCATGGACAAGGAATTGGGATTATATGAAGACGTTGAATGAACATTTGTAAAACTGGGATTAATGTATTCTTTAAGAAGAGTTGGGCTATGTTCGAAGGCCAACTATGGAGTTATTAAGAACTTTGAATCTTTATAGAAGTTTTAGGTAAGGAGGACTTGATTCATTTCGATTGGGAGATATATTACTTTCCCTGGGCGAGATAGAGACTTCAATTTTTAATATGCCGGAAGAATTTATGGGAGTAGAAGAAAACGGATTATCAAATGACTTTGGTCCCCATTTTTTGAGAATGTTGACTACACAGGGCAATGTGAAAGGCCCGAGATTGATGGAGGCAAGATGGACACACTACCCCGTTTTGAGGTACATACAAGCAAGCATGCATGCTTTTTTCTCATTCTAATGTTGATGAAGTTAAGCAACACGAGCTGGAGGTGCTCCATGCGATACTCAACGGAGGTAACATTAGTTTTGGTCATCTATTTGTTGAAAGTATAATGAGAATGGAAAAGTTTTAATATTTATATTGGTGGATTAATTATGTCATTCGTGAAGATCTTGAACTTAGCACAAAAGATTGGAAGCCAAAACTTTATAAAGGTTTTATAGAGACACTTACGTTAGTGGATCATAAATTTATGACGTTTCTAAAGGACTCTTGTCAGTTTTTACACGACATCAAGATGAAATGTGTGTTCTTTCCCTTGTCCAATGAAAAGCTTGTGATGGTAGTAGAAAGGAACAAATTGAATTTATCTTCGAGCAAAATATTTGGCGTTGATTGAGTTGGAGACCATAAAATCAATTATATGAATGAAGAGTAAACCCAAGAGAAGATATGTAGACTAACTATGGTGGAAAGGTGGCAATTGAGTTGAGCAAAGATGTCGACAAAGAGGAGACCTCATCTCAGCATTCCAAGCGTAGATAAACCTCTTAACTGAGGTGTTTTGTACGTTTTCTAACTCTTATCCTTTTTCTCTATTCCTTATATTTCTGTTTTATATATATATTTTTTAAATTTGAGTGTGAGGAACTGCATTGTTAGAATTAAAATAATGTACCTTATGTTGCATTTATATAGTTGCATGCTAGAATATTATAGTTTTCAGCACATTTAGAGCTTTAAGCCTTTGGCTTTACTTTATTTTTCTTTTTATTCATAAGAGAGAATATCATGTCATTTCTTGGGGAATGATTGGAGTCATGGGACCATTTGAGATTTTATTTTATTTTCTTGATATTAAAGGTTTGACAAGTATTATGGTTGAGTCGAGAATTGATAACAATTATCGTTGAACTTGTAGATCCTTTAGAGTTTTAGATTGTCGTATTCACTTGACATAGCTTGTGAGTTTATATAAAGTCTATAAAATATTTTCATGATATGTCTATTTGAATGATTCATGTATTATATGTGGGTTCCTAGAACTTGTCTTGGGTCTTGGTCGAGACCTAGATGCATGTTGTTTGTAACTAAAATCATTGACAGCTTTTATTAGCCATTTCAGGTCTCATTATATAAAGTACCTTCACTTAAATAAAAATTTTGTTTGAACCTTTAGCCTATTCTTTATTTTCCACATAATCTTTGGGTAGTCTTAGTTATTTGTACTCTTAGTTTTACGCTTTTATATTTTGATGAGAGTTCATAGACTATGTGGGTATAATAGAGTAGGGTGCATTTGGGAGATTTTATGTATTGGTACGTTATAATAGAAGAGAGTAACCTTATAACTCTCTTCTTTTCGTTTGTTAAAAATAAAAAATAAAGAAAAATAAAAAATAGGAGGAATAAAATTCCTCATTTTAATTTAGAGTTGTTGTGTTACATCATTAATAAAGGCCTTATTTTATTTAGTTATTGGTATTATGGCCTATATTATTAATGGTCTTGGTTTTATTTATATTAGTTAGTTTATTATAAGTTGGGGGTTGATTTTGGCTTACATTATAAAGGCTTTGGTACACTTTTGAGGGTTGATGTGAAGCATAGGAATTAATTTTATGTGTAAAGTTTCAAATTTTATTTTGGGGAGAAGTTGATTGAGTTTGTATTTTTTATGCTTAGTGTGGGTTATTTTATCCATACTCCGTACCTTTTCCAAAGAGTATAACATTACAACCTAAATAAAGACAACTGTTTACGGACCGCATGCATGTGCTTTAAGCACGGTGGAGATCTTAAGAGTAGCAAGCCTATGGGGTGGGTAAGCGCATAATGAATTGATTTGAGCATATACACGTCCTGATACATGAGTGGCGAGTGAAAAATTCAGATCTATATTGTGAAGATCGTGAACAATATCATCTATGACTTTAGTGAGACTCGCTTAAGTTTTGGAGGATTCATGAGAGTCGATTTGAGGTAACTTGGTTTTTTATTGAGAGTTGCATGATTCTTCCTTTTATCTTGATTGTTGATCAATTTTTCACAAAGAGAAGTTTATGTTTTTAGGGACTACCAAAAGTTTGGGAATTTTGTTTGCATGCAAAATCATGTGTATATAAGGGAATACTTTATAGCATCTTTTAAGCTTAATGTACACTTTTTATTTGATTTTTCTTATTTTACATATTTCATAGAAAAGATCACACTTTTTGGTGTTTTCCATAGATAAATGAGAGGTTTTTGAGCCTACGTGGAACGCAAGCATTGAAAACCTCAGATTAGACGACCGAGGATGTACAAGCAAAGAAGAAAGGAAATTGGATATAAGCTTATATGAGGTTTTGAAGAGTCAGCTGTTTCGTATTTGAGACATAACTCTCTCATACAGAGTCTAATCAAGGTGAATCAAGTATCTATAAAATATAAGAGATAGAGATACAATTTTCATGAAAAAACTAAGTCCAATTTGAAAAGGGTCAAAACTGGAGCAAAAAGCACCCGAGTTCTCACACGAGTTACACCTCGGATACACAAGTCATAGATGAGATTGTATGACCACCCGACTTGGGACACACCTTACTATTCGAGTTCAGGTGAACTTATGAAGAAGTTGAGTGACACCTGACATAGCACCTGACTTGCAAGTCGGGTGAGGGGAGACATACAAAGTTTAAGGGTGCATTTTAAAGGGGCTTTGAACCACTATAAATGCCCAACACCCTCTAACCATGAAAATGAGGCATATCATATACATCATACACAATATCATATTGGAGGAGATTCGGGAGCCTAATGATGAAGGACAGATGCTCTTTCATTCATGGGATGACAAAACAAAGTTCCCCACGAGTTATCACAGCTCGAAATGATTCTTCTCTATTTTATCGTTATTATATTAAGTGTGTTCATGTGTTTTAAAAACATATTTTGTTTAATCATGTCCAACAATCTCTTTGATTTTAGACATGGTTATGATATCAAAGTATTTTATTTATTAATTGTTTATTAACTATTTTGTTTGTATCTTCTTAATGATTTCATGTGGCTAATTGATCACTATTTTGATAGTTCTTTGAAAAATATTGAATCTATGAGAACTCAAATAAGACAATATTTAGGCAATTAGATAGACAACATAGGCAGTGGAGGATAGATATGTCCATCTGTCTGATGGGAGATATTACAATTTTAAAAGTCCTTTTCACTTGAATTACGTGTGTCGCCTTAACTAGGAGCTAACGCTACTTAATGGCGTCCATATACATGAGTAATTTAGTTTACGCACCTTTTATTGTCTTCTAAATTATTTATTTTATACTTTTTTTTATATTATTAGATCTAAAATTATTATTTATTTTTCTAAATAAAAAGCTACTATGATCGAGGTACTTAAGACAGTGTCCTTGTGGATACGATGTATTTATAAATTTAATACTTATGCCCAACCACTACTACAATTGAACCATGTACACTTACGTACGGTGGTAAAATTAAGAGCGATCATTAATGCTAGGCAAACACTTGTATTAGGCCAGATTAACGGGTCATGACCCGTTAGGCCATCTGACCCGATACTATAATGTATTGGTTTTTGTACTGTGATGTATTGGTTTTTGTACTGTAAAGTATTAGTTTTTCATAAATCTCTGACCGTATTATGATGTATTGATTTTTTGTACTGTGATGTATTTATACTATGTATTGGTTTTTTATTATAATGTATTGGTTTTTACACTATAATGTATTGATATGGAATTTTGGCCTAACGCCTGATCCGTTAGTCCGAACTAACAAGAGTGTTGCCCTTAATGCTAAGGTAGACAAAAAGTTTTATTTGTGACAACTCTTAATTATTATTTACTTGATATGATGAAGAAAAATTACCATCTCGGCCTTAATATAAAACTAGTTTAACACACGTTTGTTGAATTTTATTGTTATTATTAAGTTAGAAGAGGAGATTTGAATATTGTTGATTCTTAATTACTTAGAATAGCTAAATAATTGATTATATATGTAGAGTAAAATATATATATATATATATATATATATATATATATATATATATATATATATATATATATATATGATATAGAATTAGGCAAGAAGTTAAAATTATTAACTTTCAAAGATTGAATTTTATTAAATATGTTGAACATGATTTATAAAAATATTATTATTTGGTGAAATAATGCAGCCTACAAATTATGAAACACTTCCGTGTACACAAAATCCATAGTTTTTGTACTAAATTTATTTTCATCACTGCAAATTAAGAATTTTAAACTTTTACAATTAGTCACTCTTGATATTGGCTATGGCTGAAAACTCGACTTCTTTAAGGAGTGAAAGATTGTACTTGACTTTTGTTGATCATCATTGTATATGACACGATCACTGTAAAATGACATTTATGGAACTTAAAGGGAAACCTCATATAGAAGGTGCTATAGTCATTTGATGGAACTTATCCTCTAAAATATGATCGACCTGATCTATAATAATCAACCTAGTTTCATTAATTGTACAGATCAAGTAAATGACCAATATTATCAATTTTTCTTGTCTTATTGAAATTATATTGTCGAATAAATGAATATTTCACATTGCTAACAAATCGAATATTTTCATATCAAAAATGTAATAATGATGGAGTTTAAAGTAGTTTACGATATATTATATCGAGAATAAATTACAATACCTACAAAAGCTAATAAAAACTACAAAAGTAATAATGATGGAGTTTAAAGTAGTTTATATGGAGAATAAATTACAATACCTCTAAAACACAATTAGTTACAATACCTACAAAAGCTAATAAAAACTATTATACATATATTATATGGAGAATAAATTACTCTCACTTTATTTTGGAGTCGTCCTTTTTCTTGATGGAGTTTAAAGTAGTTTACGACATTCAAAATCTGTAACAATTGATGATATATGTATGGAAAGATGCAAATGCAATTTTTCAATCTAACTCAACAAATATTTTATAATTATATTCATTGGTGCGAATACTAAGATTATTAATGACATACTTTTTATGGAAATATATAAAATTTAAAAACAACATATGAAACTAGGGGTGGGCACAGTGCAGTTTGGACGATTTTCTTATTAATTTTCAACTAAATTATCTAATTGCGGGTCAGTAATATTTTTAATTATTATTTTGTTTTTTGTAATAAAATAAGTATGATGCTTTGAACGGTTTTGGGAGATTTAACGATTTCAATCAATTTTATTTTTATTGAGTTTATATCTATCGTGATTTTTTATTAATATAAATATTGAGAAATTTTATTCTTGAAATTATGATTTTACAAATAAGTGCATTTTGCACCATCTTTAAAATTTAAATATTCAAATCACGATGCATTTTTTAGAATATATTACCATGATTTCATCATGACGTATTTTTGCAACACTTTTTTATTCAAAACTCTAAAATACTTGCATCTGGAATTTTTAAGTTTATCTAATTATCAGATGATTAATTTTTAATGCATTCATTTATATTCATTCGATTATATAAAGTAAGATGAGAAGTAATACATATAAAAAATAGAATTATATAAGTGCGGTGTGGTGCAGTGCGGTGCGGTTTGCTTCTAAAACAAAACATGCACCGAGAAGGTGGTGCGATTTTCATCAAATATTTCTTATCGAGCTTTTAACAAAAACTCACTATAATGGTGCGGTGTGGTGCGGTGCGGTACGGCGAGGGCAGTTTTTTAAATTTTATACTCAAGCCATTTATGAAATAATATTCATCTCATTTTCAAATTTCACTACAGTATGATTCTAATGGAGAAAAAGAAATACTATTTCTTATTAATGTATCTTCATTATTGGCCTCGAATTTTTCAAGAAGTTGTTGAATGATTCTCCCTATATCAGTTCTGGTTGAAAATTATTTATGATCAAACAAATAGAAATATCCAAAATTGCTTGTTTAAAGGGGCTTTTTTGAACAACCTTAGGTCCGAGCCTCCACTAGCAAAAGGGGAAAGCCATGCCCCATGAATTTTGATACTCAAAATATTGGGGTATTCAGAATCCTATAGAATTCTTGTTTATTATAGGATTGAGAATCGTACCTTTTAAATTTAGATGCCAAATTATGTCTGAAAAGTAGATAATAATATTTTATTATATAGTATTTCATGTCAAATCATGTCTAAAATATGAATGATGTTGTATTATAATATTATAATTAGTAGTAATTAATTCTATATGTTAATAGAGGGAACTTATACGGTGTCGTGAATGCACCATTCTTCACCTAATATGAACCGTTAGATCAATTTTAGGTTATAAATATTAGGAGATCAACGGATGTAAATACAGGGGGTGGGGAGAAATTTATCACATGGAGCTGGGTGCACCTTGTTAGGTGCACCCGACAAAAATCTATTATTGTCCAATTATTTTTAATGATATATATTAGTTATATGTGATGATATATGTCAGTTATTCGTGATGATATGTGTCAGTTATACGTGATGAAATATGATAAAAATTTAGATTTTAGGGTTTAGTTTTCCATTTTAGGGTTTAGTTTTACATTTAAGGGTGTCGACAAAAATCTATTATCGTAACAGTTATATATGATGATGTGTCAATAATATGTGATGATATATGTTAGTTATATGTGACGATATATAAAAAAAATTTAGAGCTTAAGGTTTACTTATTAATTTTAGGGTTTAGTTTTCTATTTTAGACGTTTTTTTCATTTTACGATTTTCAAATTTAGATTTAGGATTTCAGTTATTTGTGATGATATATATTAGTTATATGTGATGATATGTACCAGTTATATGTTATGATATATTAAAGTTATATGCGACGATATATTAAATTACTGGGTGCACCTTGAAGTTTAAGGTATAGTGACACGGTGGCATGGTTAATTCAAGACATCATAGCCATTTCCGTTAATAGAATAGTATAGAGATTAAGTATAAAAAATATTTTGTTGAGTATTTGATTTTCTAGTACTCAAACAAACGAGTATCTAATATTTCGAAGTTTAGAAAAAATAAATCGTAAGAAATAATTAAAAAATCTGATTAATAAGAATAAAAATAATGTTTATATAAGTATAAGTATAAGTGAAAAATAATTAAGGTAGATTTACTTTTACCTCCTAAAGTATGCAATTCTTTTTTCCGTATCTCCCAGACTTAAATTTCAGACAATTTAACTCCTGATCTATACGAGATTGTCATTAAACTCCATAAAGCTTGATTCCAAAAAAAAAAAAAAAAAGGAGCAAAATATGGCGATTTGATATCCTTTCATTTTTTCTCATTTCGTTTCACTAAAAAATAGTGAAGAAAAATTTGTAGGAAGATAAGAATCTTTTTGTTAGATAGTGATTGGATATAAGTTATTTATTTTTGGGTAGTGATTTTTTTATATAAAATTATTTGATAAACTTTTTTTTTCAAATGACCCACAAAGGTTTTTTGTCAATTGTTATATGGTGCACATCTTTATAATTGGCATCAGATTTGTACATTTGCTACCCTCTCTTAAATCGGAGAAACCCTTGCCATAAAAAAAAAGGTTGCCGAAAGAGAGAAACCACCACATACTCAAACTATCTTCCCTAAAAATCGAAAAAAAAACCCACCGTAAATATAAAAGACGACCACAAATTTCTCTAGGTTGTGCCTCAATTTTGATTCAAAACAAATTTAAAAAGTACATAAAATTTTTGGTTTTTGTGCTCCAATCGCGCAGAGGACTAGAGATAAAAAAAAAGTTTGTCTCTCACGCTGATTTACACTATTTTTCCAAAAAAAAAGGATGATATAGAGAAGAAATTGGCCACTAGCAAGGATTTCGATCGATTTAAAAAGGACTTAACGATGCTGGCAGAACGTTTGAGGGACATCTCATTAGCTAATTACAGTACTAGCTAGTATTCTGCTTTTTCCTTGACAATAGTAGACTTTTATTATATGATTGTTTGATTGATGTTTGAAGTACAATTCAAATATTAGTTTTGATAATTTAATATACTTCAATATATCTACTGCAATTACCATTATTTAATTATTATGAGTCTCTTACCAAAAATCTATATTTATGAAATTATAGTTGAAAACATATTTACAGGCTAAAAACTAACTTGAGCTTATTGGCGGTTATAATTATGAGAGCATGGGGAAGTTTTTAGTTTTTTAATGTTCCATATCCAAAACTTTTAATTTTGATTGTACTTAACACAGATTTTACAACATTTCTTTCTTTTAATATTCGACTGTGTTTTTATTAACACTAGTGTACAACATTCTTTGGTTTTAGTGTAAAATGCTTTAACTCGTGTTGATCAAAATTAGTCCATTTTGTGTTGGGATTATGGTTAATTTTCAGTTTTACTTGTATACATCACTTGGTACCATTTTATACATCACTCTGTAGTTGTTGTATATCGCACATTAATCACGTGCTTTGTTTCCCCTTTCATTATCTTGTGCACATCAATTGTCAATTATGAATACATCACTTTGTCACTATATACATTGTACATATAATATCTCATATATTTCTAATCTTGTGTTATTTATATCATTCGTGTGAATACTTCACTCTATAACTGTTCGTACATTACTAATAACATCTTCTTTTTATCACTATAGACAATGCTAGTGAAATGAAAACAACAAGGGTAAATATTGATGGCATGACATTATCTACATTGAGGAGATTTTGAGGAGAAAGATCAAAACTGAGAACTAGTTGATCGTAATGATGAAATAGGGGAGATTGAAGCTCCATTATGCAAATTGGGGAATGATTTTTTTAATTTTTTCTTTTTGAATATGTAAGTATTTTGTATGTTGTGAATAGTTTGGATTATAATTGTACTCGTCTAATATTACTCTATAGCAAATATTTGTGTTATGTGTGCATAACAATTGTATTATATGTACGTTATATTTATGTAATGTGTGCATTATTCACGTGATGATTATAAATTATGTTATACATAAGGTTCATGTTATATGTACATAACCTTTATGTTATATGTACATTATTTACATGATGTGTACATTCTATAAATCTTTATAAATCACTTATATGTATATTACATTTGTATTATCTGTAGATCACATTTATGTTGTGTGTATGAGGAATGTACATTATTTAAATTTTATACATCATATTAATGTTATATATATATTACATTTATATATATATATATATATATATATATATATATATATATATATATATATATATATATATATATAACATTAATATGATGTATAAAATTTAAATAATGTACATCAAAAAGAGAATAAATGTACATCATATAAACTCACTACAAACTTCAATAACATAATAAATATACATTACATAAATCTCACTAAAATACATTTGAAAAAATAAAAATTCATTATTTATAATAGGTACATTTCTTAAAAATATTATGTACATCAATAATGGGATAATCTTACATCATATATACTAATCACAAACTATTTTGTTCCTATGAACTGGAATTTTAAATTGATGTACGATATCTAGTACAACTGATTAAAATCGGAATTTCTAGTAGTTGGATAAACAAGATAGCAATCTCATCAATTCCATAACTAATATCCTGCAATAAGATACAATAAAAACCAACACAAAGATCATTGGGGAATAAGATACACCAGATAAATCGTATAAATGAATATTAAAAAAAACTAAAGCTTGAGCTGCTTTTTAAATCCGCCATGCGAGCGTATTATCATTAGGGAATAAGATCATCTAGAAGATCATCTATCTCAAAGATCAAATTGGTTGAAGAACCTTCATTGGCCGCACACTTGTCCCACCAGATCACTGTGATAGGTTACTCAAGATCGCCCTTTAAAAAGTCAAAAGGGGGATAGTTTTCTTGTTCCTTCTAAAGATCTACTCTTAGGTTAAGTTCGGATCCAGAGATATTTTGATTAGCTCTTTAAATGGATATCTCAAAATATAGCCTTGCACCCCAACTTACTTTCCGGGGGAAGGTGATTGTGTGCTGATATGTCATTATCAAGTCGATTTGATATGCATTCAGGAGTTTTTGACCGACTCTACATCCTAAAAAAGTACGATGGCCTGCTTCGACCCCTTGGGCATGAGCTTTAACCTCTTTTTTTTTTTGGATATTTTCTCGAAGGTTGGCCAGCTTGGCTTAAAGAGTTTCAAACTCGACTAGATGTTTTTCCCTAATATCTTCTACTTAAGCTCTGTGGCATTCCTTAAATTCATGTAGCTCGGCTTCCGTAAGGATTATCTTTGCTTGGGCCACCTCCAACTCTTCCTCCTAATTCTTCTGCTGACATCGGGTATCATCTAATTGGCCTTGAGTTAGGGAGAGTTGATCCATCTATTTGTTCGATTGTTTCAGTAGCTCTTCAACTCGTCTTTACCATTTGTCCAGACATATCTCTTGATGATTTGCTGCCATCATGTGATTTGATAGGGAAGCGAGAAGGGATTCTAGTTGTGTTAATATACAGGTTAGTAGTCGTAATTCATAAGTATTTAAGATAATAAGAGTAACTAAGATACCTTTACAAAGTGTTGAGATACCATGGCCACATGGGGAATGCTGACGCCAACCAGATATTTCTTATCATGTGTCATCATTCAGCTCTTCAGGAGTAGTTGTAGTTGATTAATGTCCTTGAAGTTCAGAAGTCCATCCAGTATGGATGGTGGCACCAAGCTTGATGACCCTCTAGAGCGGAGGCATTTATTTTTTGGGGAGAGAAGAAGGGGATGCGGGGTGCTTGTTAATGACCGTGATGTTTCTAAAGGTAGTGGTGAGTTGAGGAGGGTATTGGTTGTTGGATTAGTTGCGTGTTCTCTTTTTCCTTCTTCTTGTTTTGATCTTCACAATTCTTGAGTTCGGGATCCTTTTTGACTATGGGTTTAGTAATCTTGAATTCAAGCTCAATATCTCTACCCTTAGATGCTTCAAGGACATGAGAATCTGATCTTAAGATGGTTGGGGTGTATTCCATGTCAAATGCATAACCAAAATGAATTTCTACGTGGCAAGAAAAATAAGGGGTCATCCAAATAGATAAGAAATCATGATAATTTGAAACTAGGAAACTAAGGAGTGTTGGCATACCAAATTCAGATTCTAACATTAGGGAGACAATGCAGTTATTGAAACCAAGGTAGGAAAATAAGCACTCCGATCTGGTGAGCTTCACCACATTGAAGGGACATTTGTTACACTCAGTTATCTGGGCTCGATACCTATTGTGGGTCTTTGATGGAGTTTTGGTTATGATCATTAGGTTTCACGGGGTCTCAGCTTGCCATTGGATTATTAAGGACCAAGGTTCAGAAGAACAAATGAAGAAAAACTTAGCTCATTATTTTGGCACTTTAGAAGAGAGGTTGGTAAACAAATGTGAGAGGTTGAAGGCAGAAATGTAGAAAGATCCCTTTTGTTTTATTAAGCGATTAGAAAAAGAAAGAATCTACATCAAGTTCTACTTTGTGAAATCGACATAAAATTAAGTAGCCGATAGTAAAGCGGATAGAGTAGGGGGTAAGTTTCAGCAGAGGAACCTTGTATTTCAATGCAAGGGTGACCATGAATGGGAACATAGGGAACCTTATCCCAGCTGTAACGTTGTCTTCAAAAGCTGTGATATGCCCAGCAGAGGGCCTTTTAACACATTTATTGGTGATGTCAGGAAGGACTGCCTTCATATGATCACAAGGTAAATGTTTTTTATGAAGGTTGGAAAAATTTTGCTCTTAGGGAGGAGCCAGGGGTTGGGTATGGTGATTCTTTCACCTTTTTGAAGAGGGGGGAAATGGGCATGTGAAGTAGAGGGAACTACGATGACAATGTAGGGATGATAAAAATCAAGGTCGGAAGATGGATTGTGAGTGGGGGGCTCAGGTATTAAAGGAAGAACTAGTAAGATTTCTTGAATTAGGAGAGTTTGGTTTTGTAGCTCGGCCCAGTTTTGTTTGCCTAAGGGGTCATGTATCAGGTTAGTGCTAGGATGAATAAGGTATTTCCTACTATTCCTCTTCTTTAATAGGATTTCTATCGACTCGGTTTCAGAGATCAGGTCAGAGTTGTGGGATATGGTTGAGTTAATCATAGGCATCTAGAAATCAGAATTTTGGGAATCAGAGGATGCTAGAAATTTTTTGAAGAAAGAAAGGAGAAGAAAGTGTAACACCTCAAAATTGCGCATAATATTCATAATAAGAGGAGAAATTGACTAGAATAAATGAAATTGACTCAAAATTACATGCTGATGGTCTTTAAAACTTGGATTTCTATTCTATCTAATTTCTTACCTCAATCAGTTAGAATATTAGAGACTAGCTAATATGGCATCAAGTATTCAAGTCGGCATGCACACCGAAGGAATGGCAGTAAGGTAGGCAAAGAAAGAAGAAGGTTTTATAAAAGGATTGTTAATCTATTTTTGGGTATATGGATTAATTTGGGCTTTGTATCAGGTCGTGCAAAGTGGATATGGTCATAATAGGTCAGCTAAAGGCACGGTGGGTTTTTATAAGCCTATAATAAAGTGAATATGGTCAATAAGCCCCGACGGGCTGGTAATAGGGAAATGCATATGATTTATGGTTATTTCGATAGATTAGGAAAGCAAGAATTCTAATTATAAGGTGGTGATATGAACTTTTGTGTTTCAAAATTAAATCCAAGTTAAACCATGCGCGTCTATGTTTGAAAACAAGTTAGTTCGCCCGCAAGAGAACGAGGTCACTTGTAGACTAGCAAGTTAAGCCGGGTCGATTCTCTCAAGGAGTGGAAATACGGAGTCAACGATGTTTATTATAATAAAAAAACAAGTTTTAATTCAAAACACACGATCAAGGGGGTTTTCATTTTGAAAGTTTTGAAAGAAATTAATTTGAGAAAACTTGATTTTGAAACTATTCTTGCTTCAAGGTTGTCAATCTCTTCACAAGAATTTTGCAACTGATTCGCAAACTTAATTATCAATTATTCGAATTTAAACTATAGGAATGATTCTAATAAACCGAAACTTGAACCTAATCTTGCTATGAGGGTGTCAACCTCTTCGCAAGAGTTGTTTAATTGATTCACGAATTCAACTACGAACTAAAGACTTATCAACCAAGTAAACATTTCATCAAATAAGAAATATGAATTCACCAAGAACAAACCATACCAAAACATCCAAATCGTAATAATACGAATCAACTAGTTAACGCAAAACAAATCTTCACGAAATTATTCACAAGAACTCAATCATAAACAATTCGAATGAAATATCCAACACAATATCACAAGATCATTATCTAAACAAGAATCACTAACATGAATCCAAATTAACTAAAAGATCAAGGTTTAGAGTTTACCAACTTCTGAGAAAACACTATCACGATACTACGATGAATCCTTGCTAACTCCAGCTATTCCGGGGATTATATGAACCTTGCTGAATTCTGGAAGCTTGTCACAAACTTTCGACTCTAGCGGCTATCACGAACAAATCGAACTTCTACAGTTTTTGCCGTAAGGGCTCTAAGTCAAAGGTAATATAAAGTTGTCAATTCTCTCTTCCAATGGTATAGGATCCAGTCTAGGAATGAAAGGATATGTTTCTAGTGAGGTTTTCTGAGTTTTAAAGGCTCAAAAGCGGTTTCGTAACTAATGAATCCTGAAAATCCGCATTTATAACGTATATATCCAATCGGATTGTCCATGAGTCCGATCGGATAAATGTTTCTGTCTTCTTGTTCGATCGAACATAGCACCTATCCGACCGGTGCGTATTTTGAAGGTCAATCCATTCGGTCATTCGCTTTATCCGATCAGACAAGAGTTCATTTGGCTCTTTCGAGTGTTGGTTCCTTTGTCTTCATCTCTCGTGTTTGTCAAGTGATTTAGCTGAAAGAGACATATAGGAAAAATGGTCTAAAAGGACCAATTATTGATTAAAAATTCAAAAAGTTAAGTAAAAAGCCAAAGAATGCAAAATAATGCAAATTAGGTTACTCTTAACCTAAAAAAGATGGTAAAAAAATCAAACATGACTCAAAATATGTACAAAAGCGTAACAAAAACGTACTAATCAACCACCCCATGCTTTTTTGGTATGTTCATCCTTGAACAAACGAAAGAATCAAAATCACGAAAGAATGAAAGTAGTTAGATCAAAGAGTCATGTTGTGCATATAACTTAGTTTGCAAATATAAACACTTTTGTTGAAAACTCTCAAGCTAAGATCGTGTTACCTTTTTACCTTTAAATCAAAAGAATGCGTCCTCACAAAAGGAAAATATATCATGGTGCACTCATGCGCTCGTGTTGTTATAAAGGTAAGTGTATACGCTCGGATCAACATAAACATACATTCAACGACTCGTGAAAATCAAAGACTCGTACATCGCATATATGTGTGCACATTTAATTGAGAATCGGATTAGGAGTTTTAGGGTTGTAATGTAGGCTCTTTGGTAAGGTATGTCATATATAAAGATGTGTGGGTAACTCATGAACAAACACAATCAATAACTCACTCAATCAAATATTTTTAAGCATAGAGCATAGTTTTGCTCCTCAATCTCCCAAAATAACTATGTACCATAATTTTTAGCCTTTTATAACTAAGGCCATTTCTCGCAAAACCCAAATACTTGACTTTATACATAGGCTTTATTCTGAATATCTAGATGATCTTAAAGAACTTAAGCACCCTTAATTTACTTTCTTTTCTTTTCCTCTTTTTTTTATTCTTTTTTTATATTCTCTTTTTTTTTTAAATCTTTTTATTATAAACTCCACTAATTCACACCCTGCAATCGTCAATCCCAATAGACCAATAATAAGTAAACTCTCATCTCACAAAATAAAATGAAATATGAGCAATAATGATGCCCATGGCTAACAAAGAGACGGGATAAAGGCTCAAAGGGGGATCATTAAGAATTTATAGTGGTTTTTATTTCTTAATATAGCCGGAATCTAGTTTTATATGTGCCTATCGTCATTTTCAAAACCAAATGTACACATGCGACTCAGAGACTTCTCAAAACACTTACCGAATCACAACATGTAATGTTGATAAACACATAAGGCTTCTCACAAGGTTTTATTCAGACTTTTGAAAATGAGGTGATCGAGTTTTAAGAGCTTCGAAAGATTGCTAACGACTAAGTGTTGCTTTAATATATATATATATATATATATATATATATATATATATATATATATATATATATATATATATATATAAGTAGGTTTTGAAAAACTTGCACTAAACAAGCTCAAAAGATTCTAACAACTGGTCACACAATACATGATTTTGACAGGCAAGCCAGTACAAACACAAATAAGCATGGGAATGATCTCAACCAAAGATGGCATAAGCAATTGGTTAATTCGTACGTAATCACACAATAAAATGACAAAAATTAAATAAATTGACCAAAATGATTCAAATTGTGCATGCGGTAGATAGGTCATCCGGTCGGATATAGTACTCGTCCGACCGAATTAAGTGCAATTAATATGTCCGACCATTTATAATCCTTGTCTGGTCGGATAAGAGGACAATAGGTTTTATCCGTTCGGATACTACTATCCATCCGATCGGATGATACCAATTATGTCGAATTCCTGCAGATTTCACCCCCCCTGCAAACAAAAATAAGCAATCTCCTACCAAAATAAGCAATAAACGGGGTAGGAACAATTCAAACATGCAAATATATGATTCAATTATTCAGTACATACACTCACGCACCCAACACAAATGAAAAATTAAAGAAAGTAAAAGTTCGGATAGAAATTATACAAATTGGGGCACGGGTCTACCTAAAAATCCATGTGGTCAGGAGGTGGTGGTGGATAGAGATGCTCGAGGTTAGTGAGATGCCCATAGAGGGAGGCGAGGTGAGCCTGGTCGGCCTCGAGATTGGTGTTCATGCGAGCTAGATTTTCATTCATCGCAACCATATTAACATCCAATCTCTCAAGGGAGTTCTGAATCTCCCATGCGTCTTGTCGAGCATCCTGGGCATGGTTCTCCGGATTGAGGCTCAACTGCCTCATATGCTCTGTGACACTTTGCTGGAAACTTTATGTTTGTCCCCACTGTGTTTCGGAGTAATATTATCGGTTGCTTGGCCCACCGCCATAATCACCTCCGTCATATCCACCACTATAGCCACCATAACTTCCTCTGTAGCCACCATACTCACCGTACTCGAGCCCTTCTCCATAGTCATCATGATCGATATTGCCGGTGGTCTCATCCTCCTCCTTATCATCATCATCCTCGTAGTCATCATTCTCCTCATCATCGGTCTCATCGCCATTTGTGTCCTCCACAGTCTCAGCCCCTTTCTTGTCCGGGGGCATCATGAAAGTCGGAAGAGAAATATTCTGACCGTTGAATGCCTGACTCTCAACCAGCATTGCCACACTCGGATAGATAATGTCGTCGTTATAAGGGTCGCAGTTGTGATACCGTGCGAGCTCGATGACGAACGTGCCCAAGGTGAGCTTCGTCGTCTTCCTATCGTTCATTCATTGAACATTCTCTATCGCGGCCATCAGAAGCGGACAGAGTTTCGCGTCACCCCGGTGGTGCGTGATCCACAAAGCTCGTATTTTGGATGATGAGATCCATGTCATGTCCTCCTTTCCCATAAACACTTGAATGAAAGACTTATACATCAAGTACATGGCATTCGACCTTAACGAAGTAGAATCAAAATGGCAGCCGGCTCCGGTGGTGCTCCCGAAAGTTTCTCCCACAAAACTTTCTTGTCGTAATCATCATGTTGAAACGAATCATCCACCTCTTTGTCACTGTCGATTCCAAAAATGACGTCGAGGTTGCCTTGGGTGGTACGAAGTGGACATTTGTGGAGTCGGAAATCGAAAGAGCCATCGGCAACGGGCTTGTAGGTCGTGAAGAACTCAAGCATTAGAGTTCGGTAGCCGGGTTGCCTAATGTCGGCCCACTTCAACAAATCGAGGGCCTTGATGCCCTCCATGAATTTCTCCACCGCTTTATCGTTCATGGCAATATGACGATTCCAAAAATCCGTATCGATATGTCGAGGAGTGTAAACATCTCGTGTAATCAAGGATTTGTACAACGTAACCTCCCTTTCGTCAATTAAGTCAAACGGAGCCAAGCCTCCCCCGGCATTGCTCGTTCCTCTCCCACGAATTCTTCCTGAATTGTTCCCCTTTCTTGGTCGTGAACCAAAAGACATTGCGATAACAAAAAGAACTTCAAAAATATAGGCACAAAAACTCTTTCAGGAATATTTCGAACACCTGTTGTGCGACAAACGTTAAACCCAAAACAACCTCCAAATCCTCCCAACAACCAATCACCTTTCAGAATCCCTTGAAAACCAATTCCCAAGCAGTTAATGAGTTCGAGTTCAAGCCGTTTTACCTTGAGAATTACAGATTCATGTTCTTGAAGTTTGAGGAAGAGAAATAGGAATTGATTCCTTGTTTCCAAACGGATGGAATTGCTTGATTAGTTCTCCGATCGGATGTATTTATTTGAAAGAATTTTGGATTAAGAATATCTCTAGAGTGATTTTACTGCTTTTGCTCTGTAAAATAGGAGGATAATTAGGATAAGGGTGAAATTTTTTAATTATATAAATCTGCGCTGTCGTCCGATCCGATTATGCTCATGTTCGATCGGATGTGAGTCTAGTGTGTTTTATCCGATCGGATAATGCTCTTGTCCGGTCGGATGGTTCTTTAGTTGATTTCGTCCGATCATTTTATCCCTCCATCCGGTCGGATTGCACTGTTCGCTGTACTATATTTTAATTTTTTATATTTTCTTTATTTTCTTCATTTAATTTTATTATCTTATTTTTTTTATTTTTTTTATATTTTCTTTATATTTAGTTTAAGTATGTACATTGGCTCGTTCTTGCAAAACTCACGAACATATTAAAAGGAAAAGATTCGTTAAATAAACGATAAACTTTACGAGCACAAATCCTTTGTTTATTCAATACGTGAGCATAAATTATTTTGATTTAAAATAGAAAATAAACCAAACAATAATAAACCAAGTCTTGAGATTAAAAACATAAATAAACGCAACTGAAAAAAAATAAAATTAAATAAGGAGTTAAGAATGATATGGGTTAAGATGTGGTTTAGGTCCATAAGCCACATCTTCGAGATCTTTTATTTCCTCCTCCATTGCAACAATTTTAGCTTTAAGTTCAACGATCTTGTCGTCTGCCTCTGCCAAGTACTTGTGGAGGGTGGCTATATCCTCCATGAGTGCTATCTCTTCGCAGATATAGTTGGAAGTTTCAACCCTCATCTCGTTCATCTTCTTTCTTTGCTCCTCCAATTTAATTTCTAACTTCTCCACAGTATCTTCGTACTTTTTCCTACTCACCCATCCATAACCAAAGTATATGGGCTATGGTTCGTTGTTCATATTTTCTTAGGGGGTAGTTAAAAACTATGGGTTGTTTGAAGAAAATAGATTATTGTGAAAAACAAGAATACTGAGGTGGGTTTTTATAGGAGTCAAAGGCTTAGAGGAAGGAAATCCTAAGTATCTTTTAAAATCAAAGAGAAAAGAAAACACGAGAAAACATACCTAGTTTCTTTGAATTCCAAAAATAATAGGATTAAAAACTTGCCAGCATTCAGCACAATCCTTACCAAATCAAACTTACCTTGAATGATATTCTTCCTCAATCTGTGTTCAAAATCAACTGATTCCGCCGAGATGTCCGATCGGATTGTATATTATCCGATTAGATGGTGTGCAATCAGCATGTTCGATCAGTCATTATTTTTGTCCCGTCGAATGGTAGTCCAGTAGGTTTGATCTGACCGGTTATTTTCATTCCTCCGATCAGATGCCTTGTGCTGAAGGTTGATTTCAAGATTTCTACACATCTCAAAGCACCAATAATAACCCTATCTTTACTCCAAACTTTAATAAGAAAAAGTATATATAAAATCGAAAATAGAATAAGAACACTTTGGTTACCTCCCAAGAAGTGAAACTTTTAACGTCCTTTACTAGACGTTACCTCGTATTGGTTCAAAAATCTTGAGGTGGATCATTCAGTAGCATGACTTCACGATCGGTTTTGGGGTTAGGTCCCCCATGGTATAACTTCACTCGATGCCCATTAACTTGGAATGTGGAATTGCTTTTCTTGTCGTACAGAGTGATAGCCCCAAATTTGTTGATATTTGTAATCAAGTATGGCCCACTCCATTTTGACTTGAGTTTTCCTGGAATAAGTTTGAAACGTGAGTTAAATAGTAAGGCTAGTTTCCCTACCTCTAAGTCTTTTAGACCAAGCTTCTTGTCATTCATATCTTTCATCCTTTGCTTTCTTGCCCACGCCATCTCATAAGAGTCATTTCTTATTTCCTCCAAATCACTCAATTCCAACTTCCTAAATTAACCAACCTCATTCACTTTCATGTTCAGTGTTCGGGCCCATTCCACTCTGTGTGCTGATAGGCAAGAAATTATACGATATTTAAGAGATTAATTCTTATGTTTTTATGACCTTTAAGTTGTCATATATGTTATTTCTCGCATATTTGTTATTATGAGTATTCGAGCACCAATTGTATAGTTCTTCTCTATTTTGCAGTATTGGGTGCTATATTAAGTGAAAGATGTTTCACTGGGAAGTCGAGAGATGAGGATCAATAAATCAGTGAAAGGAAACTGACGAGTCAGGAGGTTGCGTCGATGCCGAGGATGGCTTGCGTCGGTCGACGTAATATGCGGCGTTTCGCCTCTGTTGCGTTGATTTTGCGCGCGTCGGTCGACCATCAGTCAACGAGAAGCTGCAGTAGCATCGATTCAAGGTCCGTCAGTCGACGCCCTATCGACGGGAACTCTCTGTTGCGACGATTGGAGGTGCTTCGGTCGACGCACATGCAGGTCGACGCAGGCGGGAGAAGCGCATCGACGTTGAGGCCTGGTACGCATCAGTCGACGCCTGTCGATGCCGACACGGCTGGGCTATTTTTGGAAGAAAACTTGCTCGGAAAGAAAGAAGAATTCTACATAAACCTGACCTTATTTCATCCCAAACACACATATAACATATCCTAGGGTTCCAAGGAGTTCCATAGAGGTCCCAAGTCATCCCAAATCATCCATACGTAAGAGAACATGAAGATCGAAGAACCAAAACGCAAGATTCGAGTTCTACATATCGTTTCTCCTATTTTCTCAAAGATTATGTTTGTTTATCTGAACCTTTTCTTTTATTTTATTAACTCTATGAGTGAGTAAACTCATTATCTAGTTCTAGGGATGTTGAAACCCTCGTGAAACTATGCTCTAATTAATTTATGCAATATTATCTTTCGTTCTACATATGCGATTATTTGTGTTGTTCTATTCTTAATTTATGATTGCTTGACTCTTAATTTGGTTTGATCACCTAAATTAGGGATTGGTTATCTATTGCTAGAAATAGGATTGCTTCCCGTGTAATTGTCGTAATCTCTATTTCATTGGTAGCAACTAATGATTATGCATCGTTAGGGATAACACATCATAAGTTAAATAAACCGAGCTTATGTGTTTATTGCTTAGATTAGCCTATTTGCCTGGGTATTAATGTTATTGTTGGACTAAATCTAGAGAGCTAATTCAAGGTTTTTCAATAATTAGAATCAATTGAAGAACTTATTTTTATTGAGTAAACAATCAAGGGTAAATTTGAGTAGCAGAGCTTATTGTTACTTAGGGTTTTTAGTCGCATGTGATGAATGGATTATGATATTGTGGTTGGTTAGATGAGTGGAACGAGGGTGGAAACTGAACTATAACTAGAGCTTTATTATTATTGAATTTCCATCAATCACTTTCTTGCTCATTTTAATTACTTGCTTATTTATTTTTTTCTCTTAGATTAATTCAAAATCTTCAACCCCATATTTTTAGTTTAATAAAATACGAACTATCACAATCTAAACCACGCTCCTCGTGGGATCGACCCTTACTTATCGCTACTACTAGTTAGTAGAGAAAAGTTGAGGAAAAATAAATATTTAATTTGACGCTTAACGACCAGTGTCAAATTTTGGCGCCGTTGCCGGGGAGTGACGTGTTTAAATTGTGATTTTAGGTATTTTAATTATTTATTTTTATACTTATTATTATTATTTTGGAACATAGTTAAACTCTTGTTGAGTGTTTTCTCAGGTG
The DNA here is from genome assembly GCA_014905375.1 of Phtheirospermum japonicum. NCBI lineage: Eukaryota > Viridiplantae > Streptophyta > Magnoliopsida > Lamiales > Orobanchaceae > Phtheirospermum > Phtheirospermum japonicum. Next base: position 128,654 of record BMAC01000955.1, read on the forward strand.
AATTAACTTGAGATCATCCGGGAAGAAAGATTTGCATTACTATCCGGAAATCAACAAGAGATGTCGTGAGTTGAAGAGGAAGAAGGATACCTCGGGCTCGGAACAAGCACTACCAAATTATATACCCGAGGAGTCTTCAAGTGAGAGCGAAGAACGAGAAAACGAGACGATGGCTGGACAAGCGGAACGCACATTGAAGGAGTTGGCCAATCCCGATCTTCCACAACGACCATTGTTCATCACGTTTCCAACAGTGAACGATGCTACATTCGAGTTACGACCCGGCTAATCCATCACCTACCCGTATTTCGCGGACTTGCTGGCGAAGATCTGCACAATCACTTGATGAAAGAGTTCCATGTCATTTGCACCAGCATGAAACCCGCCGGAGTCATGGGCAAACAAATCAAGTTAAGGGCATTCCCCTTTTCACTAAAAGACCTCGCAAAGGATTGGCTTTACTACTTACCTTCGGGGTCCATCACTACATGGGGGGATTTGGAGAGAACATTTTTGCAGAGGTACTTCCCCACGTCACGAGTAGCTAATCTTCAAAAGGACATTTGTGTGGCTAGTCAAACGTAAGGAGAGACATTGCATGAATATTGGGAATGCTTCAAGAGGCTCGTCGCCAGTTGCCCTCAACACCAAATGGGCGAGCAATTACTGATCCAGTATTTTTATGAAGGCTTGTGTCTCACTGATCGAAATATGATAGATGCGGCTAGTGGAGGCACTCTGATGGACAAGACTCCAACGGCAGCAAAGGAACTAATATCGAACATGGCTGCCAATTCTCAGCAATTTGGCAGTCGTGACCCTTCATTGAGATCGGTGAATGAATTGGGTAATAATTCACTACAGGCCCAATTGAATGAATTGAAGGCCATGATGAGTGTGGGAGGATCCCCAAAGGTTCGACCATGAAACTTATGTGAAACATTGGAGCACGTTACTGATGACTGCCCATATTTTTACACCGTGGTTGAGGCACACGTGAACGCTGTGGGGTTCAGAAATGGACAAGGGAGAAAGTACGATCCGTACCCCAACACCTTCAATCCGAGATGGGGTGACCATCCAAATTTTAGATGGAGTGATCAGCAAGGGAATGCATTTGTAAATCAAGATCAAGGGCCTCCTCAAGATCTACAAAGGGGGCAAAGTTTCCTGAATCGATACAACACCCAACAGCGGAAAGAGAATACATCCCCACAGCTGGAGGAAATAGTGAAATCATTGGCAACAAGCGTAAAAGGCTTGGAGACCCAAATGAGTCAAATGGCGGAACACATAATCAAACTAGAAGCGCGAGGCAGTGGCCGACTACCACCTCAGCCCGAGGTAAATCCAAAGAATGTGAGCACCGTTACGACACGAAGTGACAAAAAGGTGGAAGGACCGGCGAATCCAATGCTCGAGCCGGAAAATGAAGGGAAAAAGGAGGAAGAAGAAACGGAGCCGAAGGAAGCTGACAATGGTAATCCCAAACTTTCTAATATTTTTAATAACCCTGTTGTTTCTCTTCCTAGGACCGAGCCACTTCCATTTCCATCGAGAATCAAGCACCGGGCTAAGGAGGACACATAGAGGCAAATACGAGACGTTTTCAAGAAGGTGGAGACTACTATTCCACTTGCTGATGCGATAAAACAAATTCCTCGTTACGCCAAGTTCCTCAAGGACTTATGCACTAAAAAAAGAAGGTTGAAAGGAGATGAAAAGGTCTTAATGGGAGCGAACATTTCGGAAGTGTTCCAAAAGAGCTTGCCAAAAAAGCGAAATGACCCGAGCATATTTTTCATTCCATGCACGATTGGAGATGTACAAGTCGAGGGAGCCACGCTAGAATTAGGAGCATCGACTAATGCCATGCCACGTACCATTTTTGAATGTTTGAAGGTTGGTCCATTGAAGAAAACTGGGGTGGTGATCGAACTTGCCGATTGAAGCATTGCTTAACACTGCTCAAATAAAGATCGATGTCACTCGAGGCACTCTAACAATGAAATTTGACGGTCACAATTTAATATTTTTGATGCTATGAAATTTCCTGACTGCGATAACTCCGTTTATGCACTTGATTGTTTTGACTCTTTAGCGCAGGAATTTCTAGAAATGCATAAGCAAGATGAGCTCAAGATGGCGATCCACACTAAGTTTGGGGGGGAGGACTCTTTGCTTTTGAGTTACCTAATAACCGAGCCGAACTGGGAGGATGAAGTGTAAGAGATGGTTTCAGCACTACAAGCACTAGAACCCTTCACAGAACCAAATAAACGTGCTTTAAACTTTATCAAACTTCCTGAGTCTCATGAGAAGGTTGTACCATCTACAGTCAAAGCACTGGAACTAGAGCTCAAAACCCTACCGGAGCACTTGAAATACATCTTTTTGGGGGAGAACGAAACATTGCCCGTAATCATTTCATCACGCTTAGAAAACCTCCAAGAAGCATCACTGCGGCAAGTGCTCAAGGACAACAAGCAAGCAATCGGGTGGACCATAGCGGACTTACGAGGAATAAGTCCTTCCATGTGTATGCACCGAGTTCTGCTCGAAGATAATGCTACACCATCTAGGGAGTCCCAAAGATGATTGAATCCACCAATGATGGAGGTGGTGAAGAAGGAGATTCTGAAGCTGCTGGATGTTGGGGTGATCTATCCCATTTCTGATTAGTCGGTGGGTGAGCCCGACTCAAGTCGTTCCAAAAAAGTTGGGGGTAACGGTGGTCGAAAATCAAGAAGGTGAATTAGTTCCAACAAGGATGTGAACGGGATGGCGAGTTTGTATTGATTATCATAAGCTGAACGCCATGACTCGCAAGGACCATTTTCCTCTTCTGTTTCTTGACCAAATGATTGAGAGGTTGGCGGGCCATTCATACTACTGCTTTTTGGATGGTTACTCGGGATACTTCCAAATCCATATAGCACCCGAGGATCAAGATAAGACTACTTTCACATGCCCATTTGGCACATTTGCCTATCGCCGCATACCATTTGGACTTTGCAATGCACCGGCCACATTCCAGCGATGTATGGCAAGTATCTTTTTGGAATATGTTGGCGATATTATAGAGGTCTTTATGGATGACTTTAGCGTATATGGCGATTCTTTTGATGTATGTCTTAATAATCTGTCGTTGATTTTGAAACGATGTGTCGAAACTAACCTTGTATTGAATTGGGAAAAATGTCATTTTATGGTAGAACAAGGCATAGTTTTAGAACACATTGTTTCGTTGAAGGGAATAGAAGTCGATAAATCTAAAATTGACACCATAGCTGCGTTGCCTTACCTCACCAATGTGCGGGAAGTTCATTCTTTTCTTGGCCATGCAGGATTTTACAGGAGATTTATCAAGGACTTTTCGAAGATCGCATCTCCACTTTGTGGGCTCTTGCAAAAAGATGTGGAGTTTAAAATCGATAACGACTGCAAGAAGGCCTTTGACACACTGAAGGAATGGCTGACCACTTCACCAATTATCCAACCGTAAAGATGGGACCTACCCTTCGAGATCATGTGCGATGTAAGTGACTATGTTGTGGGAGTTGTGCTAGGGAAAAGGGTTAATAAAGCAACCCATGTGATCTACATTGCATCGAAGACCTTGAACCCTGCCCAAGAAAATTATACCACCACGGAGAAGGAACTTCTAACTGTTGTATTTGCCCTTGAGAAATTCCATTCAAAAATCATTGGATCAAAGGTGGTGGTTTTCAGTGATCATGCGGCTGAAGTGTAGATTTTTTGTAGTGTTGAAATGAATCAAAGGGTTCATGGCTTGGTATTATCGGAAATCAATTCAATTGAAAGACTCAATGTGTTTCAAGCTTTGAAAATAAAGGGAAAATAAAAATAAAGCAATTAAACTAGCTATACTAACTAGAAAATTAAATTGCATGTTGGTCGAATGCCACATCGGATGCCTCAATATGGAAATGCAAAGCAATAATGAAAATAAGCAAGAAAATGCAATGTTTCACCAAGTACAAGCATGCAAGCACAAGGTACAACTATGCATAAAATCCTAAATAATGCAAATTAACATAAATTGAAAGAATGAATGGAAAGAGCAATGGAAATTGATGAGAAAGTTCAAAATTTTAAGGAAAATAAAAAGCAACAAAACCTAGATCTAAGATTTAACCTAAAACTATGCATGAAAATAAAATTGCAAATAAAGCATAGGAAAAACTTGAAATCTAGACGATCTAAGACTCGATCTATGATCTAGACATGTCACTCGTCTAGATTCCATATCCAATTCTTAAGATCTAACAAGAAATCAAGGTGCTAAGACAAAAGGCATAAAATGAAGAACAAAGCATGGAAATGAAGAACAAGCATGGAAATAAAGCATAAAACATTAAATTGAAAGGAAACTTACTTGAATTAAAAAATGAAACAAAGCTTGAATGTAATTGCAATCAAAAGTAACAATCCAAAGGAGTATTTGGATTCTTCTTAGGCTTACAAACCCAAGTCCAAGCATGAAAGTAAGTCTAAATCTAGAAAAGAAATTACATCAAAGCTTGAAATTGAATCTAAAACCTAAGAAAGAGAATTATCCAATAGCTTGAGAGTAATTTTGATCCCAAACCCAAGTTAGGGTTGGGAGGGGAGTTCTCCCCTTCAATGGTGCAAGGTGTGGGATTTATATAGTTGTTTGTAGAGGCAAAAACATCAAAAACACCAGAATTCCCGCAGCCCTCAGCGTTCCAGTCGATCGACAGCAGGGGGTGTCGATCGACTGCTCTACTCGCAAGATGTTGGCTACTGCTCGGTAGTCGATTTGGAGCTCCTTCAGTCGATCCGTGTCTAGTCGATCGACAACCAGTCGATTTCGTGATTTTCAGTCGATCCTGGATGCTTTCGGCTCGAATTTCTCATTTTCCGGTCCAAAACGTCCGCCGAGTGAATATAATCCTTTTAGCCACCTACAAAATAAGAATTCAAACTTAAAAACCTAAAAATAGCACAAACACCTCACACTTCGTACATTTTAAGTCAAAAGGCAAATAAACAAGAAAATGACCTGAGAACTAGAAATAACAACTCAAAAAGACTAAAAACAACGCTAAACCCTAACTAGAAATACTAGGAAAAACACAACAATTACATGCAAAATAACTACCCCACACTTATCGGTTTGTTTGTCCTCGAACAACAAAAAGAATCGAGAGTGCACATGCAATGAACATTATGTAAAGAGAAAAATCCTTGTGCTTATCCTTATTTATATGAAGGTAATACCAACATAGACTCGCTATCGTCAATCATTACTCGTATTACTCTTTCTCAAATGCAAGCCAAATCGATGACTTCCTCTCAAAGGAGATTTTGGGGGTGTTCGCTCAATTCGCTCAAGTGTTTGATATGGGACGTGTATACGCTCAAGTCGAACAATGCATGCACCTCGTCAAGATTTCACAAATCGGCCGCCCAAAATTCTCATAGTACATGATCAAACAAGAATCGAAATAGGTCTTTATTATGGGTTGTAATGTTGGCTCTTTGGTAAGGTATGAAATATTTGGATATAGTGGCTAACACACGATCAAACATGATCAATAACACACAAAACCCTAACCTCTAGAACCCGAAGCTTATGATCGCTTTACCCTTCCCAAATCATAAAACTCTCAATCGAAACCCTTTCTTCTTACACACTCTTACCCGAATTTTATTTCAAAACACTTAGAAACTTTTTGAATTTGCATCTTTTACAAAATTTAGCCCTTTTTGAATTAGGCTTTTCACTCGGATGCACGCTTCATCACTTTTCGTGATTTGTGTTGGAGTATTATTTTTTTTTTCTCCTTCTTTTTTTGTATAAGAAACTCAAAACCCGAAACCCACAATAGATTTCCCTCACATTTCTCATCAACTAACAATAAACTCTCCCACCTCACAAATTATGAAGATACAAGAGCTAAAATCGAGCTCGCCTAACAAGAAACGGGACATAGGCCCAAGGGGGCTCGTTTGGGATTTTTAAAGTAGCTTAAATATATAGATATGGCCGGAACAAGGGTGATATATGTGCCTGGAAGTCATTTTCGAATTCAATCATGTATGAGCAAAATCAAACCTCCTCAATGCAATTTTCATAAAAATGCAAGCAAGCCGATAAATCACACAAAGCTACTCACTAGTTTGCACCGAATTTGGGAGCAAATTCAAAATAGATTTTAGAGCTTTGCAATCTTTTCACTAGTAAATGTTGATTATATATATATAGGCGGGTTTTGGACGAAGCACAAAAATTTAACTCCTCACACAAGGGGGCATAAACATGCAAAAACTCAACAAGTAAACTATTCCCTTCAAGTATGTGGAGTTGTTCAACAATGTAATAAAGACACAAACGACACAAAAATGGACCCAACCATATAAATGCGCAAATAGTAAGCGTCACTTCGCCAAGAATGCGTCACTTTACCAAGGCTCGAGTTAAGAACAACAAAACATTCTTTGTGATACCCGGACTCTAACCACCTACCCACCCCACACTTAAACCATGCATTACCCGCATTTTAATGAAAACCAAGTAAAAGGAGGGGGAATAGAAACTTCCTTAACCGAGCGAGTTTTGGTCGAGCTCGGTGGGGTCCACTTAGGCATCTAAGCAATCCAAGAAAAAATCGAGCATGACTAGTATCTTCCGGCTTCATGAACGCTACTCACTTATCCAATCGCCCAAGGTTGAAGTCGGAAAACAACACACTATACAAGAAAGTCACACGAAATTAAAAACTCAAGGAAATATGCAATTAAAAGAAATACACGAAAAGAACATGGGTTGCCTCCCAAGAAGCGCATGTTTTACGTCACTAGCTTGACGTACTCCCTTTTTATCAAGGTGGAAAAATAACGGGAGGGTCCATCAAAACAATCTCCTCCTTATCAGGAGGATCCACTCTTTGGAACGTCCTTGGCGCATTGCATAGCTCATATAAGATCCGCCAAAGAGCAAACATTCCAAGCGGGCAATCGAAACTCGTCTCAGCTAGGTCCTCGGGTGGAATGGTGGTTTTGAAGTGCCCCGACGTCTCATTGAAAAAGCAAAAGGAATATTGCCCGGCTAGCTTGTCCATCATGTAGTCGATAAACGGGGGAGGGAAATGATCTTTCTTTGTGGCCTCATGAAAATTCTTAAACTCGATCAACATCCTCCAACCCGTTGAATCCCTCGTGGCCAACAAACTTCCTTCTTCATCCTCAAGAACCAACAAGCCGCTCGTCTTGGGCACCAAGTCAATGGGCTTCACCCACTCACTTTTGTACATCACGAACATCAAGACATCCACTAACAACCTCCACATCTCGGCTCTCACCATATCTTTAAGACTAGAATTCAAAGAACTAACTCCCTCACCCACTCCCAGTATCCAATCCATAAGCACCCTTAAGAATTGTAAATCCTTCAACCATCCTCTCCTCTTCACCTCGGTTCGAATTTTCAAGGATGGTGATTGACTTGCTCTCCTCATTCTCCTCAAGATAATCGTCAATTTGTCCAAACTCATCATCAATAACCCCCACCTCCCCCTCTAAAAAGTCATTGTTTCCCTCAACGACACATCGAGAATCATCTCCACACAAAATGGGGTCCAATAGAGGCGCAACGGGCTCATCATATAGAACAAGGGGCTCATTCTCACAACTTCCCTCAATATCAACATCCGAGCTAACCTCCTCCTCATTGCTCCTCTCTTCCAAAAAAACTCATTCGACCGTGGCTTTGATGAAGTCCATATACACCCACTCTTCGCAAGATTGTTTTGAAGTAAAAGGTAAGGGGTCAAGAGGAGTAAAAATACTCGGAATCGAAGCTACGACCTCCTCCGTCGGTGAGACAGCTGAATCAACTACCCCACTCTTTTTAAGGAACGTGACCGGAAGAGTAAGCGAAGGTAGTGGGTCCACGTGAAAAGTAAAAAGAGGATCGTGAGGCGGCGGGGGAGTAGGACAACTGGGTCCCGCACAAGGAGGAGTCGGTTCCGGGTTAGACATTTGAGTGATTTGAGCCTTCAATGTCGCTATTTTCGTTACCAAATCAAACTCCTTAGAGGATAAAGCCATGTTCACGTCATTAGCACAAGATTACATTGCTTGAGAAGTCTTTGGCTCGGGAGGTAGGGTAGGAGCAATCGCCGGGATAGTCGAATGACAAGGGCCCACATGAGGAGTAACAACCGGATTATGAGCCGGCGGTGGAGTAAAAGATGGCATAACACAATTGGGGCCCACATGATGTCTATGACCCGCATACACGTCCTCCGGAAGAGGCATCGGCATATTAAACGAGGAGAATGAAGGGCAAGATTTGGTATCATGACCACACGGTCCACACCATGCACATCCCAAAAAAGGTTTGTTAACATCCCCCATAGTGCGGATGGGGGGGCCACTTGCGATATTAGAGCCAAACATCCAATATGGATCGTGCTTAGGGACACTATTGGTGGCAGCTCCATAACTCGCACCTCCACCATAAGCATTAAAATTCACATTCGGAGCATGATTGAAATTAGGCGCATGAGAGTCTCCATACGGGCCGGGATTTGGGGGTGGTACATTCGGATAGGAAATCGGAGCTTGCATGGTTAGATAGGAACTTGGAGCTCCATAACCACCCAAGGAACCGTTCACACCCGAGAAACCATTAAACCCGACATGGTTTGCACCATGACCACCCATGCCGGGTTGTCCATAATCGAAACCACCATTAGCAACGTGGTTTGCACCATGCCCTCCCACGTTGCCAAATCCATTATACAATATCTCATTCCCGACATGGTTTGCACCATGCCCTCCCATGTTGGGAATGTATCCACCATAGCTACAATTACCTAACATACTTAACAAAAAAAAAAGTCAAATAACAAAGCAAGCTAAAAACAAAATGAAACTACAAGCAAATCAAAAGCCTTAGCCAAGCCGAGTCGCAACGGCATTATTTTGAAGTGTAGAGTTTTTCGTATAACCGGCAACGGCGCCATTTTGAAGTGTAGAGTTTTCGTGGTGTTGAAATGAATCAACGAGTTCATGGCTTGGTATTATCGGAAATCAATTCAATTGAAAGACTCAATGTGTTTCAAGCTTTGAAAATAAAGTGAAAATGAAAATAAAGCAATTAAACTAGCTATACTAAACTAAGAAATAAAATTGCTTGTTGGTAGGATGCCACGTCGGATGCCTCAATATGGAAATGCAAAGCAATAATGAAAATAAGCAAGAAAATACAATGTTTCACCAAGTACAAGCATGCAAACACAAGGTACAACCATGCATAAAATCCTAAATAATGCAAATTAACACAAATTGAAAGAATGAATGGAAAGAGCAATGGAAATTGATGAGAAAGTTCAAAACTTTAAGGAAAATAAAAAGCAACAAGACCTAGATCTAAGATTTAACTTAAAACTATGCATGAAAATAAAATTGCAAATAAAGAATAGGAAAAACATGAAATCTAGACGATCTACGACTCGATCTATGATCTAGACGTGTCACTCATCCAGATTCCATATCCAATTCTCAATATCTAACAAGAAATCAAGGTGCTAAGACAAAAAGCATAAAATGAAGAACAAAGCATGGAAATAAAGCATAAAACATTAAATTGAAAGGAAACTTACTTGAATTAAGAAATGAACAAAGCTTGAATGTAAGTGTAATCAAAAGTAACAATCCAAAGGAGTATTTGGATTCTTCTTAGGCTTACAAACCCAAGTCCAAGCATGAAAGTAAGTCTAAATCTAGAAAAGAAATTACATCAAAGCTTGAAATTGAATCTAAAATCTAAGAAAAAAGAATTATCCAATAGCTTGAGAGTAATTTTGATCCTAAACCCAAGTTAGGGTTGGGAGGGGAGTTCTCCCCTTCAATGGTGCAAGGTGTGGGCTTTATATAGTTGTTTGTAGGGGCAAAAATGTCAAAAACACCAAAATTCTCGCACCCCTCAGCATTGCAGTCGATCGACTGCAGGGGGTGTCGATCGACTGCAGGGCATTCGATCGACTGATCTGCTCGCAAGATGTTGGCTACTGCCCGATAGTCGATTTGGAGCTCCTTCATTCGATTTTGTTGAGGAATTTATTCTTGGCAATAATTCTTATTTTGTTATTTGCCTTTCTTGGGCAAAAAATAAGTTAGGAAACTAGATTTAGGAATATATTATGTTTCCTAGTTTATGTTTAAGACTTTATTAGTTTCCTAGATTGTGTTTAGGATTTGTTTTGTCTTGTTTACCAAGTTTAGGATTCTAGGATTGTCTATTTAAGACATAAGAATCCTAAAGCTTGGAAGCACTTTACGCACGGGATTTTGAGAGAAGAAATCGACGCAAGACAGAGATGCACGACGTGCAAGAAAGAAGAACACGAAGAACTACTTGGAGCCATTGATCGTGACTAACAAGCTCTTCGAAGTTGTGTGACCGACGGAGAAGATCTTGCCATTCCGTCAACAAGTATTTAGTATCAAGTTTATTGATATTTAGTTTTCATATATTACTTTATATCTTTGTATTGAGCGTGAACAACAAAGTAATATAGTTTTCGAGTTTGTACACCCAAGTTCACAAGTACTTTTACTTGTGAACTGAATTTGTTATATTGTGTTATTATCATTTTATTCCGCTGCATATTTTATATTTTACTCTGGTCGATGTTGCTAACTAGTGTTGTTAAACATTGACTAACAACATCGTAAATCTGAGAATTATTCTTAAAATCATAGACCTTCAAATTTTACAATTGGCATCAAGAGCGGGTTACTTAACCTCTTAAGTATTGATCCTTATTTTTAGATGCTATGGATGCTCAAGGAAACCCGAGGCCTCCAATCCTAAATGGTGAGAATTATTCTCTCTGTAAACAGAGAATGAGATGGTATTTGAAAAGTATCGACGAGCGTGTTTGGAAAACTGTCCTCATTGGATGGGAAAAGCCACATGTCACGGATGGCGAGGGAGATACCATCCCCAAAAAGGAGGAAGATTGGACTGCTGATGAAGCAACTGCTGCAAATTGGAACTCCAAATGCATCAACACCTTGTGTGGCTATGTAGATGCAAGCTACTACCGTATCATCAAGAATTGCGAGTCAGCAAAGGATGCATGGGACGCACTCCAAAGGGTGTGTGAAGGAACTGCAAGCGTGAAGAAATCCAGATTAAGAATGCTCATGTCCACTTTCGAGGCTATGAGAATGGATGAGAAAGAGTCAATCATGGACTATTCCATAAGATTGTCGGAAATAGCAGAAGAGTGCAGAGAACTTGGTGAGTCACTAACCAATTCCCGTCTTGTAGGAAAATTGCTAAGATACATTTCGAAGAAATATAGCATGAAGGTGGTGGCCATAGAAGAATCCAAAGATGTTGATAACATCGAATTCAACACCTTAGTTGGAAATCTCAAGCAATATGTGATGGAACACCTTAGTTCTAGCTCGAAAGAAAAGAATATCGCTTTCTCTTCCGGTTCAATTGCAGTTGATGATGAAGATGACGAGGAGTTTGATTTTAATGGGATTCTTAAAAATATGGAGTCGACTACGCTCGAGGAAGATGAACTGGCCTTTGTGACTCAATGCTTCAACAAATTCTTGAAGAAAAAGAACAGTCTTGGAAGCCCAAATACAAGGAACAGCCCACAGACATCTACTCCAAAGTTTACTGGATGAGCTCTTCCCAGATCTCAGTCCACAACTTCAATTCCCAATGTGTCCAGTCCTGCAAAGTCACTCAGCGAGATCCAATGCCACGAATGCAAAGGTTGGGGACATTACAAGAATGAGTGTCCCAACACTCTTAGAAAGAAAAGCATGGTCGCTACTGATTTCACCGAGGATGTTAATGATTCTGAGTCAACCGATCCTGTTCCATCCTTATTCACCCATGTTGTGTGGGACGACGATGTCCATGTTGGTTTGCTTGCAGGCAACATCGTGTGCCTGAATGCCGAGACCACTGATTATTATGAGGAATACGAGCAGCTGAGTATTGACCACCAGAAATTGTTTGTAAGTTGGGGAAAACAGGTACTAAAGGTCAAAGATCTCGTAAAAAAAGTAGAAAAGCTAACCAAGGAAAAGGAGGATGAGCTCGACATTATTTTCCGGTTGGAAACGTCTCTCACCAAGAAGGATGCTGAGCTTGAATAGATGAAGAATGAACTGACCAAAGTTCAAGGAACCATTTCAAATCTGAATAAAGGTAAGGTGAAGCTTGATGAAATCTTGGAGATTAGCTTCCCAGAGTCCTCAAAGCATGGATTAGGTTTCAAACCGAGTCAGTCAACACATGTTCCAAGTCAAGAACAAAAATCTTCCAAACGTCACAAAAAGAGAAGAAGACAGTACTTGTGCCATTATTGTAGAGAACCAGGGCACATTAGGCCCTTTTGCTGGAAGATCATTGGCGAGAGAATACACTTTCAGAGAACAAGTGTGGCTAATAAATCTCATGTTGGTAACCGCGCTACCAACATCAGGTTCAAACAAGTGTGGGTCAAGAAAAACAGCATCAAGTGTAATATGATCCATACCTCCCTGAAGTCTCATGTCCCTGGAGCCTGGTATTTTGATAGTGGATGCTCGAAGCATATGACGGGCTCAGAGGAACTGCTTTCCAACATTGTCAGATTTCGAGGTGGAAAAGTGAAGTATGGAGGAGCCGCAAATGGTCAAATCATTGGCCCAGGGACTCTCCATGTTCCTGGCATTGTAACACTGGAAAATGTGCTGCTAATAGAAGGACTTACTGCAAATTTGATCAGCATTAGTCAACTGTGCGACGGAGGTTTTAACATCAAATTCAACCGTGAAAAGTGTGAAGTCTATGAGGAGAATGGACAATGTATTCTCACTGGAAAAAGAACCTCAGATAATTGCTACCAAATTCAAAGTGATGCTTTTTGCAGACTGTCCCAATTGAGTGATGCGGAGCTGTGGCACCAAAAGCTTGGACATGTCAACTACATGATGATGGACAAGTTGGCCAAGGAAGAAGCTGTGAGTGGACTGCCTAAGCTCAACACCAAGATCATTCCAGTGTGTGAGGCATGCCAGAAAGGAAAACAGGTCAGGGTGCCACATCCAATCCAACAAAGTCTCACTACATTATCTTGCTTTGAATTGCTATATATGGATCTCATGGGACCACTTGAGGTTGAGAGCCTTGGTGGTAAGAGGTATGTTTTAGTTATTGTCAATAGGTTCACTTGGGTAGAATTTCTAAAAGAAAAATCTGAAACTTTTGAGGCTTTCAAAAAACTTGCAAAGAAGCTGTGTGTAAGGTTTAATGTCAAAATTGGTAGGATTAGAACTGATCACGGAAAAGAATTTAAAAACGCATCTTTTTCAAAGTACAGCACTTCTGGGGGTATTAGTCATGAATTTTCTTCTCCAATTACCCCTCAACAAAATGGCATTGCTGAATGCAAGAATAGAACTCTAGCGGAGATGACTAGAACTATGCTCATTTCTAATGACATAGCAAAATGTTTTTGGGCTGAAGCAATGAACACTAGATGTCATATCATAAATAGGGCTTATTTTAGATCAGGTTCATGTGCAACTCCCTACGAATGATTGATTGGTAAGAAAACGAACTTGAGTTATTTTCATGTGTTTGGATGTATTTGCTATGTGGTTAACGATAGAAATCATCTAGCTAAACTGGACTCAAAAAGTGGTAAGTGCATTTTCATGGGGTATTCCCAAAATAGTCATGCATATAGGTTGTTTAACCTTAGAACTCGAAGTATGTTTGAGTCAGTTAATGTCAAGTTCGATGACTTATCAAGTGCAGTCAAGCTTACCGAGGATAATGATCTGGTTTATGATCAAAATCCTCAAAAAATCGTCACTCCTCCTTCAGTTGATAGTGCAGGTATTTAAAACAAAGATGCAGGTGCTGAACTTAGAGATTTGAGTGATGTTGATAACAATGTTGATACTGGGATATCAACATCAGTACCAACATCGAGCCAAGTCGCAGATTCTGATTCTGATTCAGAAGAAGAAGATCCAGCTGATCCCATTGATCTTCATCAGAGGGATATTCCATCCAGAATCCAGAAAAACCATCTCATGGGCCAAATTATTGGTGATTTAGATGAAAGGAGTACAAGACAGAGACAGATAAATTTCAAGGAGATGGTCAGGTACGTATGTCTGTCTACAAATTGTTCTAAGATTCGTGAGTCTTTGTATCTTTATAAAATAGAGCCCAAGCGAGTGGAGGATGCACTCAAAGATGAGTTCTGGATTCGGGCAATGCAAGAAGAGCTGGACCAATTCGCCAAAAATGATGTCTGGAATTTAGTTCCACAGCCAGAAAATTCCCATGTGACAGGAACCAAGTGGATATTCAAGAACAAGACTGATGAAGCAGGCAACATTGTGAGGAACAAAGCTCGACTGGTTGCACAAGGGTATACGCAAATTGAAGGAATTGATTTTGATGAAACTTTTGCCCCTGTTGCCCGCATTGAGTCGGTAAGGCTTTTGCTTTCTGTTGCTTGTTATATGAAGATTTCATTGCATCAAATGGACATTAAGAGTGCTTTTTTAAATGGAGTCTTAAGTGAAGAAGTGTATGTTGAGCAGCCTAAAGGATTTGTGGATCCTCAAAAACCAATTTTTATAAAATTGAAAAAGGCTCTTTATGATTTAAAACAAGATCCTAGAGCTTGGTATGAAAGGCTAACTTAACATTTGCTTTATTTGAACTTTAGACGAGGGGAAGTTGATAAAACTTTGTTCCTTCTTAAATCCAATAAGCACATCTTAATCTTCCAAATCTATGTAGATGATATTATTTTTGGATCCACTAATGAGCAAATGGTCAAGGAGTTTGTTACTCGAATGTCCGATACATTCGAGATGAGCATGGAAGGTAACCTCTCGTACTTCCTCAGTTTACAAATTAAACCGCTTGATGATGGTGTTTTTCTTTCCCAAACTAAATATGCAAAGAACTTAGTCAAATAGTTTGGGATAGAGGGTGAAACTGTCAAGAAAACGCCACTGGGCAAAAGTGTGAAGCTGTCTAGAGACGATGTTGGTAAGGGTGTTGATAACACCATGTATAGAAGTATGATAGAAAGATTGTTGTATTTGACAGCAAGTAGACCAGATATTATGTATAGTGTGTGCTTATGTGCTAGATATCAGTCTAATCCAAAAGAGTCATACTTGAAAGCTGTTAAAAGAATTATTAGGTACATTGCTGGTACAACTGAACTAGGTGTGTGGTACACAAAAGATACTGGTGCTTTTCAGTCGATCCTGGATGCTTTCGGCTCGAATTTCTCGTTTCCGGTCCAAAACGTCCGTCGAGTGAATATAATCCTTTTAGCCACCTATAAAATAAAAATTGAAACTTAAAAACCCAAAAATAGCACAAACACCTCACACTTCGTACATTTTAAGTCAAAAAGCAAATAAACAAGAAAATGACCTAAGAACTAGAAATAATGACTCAAAATGACTAAATGCAAACCCTACCTAGAAATACTAGGAAAAACACAACAATTACATGCAAAACAGCGGCCCTACGGCATCTACTTACAAATAAGGAGACAAGGCCACAACTCATACGGTGGATCTTATTACTCCAAGAATTTGATTTGGAAATCAAGGATAATAAGGGAGCCGAGAATACCATGGCCAACCACCTCAGTCGATTAGTGCACGTGGAGGACGAGCTACAACTTGATGAGAGATTTCTGGACGAACAGCTACTTGTAGTTGAGCACTTGGAACCTTGGTATGCTGACTTGGTTAACTTTCTAGTTGCTCGTGTGTTCCCAACAGCAATGGCAAAAGCAAGGAAGGACAAGCTGAAGAGTGACGCGAAATACTATGTATGGGACAATCCATACCTTTGGAAGCATTGTGCCGATCAAGTCATTCGAAGATGTGTCCCTGAATCAGAGTTCTATGCTATTTTATCATTTTACCATTCTCATGTATGTGGGGGACACTTTGGATCGAAGAGGACTGCAGACAAGGTGCTGGACAGTGGTTTCTATTGGCCAACATTATTTCGGGATGCGTATGAGTTTTGCAAGTCTTGTGATAATTGTCAGCGAACGGGGAACATATCAAAAAGAAACCAAATGCCCCAAGTGCATATAATGATTTCTGAGAGTTTTGATGTATGGGGTATCGACTTTATGAGACCCTTCACAAACTCCTTCAAAAATATTTATATTTTTCTTGCGGTGGATTATGTCTCCAAGTGGGTGGAAGCGAAAGCCATCTCAACTAATGACTCGAAGGTTGTTGCACGATTCATTAAATCTCGAATCTTCTCAAGGTTCGGGATCCCTCGAGCTATGATAAGCGATCGTGGCACCCACTTTTGTAACAAGACAGTGGAGGCGCTGCTCTGGAAATACGGTGTTGCTCATAGGCTCTCTACAGCATATCATCCACAAACAAATGGGCAAGCCGAGACTTCGAATCGAGAGATCAAGTTCATTTTGGAGAAGACCGTCAATGCAAACTGCAAGGATTGGAGCATCAAGATGAGAGATGCACTGTGGGCGTATCGCACGGCTTATAAGATGCCAATTGGGATGTCCCTGTATCACCTCATTTTTGGGAAGCCATGTCACTTGACGATAGAGCTCCAACACAAGTCGTTTTGGGCAGTGCAGCAATGCAACTTTGATTTTGTTGTAGCAGGCATGCGAAGGAAGCTAGAACTACGAGAGTTGGATGAGATTTGGAATAAGGCATTTGAAAATTTTTTAATTTATAAAGAGAAGACGAAGACATTCCATGACTTAATAATTTCAAGGAAACAGTTCATAGAGAGCGAGAAGTTGTTGCTTTTTCATTCTCGTCTTAAGCTATTTCCCGGTAAGTTGCTTTCACGGTGGGTTGGACCGTTTTTTGTCACCCACGTTTTTTCACATGGTGCGGTGGAGATCTTTAGCCCTAAGATGAACAAGACGTTCAAGGTGAATGGACACCAACTCAAACCGTATTATGAAGGGTTTCTCGCTATTGACGAGGAACGGATGGAGTTGGAAGCACCACCTACGACTTGATTAAGGGACTGAGTCGGGCCAAAGACTTTAAACAAAAGCGCTTGTTGGGAGGCAACCCAATGTTTACTCGTTTTATTTCTATTTTTCTTTTTTTTTCTTGTAGTTATAGGAGGCGGTGACGTGCTTTTGATGATTGGGCCAATCCTAAAAGGAACATGTGTCGTAATTTATAAGACCGTGACCCCCTCGACGTTTACCCCGGGTGATTTCTCGTCCTACTCTTTCCTCGTACTATTTGTGATGTGCTTGTTCTCGTTTTATATTCGCTTGAGGACAAGCTAATGTTTAAGTTTGGGGGAGTGGGTAAAAAATTGATGGAATTTTGAAATTTTGAATATTTGTGTGATAAATTCTGGGGGATTAAAAAGTAAATGGTTAAAAGTACTCGCTTGAATTGTTTGGATGAATTATGTTTCGGTTAAACTCTTTAGTCGTCGTTTGATTTAGAGATCAAAGGTACGCATGTTAGTACTTTTGTGATTCATTTGTGAGGCGTCAATTCTAGATTATTGCGTTGTTGATGTGTATTTGTGGTTGTCGTACTCAATAGGAGTTGTGTGGGGCCTTGAAGTTGGCGGTTGTGTGATAATATCTCGTTAGTCGAAACAGAAGTCAATTAAAGTCCGGTTGGGGTATACCGGCATGGCGTAAGTAGAAAATTGAAAATAAAAAAGAATTGAGGTGCCGAAACAGCTGATTATCCGTGTACCAAGTGCAATTCGCTTAAATACTAAGGGCGTAATCCAATGAAGATGCTAGTAGCTCAATAAATTTATGCACATGTTCAAGTGGCGCAAGTCCAATCAAAATCTCAAACATGGCGGAGGTGAACTCAACAAATCAATTACCTAATTAAGACGATCCTCCTATCCAGCGTCGAATCACTATCATCATTATCAAGTCAAGAACGATAGTGTGGAGCTGCGGGCCTCAATTGAAAAAATAAATAAATAAATGGATGGACCAGATATTAAATATATTTGCCTTGCAATGCATTGGTCATGCAGATGTTTCTTGACAGCATAGCATGGTCAGCTTGGCTAAGTTGTTTTCCCCCTCAATGAATATATATGTGCCTTATGCTTCGGCTTCCTTGGGTTTTATCTTTTCCCTGGTCACCCCTAATGTGAGTTGCACAAACTTCACATGTTCCGATACATATATGCTTATCGATAGTTGTTAAATTGGTTATAAATAAAGTGAAATTTGTATATTTAAACAGTTAAGAATTTGAACCCTGTAGCATGTATTACTATTATTGGTGCTATTGATCATGATATGATAAGGGTTAAATTTGAGCAATAATGGTTAAATTAGTAATAGACACCAAGACATTATTTTAACTTTGGAAGTTGAATGAAGTTTTTGAAATGGTGCCTTCTTACATGGAAGGGGCGCGGTTACATTGTAAAGTTGGAACTCAAGTTTCTTTTCTCAATCAACTTTAATTTTTTCAATAAATATTCCAACACCGCACCCCGCCACCATTCAAGTAATATGCTAGTGTGTGCTTATCCAAGGTTTGATGCTTCAGTGGATTGATAGTTGTAGCCTTAACATGTCACTGAATCATATTTTTAGCAGTATGTATTAAGGGACAGTTCCAAGATTTTAAGCATCAAAGACAAATCAACCTATTTATTGGTGCATAAACAAGATGATCAACAGCTCGTGGACAAGTCTGTCGATTCAGCGGTTGTGTCTGGACATGAAGCATTGGAAGGTGAAAGTGGTATGTTTCATTGTTTTGTTTCAAACACACAATGATAGTTATATGTAGGAGATTAGGGTAATTTTGGGCAATCTCACTTGGAAAAAACTGTCCGACCTCTTCTTTGATTTTAATTAATTTTTTCATGTTGATTTTTGGCATATTTTGTTCATTTACTTTCTTTTATTTAATCGGGGCATGTTTTATACTGCATCTCATATTCTTAAAAATGTCATGATTTCTAGTGTGCGGATATATATCATTACATTTGCATGTGCGTTTCAGATCTTTGTAGCCACTTCTTTTTTCTATTTTTCTGTTTTCTATTTTTTCTATGTGAGAAGGACTTGGTCTCTCTATCCAAAATTAAGATATTGTGGTTACCATATCTCACGTGGTCTTATTTATGCAATGCTATTTTGGTTTCTTTTAGAAGGCCCAGGATCCACTGGAATTGGGAAGAAAATCCTGCTTTTGAACGGGAAAGAAATTCCCAATGTAAGTATTATATCTGTGTCGTCAATCAGCTGAAATGCTCAATTTCTTCCTCCCTCCAACTCCATTCTGTATCATGAGGTTGTGTTCCATCTTAATTAATGAAACAAGCTTTATATTAATCCGTTTTGCAAAAATTATATGTACCTATAGGTTCATGGCAATTATCTTGTTAGATTTTATTTTTACAACACCACTGGGCTGCACAATTATCATTAGTTTAGGCACTTCTTAAAGTCTTGTGTATGAAGTAGTAAATGCATTTCTATTTTTATTGATAATTCTGTCTGAATTACAACAGTTAGAATTGTTATTGCTGCAATTAGTGTAAAAGAAGGAAATACCAAGCTTTCTATTTTTATTTGTTGTGCAGGTTACTGGTGGTTCATCTCTACAGCAGATTGCAAGTCCTGCCTAAACTTCTCATAGTTTTGCCCCTTTGAGACAGAACCAGTGACGTGAAGCTAGTGGAATGATCATCCGGAGCATTCTTCAGAATAGGGATACTCGTCAACCTTCATCGGGATCTCAATCAGCTACTTCTAATCAGGATAGGGAAAAAAGACCTCCTCGACCTCCTAGTCTGCAGTCATTTCAGAAGGATACAAATGGCGCTCCAGAGGATAATAAAGTAGTCCCCCAACAATTTTCCTATAGAGAAGCAGGAAAGGCGCACAAGGAACAAGGAAAGGCCTGATCGTGGTGTTTGGACACCTCTTAGGCGTTCAGATGGATCACTTGCAAGTGATGAATTGTTATCATCATCGATAGGTGAGATGTATTTTTGAAATAAGGAATTGATTATTGATCACTAGAATCATATGTTATTTTAGCATTAAAGTTTGAAAGTTTACTGATTAGGTTGGTTTTTGTCTTTTAGATTCGAAGATGTGATAGGATGTGGTTAAAACTATTACTTTGTGTAAGCCGTACATAATTCATTATTTAAATTATAGCTTGGTTTGATGAATTGTACCTTGTAGTTCGGGTTTAATTGTTATAGTTTGGCTTGATGGATTATTGGATAAATTATGTTCTTACTATTTTACTTGGATGAATTGTGAAAATGGGTTACTATTTAAAGGTTTGGAACTGTCTAAAAGGGCTAAAAAAAACAAACTAACTTCACATCAGTTATATAATAAACGGATGTCAAGAATGTTCTTTTACATCGCTTTTATTAATGACTGATGTATACATACACATATTTTATTTCAGTCTTTAATTAACCGATGTAAGTTATACAATATTTCATCAGTTATTTATTAACCGATGTAATTTACCTTCATTAACATCGGGGATTTTCACGTTCAATAACACATTTTATATCGATTTACCTAAAAACCGATGTAATAAAAAGAATATTTATATCGGTTGTACAACAGATGTAAATCCGTTTTTTGTAGTAGTCACATAGTTAATATGTCGTCTTTGTGTGTCCTTTTCATTCATTCTCTAATACCTCATTCGCCCCTGGATAGAGCCATGGAATGGCTTGTACACTCGACGATGGTGAGTGTAAAGGCTTTATAGCTGACCATCTGCACTCTGATCATCCGTGAGGGTGTTCATGCACGCGCCGCACGGGTGCTTCTGCTAGACCCTACGCCCGAACCCATGACATTAGTCTAACAAATTCTTAAGAAACCTAGAATTAGCTACACAAAGTGCTATAATGATCATTAGACATTTGCATAGTCTAACAAATTCTTAAGAAACCTAGAATTAGCTGAAATGGCAACAAGTGAATAAACTCCAAATTCCAAGGTTCCAATAACTAGAATGATGACAAACCTCACAACTTATAAGTTCTATATATAGCTTTATACAAATATATAAATATATAGGTCCAGTTTCAACAAATTCTTTTACAAATCCAAGGGCAAAACTGGTCCATTCTACAGCCTCTTATAGGAACCATAAAGGAATATCCTTTCGTACTCTCAAACGCATCACTACTATGAATCATAGAAAACATAAAACGCCGATCAGAGAAAACATATAGCTTTGAGTTGGACTAAAGCTCAAAATTATAAACTAATATAAAAAAACTCATTGATGCTATTAAAGCGTCAAAAATTTAAAGGTCAACAGTTGAAAAAAGTCCGATCATATTCATAAGACAATAAAAACCAAAAAAGTGAACAATATTATGATGCATAAAAAGATAAAACTAATTAAAAGCGACTTTAAACCAAACTAATCGTCCAAAGATCAATCAATCCAAATATGAATCATTTTTCACTTTAGTCGAAAAATGATTCATATTTTTAAATAATTAAATGGAGAAATCTTGGCGTCACAATAAATGTCTAATTTTCATGATTTTAATTTAAAAGATTTACATTTTAAAACGTTCAAGAATTACGCAACGGAAAATAACATTCATAATATAAATATCTAAAACTCCACCAATGGAAAATAATTTAAAAACACGCATTTATGTCTAATTCGACTTTTAATCAAAACAATAAAATAATTTAAGAACATAAATTCAGTGTCAAAGTTTTATTCATTTCCTCGTCTCCCATTTCACTCGATATCGTCGTTGGTACCTGAAAAAAATATCGTTGATTTGGGATGAGCTCAACGTACTCAATAGTTACACCGACATTTCCATGCAAAATCATACAACTCAAATATAGTACAATTAACCATAGAATTCGCAATTTTAACGTCGAAAAACAGTTGACTGCAGCTAAAACGCGGCGAGTTTCCTCGATGACACTTTAGGTCATAGGCACATAAGGCCCCTGATTTTAATCAATGGGTATAGCACGCCGGGATAAACCCGATGACAACTTTTGGTCACATACAACTTTAGGTCTACGTCTATATTAGATTTTATAAACATCGAATTTCATGATACACATAGCACGTAGATTTAAGAATGTAAAATTTAACATAGACAAGTCGGTGGTCCCTACCTCGTAAAATGTTGTGGAAAATCGAGTGGTATGCACGTAGTTGAATCCTAAGTCCCCTTATTGCTCGTCACCTAATAAATTAGAAAAATATATTTAATTAGTATTTTTCATATTTAAAATAGTAATAATAATAATAATATAATAATAATAAATATAATAATAATAATAATAATAGTAATAATAATAATAAACAATAATAATGTTAATAATAATAATATAATAGCAATAATAATTTAAAAGGAATGGAGTGCAGTTTTAAAAAAGGTTTTGGGACTGGATAGGGGTTATTGAAAATTTGAGGGTTCAATTGAAAAGGGTTAGGAAGCTGGGGGTTTCAATTTGAAATTTTTGGAAAAGTTTGGATTATTAAAGGGGTTATCAGCCCTTAATCCTCCTAAATCCCGTCACTTTTATCTCCTTTCTTTTCCTTCTTTTCTTCTTCTTCACGCGGCCGCAGCAACGACAGCTCAAGACAGCCGCTCCGATCTTCGGTGAATACCGGCGCGAACGACGGCTCAGCGGCAACGCTCCTCTCCATCTCTCCAAAATTCAACGGCGCCCGGGATGGAAAACGGCCGGCTCCGGCGTTAGGCGATGACAGACGGGGCGAAACGACGAGCGGCGTACAGGTTTACGGGCATGGGTTTGGTGGCGGTGGTTTGCCGAAAGGACTGTGGTGGGTGGTTTTTGGCCAAGATCGGGCTGGTTGGGTTTGTGGGTTTCGGGTCGGCTGGGCGGCGATTTGAAATCGGCCTGCAACTCGGAGCAGCCACAAGCGGCGGTTGCGACTCGGCTGCGTGGGCCATTGGTGGCAATTCGGCCGGTTCGATGTGGGGCTGTGGGGTCCCAGTTTTGAATCGGGCCGTGGGTCCGTCTAGGCTTGTAGGCGGTGGTTGATGACTTAGTGAATCCGGATTGTTCGACGTGTCGGTTACGTCTTGAATGTTCGGGTTGTTGGCGATGATGGGTGATTGGGCTGGTGCTCGCTGGTGGTTCCGACTAAGACGGGCGGTTAGGATTTTTGTAGTTGGTGGTTGAATCGGACGACGACGAAAGGAAATGGCGAGGCGGCGGCGTCTCGGCTATGGGTCAGTGGCAGTGGTTCGGCGTTGGAGGCTATTGGGTGGCAGGCGTGGAGGTTGTTTCGGATGGTGGCGGTGTGCACGCACTTCGGCAGCAGGCGTGGAGATGTTGGCGTGTTCCTCGGTGGCCAAGAACTCGGTTGGACAGGGGTTCGTCTTGGTGTGAGTCGTCTTGGCGGCAAGTCCGTATGTGACTTGACTTGGCCAAAGGCCTGACTTGATGTTGCTGTGGTTGCAGTTTTTCGGAGGTTTGGTTATTTTGTGACGTTGGCGGGGGGTTTGACAATGGCGTGGTTCGCTGCTGTGGGTTGAAACGGGTCGTGGCGGTGGTTTTTCGGAAATGGCGGAGATGATGGGTTTGTACGGTTCTTTGAAAAAGAATTAGAAAAAACAACAAGACGGAGATTACCTTGCGGCCGTATGCACTGTGAAAAAAATAAAAACTGAAAGGCTTGGATTTGCTTATAAACCAAGCTTAGGATTTAATTATGGAAGGTTAGGGCTTAGGTTTAGTGGACTTGGGCTAACCATTGGGATCGTTTTTAAAGTCCGTAAAGAGACGACCCAATAACGACTTAAGTTTTAAATCCAATAATTTCGTGAACGACCCAATAGTATTTTAAATTATTAAAAATAATTATAATATAAATAAATTATAAAATTTTAGAAATCGAAATTATTTCATAGACGACTCAATAGTAATTTAAATAAATAATTAAATTACTAAATAATTATAATAATTTCTTAAAAATTGATAATATAATTTTATTTGAAAACGAACTATAAATTCGTTTAAATAGAATTCCTAGATTATTTAAAGTTAAAATAGGAAGTCGTATTATGGCGACGAGCTTGGGACTAGAATTATATTTTTAATGCATGATGATAAATAAATAATTAAATAAATATGCATTGGATGTATGGATGTTACAAAACTCATATACATAAGTTATAATTTAATCTTAGAAGCATAACTGATAACACAATAAATTGAATATTTCTTTTTGTTGGAGTCTTGCTGGTGCTTCCTTGGCTTGAAAACGAGCCTCAACTTTGGCTTGAACCCATCCTTTGTCCTGATTTATAATTTTTAGCCTTTTGTTTTGACCAGAACTTTCTTGGTTTCCATGAAAACCATCTCTTGTTTCCACGAGCATAAGGGTGGATTCTTTCTTTCTTCAGCTTATGTCTCCGTGGATGACCTTCGACTACTGTTGGGATGTCATTTTTAGCACAATATAGATGAACTGATTCATTGATTCCTCTTAATCTCTTGTAATTCTTGTGAAGTGCCGCCTAATGGCACCACTCTGCCAACTCGGCTTTTAGGAATTACATCCTTCTAACTAACGTATCCATATTAGTTGTTGGCATATATTCTTGGATCAACATCTCTCTCCAAGGGCTTGATATTTTCGCAAAGAAAATTTGCACCGCATCTCCATCGTTCACATTAGCTTTCCACCGGTATTCAATGAATAGCTGAATATTTTGTTTACATGACAAATATCTCATAACTCGAGGCAATAGAGAGCTTATAGACATTTTTTCTTTTTTTCCTCTTCAATACCCTTGAATATCCTGTGCGTAAAATGGATTTTGAATAATTTAGAAATATTATCGACTATTCCTTTTAATGATTCTCCAGATATAACTCTCATTTTTATATCTAATCCTATTAAATCCCATGCGATCTTCACCGATCCTTCAAGTCTCTTTTCAAAGAGTAAAATGAACCCTTCTTCTATAGGATGAGAGTTCCAACTGTAATTCGCATTGCAGATGCCCAATCGTCTTTTAGTATCTCTCGATTCTTGAAATTCGGGATAACATTAATCCATACGGATGTATGGGATCAAGTTGAGACTTCCCGTATGGCATATTGAGAATATTGGGACTTCAAGAACGTTACCTGGTACCCATTATGTTTGTAAGATCTCATTTTATTGTGAAATCCCCTACATGTGGCATTGGTGCGTCTAGTATTGGTTCATGTGAAGCCGTACTTTCGTCTGGATTGAAACTCGGTGGTGGTGGTGCAGGAGCGCTTCATGGAATCAAAGCCTATGAATCTCCTGATTTCATTTCTAGATCCACTATACCCAATCCTATGCAGGATTCGATAAGGTCGTGTAGATCTTTAATGTTGATTTTCTCCATTATTTATTGGGTTGTAATGGAGTTCCTTTCATTATAGCCATCATCTTTTCTTCATATATTGGTTGTCTTATAACATCGGTCGATTTTTCCTTTTGATGTAAAAGGGGTTTTGTTCTTAAAGTTATACATCGTCTTCCTCCGAATGTACTTGGCTTAGTTTCAAAGGCATCGACTCGTTTTTGAACATCAATTAGGATTTCTCATGTTTCCTTTTGATGTTC
Source organism: Phtheirospermum japonicum (assembly GCA_014905375.1). NCBI lineage: Eukaryota > Viridiplantae > Streptophyta > Magnoliopsida > Lamiales > Orobanchaceae > Phtheirospermum > Phtheirospermum japonicum. The sequence goes on from BMAC01000955.1 coordinate 154,337, forward strand.
AATTATCTCTTTCATTTTCACCTGGATGCGTTGTTGATGGTGGTCGATGTCTTGTACCATTCTTTGGATTTCTCTAAGATCTTTAGGATTCTTATAGGAATTGGATATCACCTCGTTGTAGTTAGATCTATTGATGGGATTCATGAGCACATCCCTATGATTCATCGGATCCGTCTTTAGCATCTGATTTACCCAAAGGTAATTCAGGTGACACGCCTTTTATTTCTTATATTATCTCAAAGTTTCCCTGTTGACTCCGACGAGAGCTTGTTCAACATATTTATTGCACCAATATGTTATATTCTCTTGATGGTCCAACTTGTATATTTACAAAATTTAAAAATATCGCTTGAAATGAATACATTTCGAACACTCGTTCGAATCCATTTTTGAAGATAACTCTCCTTACCAAAAGTTCATTACATAACTGATACGGCACTAAGAATCCATACGTTATATATGTGGTTATTTATGGTAAGCAACCTCATCTCTTGTAAGGAGCGTATGCTCTGGGAGGTGTGCGAGCTGGTTTATAGAGTAGCGACCTGAAATATGCGGATGAGTTCTCATACAGGGTCACGACCTCTTATGTTTTGTATGTTGGGTGGCAACTATTAAGCTCGGTTAGGGGCTTTATATATATCAGGCCTAAATGGGCTTGTATGGATGGTCTATGGGGTTCTGGCGAATTATATGGTAAGAATAACAGGCTCAAGTCTATTCTGGTAATTTAAGTAAGAGATCTATTATGTATGGGAACTTAACATACAGGAGAAATCTTAATTATAAGTCGGTCATGGTATTTATAGAATTGTGGTGGGAGAAGGAAACCCTGGCTTGGGGGATACTTCTCTTGTCTTTATAAAAGGGGTGCATACCTCTCTTTAATTTTAAATTGTTTTTCTATTGAGATTCGGGCTCTCTAAATTATCTCTCGCAATATCTGACTTAAGCATCGGAGGACCTTCGCGGGTCTGATCACCGACTCGACTGAAGGTGTTGTTTTGCAGGATCGGCTTGGTCGTCAAGAGACTTTTTGGAGGCTTATCAGGTCGCTGTGACGGAAATTGAGAGTTGTTTAGGTCGCTGATCTCTTGTTTGAGATTAGTATCCCCTATTCTTGGTAACCAATCATTTTGGTTTTATCAATAACTATAATAAAAAAAAATTATGAGTTCTTAATAAACTTAGACTCTGATACTAGTTTAAAAGCACCATCTCCTAATAATTTTTTAGTATTCAGATATAAGTATTACTTTCAAAGACGCGAAATATTCAATATATAACCATTAAATATCATATATATTGAGAATATGTATTCAAATTCTAAAGCATGAATTTTGATTTTTATCGCCAAAGGACAAAACTTATTAAATAAGGATAAAATTAAGTTTTTATAAAATAAGTTAGTAAACATAGAAACTAAACTTAAATTAAAGAGTAAAATATAAATTTATTTATGTGATGAGTGTCTACAAAATAAAAGTTGAATTAGGAATTTATCTGGAAGGTTTTCATAAAAATTTGATAGACATGACTTTTCTAAATTAAACTTTAAAATGTGTACTGAAAAGCAAAAGGCAAGGGTTCACGTGAAACACTTTGATATATGGATAAGTGGAATATAACCCCAAGATATTAACACAAATTTTTGTCTCTATTAGTATAGAAATTAAGAGAAAGACCACCGCCCGCCATCTTGAAACCTGTGGCCTTTACGTCTTTGTTCTTACCCACTTGGGCAGAAGATGGACCCTATCATCAACCGCACACATTTTCGCCCAATTATTTTTATGTGTATTCGGGGTATACGTCGTACTATGACCTTATATCCTACACGCGCAATAATACATTTATCAAAATAGATATAAATATTTCATATAACTGAAATAAATATCTATCACAATTTAAATGTATATTTGTACAATTGTTCATATTTTTATTACGTGTTTTTTAATTTTAAGAACTGTACATATATTTTATAGAAATTAATATTTATCATAATGAACATAGACATTTATAACAATAAAGATGAACATTTATTGGGATATAGATTTTTTTTAATCACATAGAATATTAACATTTTTATCTCACTACCGTGTTCATAAATATACATTTAATAAATGGAGATTAATATTTATCACAATAAATATGAATATTTTTTGGATATTAACATTCATCACTATAAATATGTTTTTGCCACATGTTAGTGTATGGTATAACGTAAACCCAAATGTACCTAATAATTTGACCTTGAGCGAGTCTCCTGTGTGACGGCCACATGGTTCTCTTTTCACTTGACGGACCACAAACCCGCCCCAGATTTGCATCCTATATCTACCTAAACAAAAAGAAAATTGCTTTATCGTTTCCGTCTCTCTCTTATATCATTGTCTCTCTCATTCATCTCTCTCTGAATCTCACATGTCAAATCTCTATGTTCTTGCTGTAAATGAAATCGACGTCGATCAAAAATTTCGGCGGGCCTACCGGCTGAGGAAAACACGCTTCATTAGGAGTCTCCATCTCCATCAAAAGTTCCGACAACTCAAATGACGTCCAACACTTTTAAGAAAGCATTTTTTTCGTATCATCGTGAAAGTTGCGACGACGCCTAAAACATCGTCCTTGAATCGACGGGATTTTTGAGATTTTAGCTACAGTCGCATAACAATAATCAGTGCAATAAAGAGAAAGTTGGTTATCTAGACACCGTGTGTGTTTCATGGATTAGTGCAAAACTTATCTGGGAGGGCTCAACGGATACTTTTTGTATGCATTACCACTTATGTGTACGAAAAATGGGGTCAAATGATGAGGGATAAATATGTCATTTTATACGTGGATATGTGACTATAAGATCCTAGACCACTATCACATTTGTCAAAAGCCCCTACAGTTTTAAGGACTCCTTTTCCAAATTAGGTTACCAAGGTCTCTTTTGTCTATAATTGGAGGACTTTAGCCAGGTAAAACGCACGCTACCTCTCACTCACAAACTAAAACTCTAAATTAGGTCAAACATAGGCATCTGGGTATCTACACCTAGGGACGACCCTAGGGCTCTTTTCATGCAGGCGTCCCTCGTATCAAAGGCGAAGGTCGCTCGTGTGTTGATTCCACGCTGACGACGAACCTCTAATTCACCACGTGTCCTTCGATACAGTCTTTCATAAATTATTATATTATCAGAATTTATGTAGATTTATAAATTTAGACTCATCGTTTGGGCAAAGCTTATAAGCACATAAATTAGATTTGGATCTAATTCTTAAATTAGGTCTATAAGATTTAATGTTGGAGCTTCACACATCACTTAATTTTTGAAGGCGACAAGGGTGACCTTGTTGGTCAAATGAATTGGATAGTGAGATATATGATCTCATAAGAGTATTGAATTTTTTTAATTCAAATAAAGCTCAAAAAAATAAAGAAGGATTATAATAGTCATATTGGGCCTTTGTGCTTATTGAATTAACCTTTCGAGGTTATGTTACATAGAAGAATTCAATAGTTTTTAAGTACAAGTGTGAGACTCTTGTTAAGAGTATAAAAACGCATTTAACAAAATCAAAGAGTTCAATGATTTAAGTTTCAATAAGTGATAATAGAAAATGTTCTTCAACTTGACCATTTTGAACCTAAACACGGTTCTTGCCTAAAGATCCTCTGAGTTAAATGAGGGAAAATGAGATGAATAATTGTTGTGGTGATTTTTCTCTCCTCTCCTTTTATATGGATCCGATAGTTGGCCGGGCTAGTCAAGATTTGATTTCCATCACATGGTAGAGAACATGTGTGACCGTCACATTTGAAGGTTTGCTGGCCCTTTATGCCAACACCCAATAGTTGTTTTCAACTTTATACAATAAAAATATATTCGGCACGACGAGCTATTTAGTTTATAGTATGAACTGTGGGACTATTTGATCAGATCAATTTGGTCCAAAACTTGGTTGGTCTAGAAATTATTAGTCCTAACACTAAATCTCCATGGAGTACTATAATTAGCAAGTCCTGAATAAGTTAATAAAAGAATTTATTCACTTTATTCACTATTGGTTCAACAACCATTACAAAGAGCTTAATGATAAATCAATTGAAAAACTCTCCCTTACTAACATTCCACTAGTATTACACCCGTGCGTTGCCCGAAAAAATAATTTGGAGGTGTAATTTATCAATCTTTTGAATATTGTTCTTATGTTGAATGTTTTATAATATATAAAAGTGGTTATACTATTTAAACCAAAGTAGAATAAGGCAAAAGTTAAAATGAAAAATTTGGAAAATTGAAGAATTAAACATTATATAGAATATGGTTAGTAAAAACATAATTAATTGGTAAATTATAGTTTACAAATTATGAAGTACTTCCTTGTACACAACATTCATAGTATTATTTCTACATTTGTTATCATCATCGCAAATCAAAAAATTAACCCCATTCGGTTTAGTCACTCTTGATAATGCAACATACAGTTGACCATGACTGAAAACAGATTTTTTCAAGAAAAGTCCAACGTGAGATAGAGATTGACCTTAAATTTTTTTAATTTCCATTGCATATGGCACCATGTAGTGGAAATTATTCGTCGTTGAAACTTAAAAGGCAGCTTAAAATCCGATGGTGTTACGGTCATTCGTGAGATAAGTACTAATTCACCTACGTTGCTTCCTTGGAGCATTGTTGCCTCCAAAATATGATCCCTAATATCGTAACAACTAATCTTATTCCATTGCACAAACCAAGTTAATGATCAATATTTTAAATTACATGATTGGAGTACCAACTTCCAATCGCAGCTCATGATTCAGCAACCCAAAACACTTGATTGTGTATAAAAACTTGGGTGAGTGGACATCCTGCAAAATATCAATGTTTGCATCAGATTTGCATATATCATAAACTCTAAAATTGCTACATAATACCTTAGATCTTCCTTTTTATCAGGAACCTCGGTCAATACTGTTTGCATTAGGGCATTTATCCTTTTAGGTAGAAATTGAAGAACGTGGGCACGAGGAACGACTCACTTCTGGAACTCCAGAGTGTATATAAGTACATAAGATGAAAAGTTAAAAAAGAAACAACACATCAATAAACAATAAATTGAAGGTGTATAGAAGTTTTAAATAAATTATCTTATTAAATGTATATTTTGATAATCTCACCAAAACTATATTTTCAAATATTTGGTTATCACGTAAATCTCTAACTAAGCCATCCAGCTTCATTTTGAATATTCTTGAAACTATATCAGGACAATTTTCTGGCTTTAGATTACTGCTCTGGACAAACCGTATAATCTTTGCCATTTTGGATTGCACTTGAATGTTATGAATAAATCTGAATATCCAACCCATCGACAAATCACTATAGCATCTTGGTAATTACGAAACATATATCATGCACCACCGGTAAATATCGATGGCAAGACAACTCTATTACTCTCGCTGTAACCATTTGTTTCACCGTGTACTACTACATCAACAATTCTATTATATATCACTCTGGAAATCTTTTTGGTTTTTTTGACATACCATAATCAATCAGATTCAATCATTATATACCCACCAACTATGAACTACTGTGTAAGCCTTTTGCAAGAGAGGATAGTAGGTGACTCGGTTGCCCTTTCATGTAAATCGGCGCGAGAAGAACTCCCTCTGACTCACATAATTCCTTCCATTTACCATCTGTTTCCGATGGTCAGCCCGTCGTGAGGAAATAATAGTTGATACTGTAAAGTAAGGTAAACGGATGCAACTCATTGGTACGTTTCAATTTGCCATATTTTATTTCTAATATAATATCCCTATAACCCATATGTTTTTCAAAATCACCAACAACTAAGATGGAAAGTTCATCGGCTTCGGGTAGATTGTGCGTTTTTACATTTGTGCCTATTCTACCAATAAGACGTAATTTATTTCGACAACACCATCTTCGGGAAAACCTGTGTTTAAAATTTATAAATGTCTTAATTAAAATTTTCCCAATCTAACATGGATTTGAATTCAACTATAATTTCGATATGGAGATAGTTGTTTTCATTGCCTTTTCTATAAAAATGTAAATAATAAAATACGAATACTATGAAAAAATAATAAATTAATTCAAATAACCAATGATAATTCATGAGGTTGAAACTCATACATAACCGGATTAATTAGGTTTTGAACTTTGTTTGCAATTTAATATATATAAAGTTGTTCAAACTTCGGTGTAGAACCTTCTTCTAGGATCATTTTGAATTGTAATAAATACATGATGTGGATGTTTTTGAAAAGTTTAATCAATGTTTTATTAAAGGAAATGTTTTCCCGAAATTTCTCAATTGTCGCTGCAGAAAACTTCTGGAAAAACAAATAAAAATTCAATTAATGATTAGTAAATATAATATTATACTACCAAAAATAATAGGTATATGTATAAAAAATAAGATTAAAAAAACACCATTAACATGGCAAAAAGTATATATGGATAAAATATTTACATAACCAAAACTCAAAAAAAATCTCAAAAAAAAAGTTGAAACCACAAATATCAAAAAAAGATAGATTATAATAATTATTTTCAACTTTTTAATTGTTACTAATTATTAATGATCCCGAATTTTAAAAAAAAATGCATATGTTTCATGTCCATTGTAATCATAATAGTATGATGTGAAATAGAATTATGTTAATCATGCGAAACTTTATGAGATTTTGATAAATAAAAGTCAAATAAATTCAACACATAATAACCAATTTTGTTTCTTGATATCTCCAAGTGTGTGCTTTGGGACATTAACTTGTGGCTACACGTTTGACTCCATTAGACAAATAAACATGAGCACTGTATAAAAATGATACACAGTAAAATTATTATCTGTTAGAGTAGTTAGTATCACAAAAGAAGAAAAATGATTAAAAACATCCAACTATAATCAATTTATATGAAAAAACATGAATACAAACAAACAAACAAACAAACATGAATACAGTTCATATGTCATACCTTTGATAATGGGGGATCTATGATGTAAAGTTTGTTTTATCATATTTTGAGATTTATAGTAGAAGTAGATATCATTCTATCAAATGGAGAATGTTAATATGTCAAAAATCAAGGAATTGATTTGCATTGAGTTTTGGCTACCAAATTCAGACTATTATTACAAAAGTCAAATCTCATTACATTCAATAAATTAAAATATGTATTGATTATTGGAGTATAGATGTACAATATGAAATAACAATAATAATAATAATAATAATAATAATAATAATAATAATAATAATAATAATAATAATAATAATGAATTATTTATTATTACGATTACCAACTAATTTGGATTTTTTTAAAGTATGTTTTTATCATGGGTTATATACGAAAATAATAGGGTGAAATACATGGTCTTCTGATTTTTATTTTATATATTAATTATTGGAGTATATATATATATATATACATATATATATATATATATATATATATATATACTAGTTTAATACCCGTGTATTACACGGGGTTTATCAAGAGATAAAATATCAAAATAATTTGTGATAATTACAAATTCTTATGTAAAATGAAAAGTTCAAATGATGAATTATCAACCTTTGCCTTTTACATGTCTAATTTATTTATTAATTGTTAAAAAAAAATTTCATATTTTGATTCAATTCGTTAATAATTTTATTTACATACTTATAAAAATTCAAAAAAATCACATTCTAAACCTGTGCCTATTATTAATTATTATTACGTTATTTTATATTTTAATGTTTAGATTAAATTCGTTAATATTATTAGTTACATACTTTGAAAAACCAAACGAATGTCATACTCTCAACTCGTGTTGTATTATATCAATGACTAATCAATATTTAATAATAATATTATTATTATTAATTATTATATAATTTTATATTTTTATTTTAGTTGGATCCATTACATTACTAATATTTAGTTACATACTTAGATTATTTCAAATAAATCTTAATTTACCTATATAAAATATTTAAAATTATAAAATTAAGATTATATTAAATTTTATTATAAACACTACTTATTTAATAATTTTCATAATTATTTTTTTAATTAAAACTATATATTTTGTAATTTATATTTTAATTAAAACAACTAACTTAGATCTTTTCTACTTATTATATATGACTTATTTGTATTTTTATATTAGGATAATAAAAGGAAAATATTGAATTAAATAAAATATAATAATAATATTAAATTAGGCAAAATATAGTAAAATGAAAAGATTAAATTAGGTGAGATATAATAAAAGAAAAATACTAAATTAGGTAGATATTAGGCTCGGATGAAACCTAAGCAACCGAAACACCATAATTTTTTATTTGTCAAACGAAGCATGCGAAACAAACACACGCATATTATGCGGGAATTGAAAAAGAGTATAATTCATTAAAAATACCAAAATAATATATAATATTGAAAATGATACATACAAATCGTAACATTATTTGTTTTGTTATAACAATAAATAATTTTTACACACAAATCATAACATTACTTGTTCTAATTACAGTAAGACTGGTTTTCACAATTAAGAAATTTGCAAGTTTTTTACCGTGAGTCACGAAATAGAGAATTTTCAAGTTTTATTTACCGCGAGTCACGAAATTAGTTGTAACGTATATCAAAATACCCTAAACTTGACGGGAAATTCCGTAGAGAATTGAGTATAAAAAAATATAAAATATACACCTGCGTATACATGTGAATATGTGATGTAAAGATTAAAATATATAAGGCACTGATAATTATATTAAAAAAATATTGTACATCTAACTTGTAGTATATGCAATAATATTTTCTTTTTTTTTCGGCGTAATATTAATTTGTTCGTATAGATATATAATATGTATATCAATGCATTGTATTGGAATTGGATAAAGAGATTTAAAATATATTTAATATTTATTTTCCTAAGTATAATAATTTAATATTATTTGTAGTGTTAGTATTATGTTTTTTTTTTCTTTCACTTTGTGTTGTTTTTTGTTCGGTGTAACAATAGTTTTTCGTATACATTTTTAATTTTATTTTCAATTCATTATATTAGGATTATATAAAATAATTTAAGTTTATATTTTTTATATTTATTTTCATTTTGTAATAATTTTATATAACTCATGTTTTTCTTATATAAATATTTAGAATTATAATAAAATTATTTCAACTTTTATTGTCAATAAAAATTAATTCAACTTATATAGATTTTTTCTAATTAGATATAAATTATTTATATTTTTATATTAGAAAAATAAAAGTAAGATATTGATTTGGCAAAAAATATGTTAAGAAAAATATTATATTAGGTAACATGTAATAAAAAGAATATTGAATTAAGAAAAATATAATATTAGGTAAGTATTAAATTAGGTAAAATATAATAAAAGAAAAAAAATACTAAATTAAGTAAATATTAGGTTCGGATAACACTGAAACACCAAGATTTTTTCCAAAGCTAACGAAGCGTGGGAAACAGACACATAGGATAGGAGGATTTTGCATTAATATATAGGGGTATATATATATATATACCTGTCTCTTATACACATCTAGATGTGTATAAGAGACAGGTGCTATAATGATCATTAGACATTTGCATAGTCTAACAAATTCTTAAGAAACCTAGAATTAGCTAACACAAAGTGCTATAATGATCATTAGACATTTGCATTTGAGTTCATGACTCATTATAATAGCATATTAGCTGAAATGGCAACAAGTGAATAAACTCCAAATTCCAAGGTTCCAATAACTAGAATGATGACAAACCTCACAACTTATAAGTTCTATATATAGCTTTATACAAATATATAAATATATAGGTCCAGTTTCAACAAATTCTTTTACAAATCCAAGGGCAAAACTGGTCCATTCTACAGCCTCTTATAGGAACCATAAAGGAATATCCTTTCGTACTCTCAAACGCATCACTACTATGAATCATAGAAAACATAAAACGCCGATCAGAGAAACATATAGCTTTGAGTTGGACTAAAGCTCAAAATTATAAACTAATATAAAAAAACTCATTGATGCTATTAAAGCGTCAAAAATTTAAAGGTCAACAGTTGAAAAAAGTCCGATCATATTCATAAGACAATAAAAACCAAAAAAGTGAACAATATTATGATGCATAAAAAGATAAAACTAATTAAAAGCGACTTTAAACCAAAACTAATCGTCCAAAGATCAATCAATCCAAATATGAATCATTTTTCACTTTAGTCGAAAAATGATTCATATTTTTAAATAATTAAATGGAGAAATCTTGGCGTCACAATAAATGTCTAATTTTCATGATTTTAATTTAAAAGATTTACATTTTAAAACGTTCAAGAATTACGCAACGGAAAATAACATTCATAATATAAATATCTAAAACTCCACCAATGGAAAATAATTTAAAAACACGCATTTACGTCTAATTCGACTTTTAATCAAAACAATAAAATAATTTAAGAACATAAATTCAGTGTCAAAGTTTTATTCATTTCCTCNGTGTGTGTGTAATAGATACCAAATTGAATTTTGGCTGATGTTACCAAATCTCAATATATGGAATATATAACAAATAGAAAATGAAGAAATTAATTTTTATTGAATTTTTTTTACCAAATTAACAATATTATTACAAAAAAAAACGTATATTTTATCATGGGCAATGTTACCAAACGTATACATCCACACATTGAAGCAATAAATTAATGATAAAAAAAATACGTTACCAAATATATAGCCACAATTAAAGTAATAAGTTAATTAGAAAATGGAGAGAAAACCAAAGCATAAAAAAAAAGAAAATTGTAAAAAAATATAACTTTTCAAAGGCGGGAAAACTAAGATTTTTCACAAATCACGGGAAAATTGTAAAAGAAAATTGAATTTTTGTAAATATGTACCTAAGATTATTAATGAATTTAATTTAAAAATTAAATATAAAATTATTTAATATTTATGATAATTAATAAAAAAATCACGGGTTGAGAATATAGTATTTTAATTTTTAATTTTAGATTTAAAGTTCAGTAATTATCACAAATATTTTTTATATTTTATCTTTTGATAAGTCTCTTGTAATACACGGGTGTTAAAGAAATTTATATTAATGCAAAATCCTCATAATTTATGTGTCTGTTTCGTATACTTCGCTTGGATAATAATAAAAAAAAAATTTGGTGCTTCGGTTGCTTATGTGTCATCCGAGCCTAATATATACCTAATTTAATATTTTTCTTTTATTGTACCTTGCGTAATTTAATATTTCATTATTATATTTATCCTAACTTAATAGTTTTCTTTTATTGTATTTATCTAATTCAATAAATTTATTTTATATATACTCCTAATATAAAAATATAAATAAGTCATATATAATTAGTAAAAAAAATCTAAATTATCTATTTTAATTAAAAGACAGATTACATATGAAATAATCTTAATTACAAAAAAAAAAATTTATTTATGAAAATAATTAAATAAATTATATTTACAATAAAAGTTGAAATAATTTGTTTTTGAAATTTTAAATATTTTGTATAGGTAAATTACGATATATTTGCAATAATTGGAATATGTAACTAAATATTAGTAAATGAATTCAATCTAAATATAGAAAAATAAAATTATATAATAATTAACTAATATTTATTAGAAAATGACACAATATGAGAAGGCTTCAGAGTATGACACCTTTTGAAATTTTCAGAGTATGTAACTATTATTATTAACAAAATTAATCTAAACATAAAAATATAAAATGAGTTAATAATAATTAATTAATATAGATTAGGTGATGGGTTGAAAATGTGATATCTTTTGAATTTTTATAAGTATGTAAATATAATTATTAATAAATTTAATCTAAATATTAAAATATAATATTAATTAATAATTGTAATAATTAATAAATTGAACATGGCACGGTAGAGAACACATCCTTTCAAAAAAAATTTTAAATTTAAAAATTTTTAATTTCCACAAATATTTTTTATATTTATTTTTTTTATAAATCTCGTGTAATACACGGGTGTTAAACTAGTATATATATATTACAACATCATACTTTAAAAGATGACTCATTGTTCTTGGGCTTTGGTTTGAGTCATGGACCTAATATTAATGTATTATTGGGCTGATCCAGTTTAGTGGGGATCCTAATTGTGTGGACTAATACCTATTTGGGCTTAACCATTGAGCATTATCATTTTATAGTCTTGAACTAGATAGATAATAAATTATGGGCCTAATTTAAATTGGATTCAAATAATTAAAGTGTGAATTTTGAGCTTGATTCATTTGGGATTAAAAAGTTATGTAGATTAATAAATTTAGACTCCTCGCTTGGACAAAGTTTATAAACACAAAAAATTAAATTTGGATCTAATTCTTGAATTGGGTTTAGAAGATTTAATGTTGGAGCTTCCCACATCACTTAATTTTTCAACGGCATCAAGCGTAGACTTATTGGTCAAATGAAGTGGATAGTCAGATAGATGATTTCAATCTTAGGCCCTGACTCACCCTCCGTGGATCAACAGCTCGAAAGCTTTGTTCATGAAAATTCGTACAAGCATAGATAGATCCCTGATACAGACTTTTTGCTCCTATAGACTCAATATTAGTTTGTAATATATCCCAATAACCCAAATAACTAGACGAAGTGATTAGTTGGTTTTCAGACAGACTACCGGTTCCTTCTACAAGCGAGCCAGTTTCAGTTCCAATTCGAGTGATAAGGGTTGGAGTCCCGTAGAAAGATTCATCAAATAAATGGGAAATCTTCTTGGGCTGATGGCCAGAAAAGGTGGCTCTAAAAGTCATATCTCTTCTGGTCATATTCATATCGGCCATCGGATCCTCGTCAATCTGTGCATGAGCTTCTGGGCTATGTCTCGCTTACCCTCTTTAGTAGAGATCAACTCCTTATACTGGAATTAAGATCTGTTATCCAAGCCTCGGGATTAATCCGTATAATGGTTATGAACCAAGGCCGGGCAAGGACCTACGCGTACTGTAGGACCGCATGCAGCTATTTTTATGGTAAGAGATTATGATCCAACTACTCGATACAACGATCTAAAACTCATCTCGAGACTTTGACCCCTTTGAGGTACAAAGACTCGGCCTCTCAACGAAGGTTTTTGGGTTCGATATAATATAGAATAAGGATATACAAAACATAAACTCGAACTTAATTTAGCAGCTCTTTCCAAAAGGCGCGAATGCAAATAAAAAACATCCCCCGGATAAGCTCTTTATGCTTAGTTTAGTGCTTATTCCCTTCGATCCTTGAATCTATTGAAGAGTCAAGGTTTCCAATAAGCGTAGCCTTGTTGCTGAATTCATATAAAGCTCGAAGAATCAAAGAATGATTAGGAAAAGTCATAATTATTGAGCCTTTGTGCTTATTAAAATGAGTATTCTTAACCTTTCAAAGTTATGTTACAAAGAAGAATTCAATAATTTTTAAACATAAGTGTAAGACTCTTGTTAATAGTATAAGAACGCATTGAATAAAATAAAAAATAAGCGTACATGAAAGTCAATGATAATGGTAGGTAATATTGTCATTTAATCCAAAAATAAGGGTTTTGTGGACAAAAAAAAAAAAAAAATATATATATATATATATATATATATATATATATATATATATATATATATATATATATATATATATAATATATATATATTTTTTGGAAAAAGTATTTATTTCAAACATATCTAGATTTTACATTTTTCCAAAAAAAATATGTTCGATTTCTACAAGGTTTCCAGTTACTAATTAGTTTCTATACCCAAATAATTGGAAAAATGAATCATATCAAAAACACGTGTTTGCATATGATTTTCAGTTTGTTTCTAATTGGTATCTATAACCTAATAATTAAGGTTCTGTCAAAACATGTGTTTATATATGGTTTTCAATTTGTTTATAATGGTTATTCCCTAATAATTGGTAAAGTGAATCCTGCCAAAACATGTGTTTATATGTGATTTTCAATTTATTTTCGAATTGTTTCTATATATTAATAATTGAGAAATGGAATCCTATCAAAACATGTGTTTCTATATATTTACATTTTATTTCCAATTTATTTTTATAATCTAATAATTGAGAAAGTAAACCCTATCATAACATTTGTTTCTATATTGTTTCCAAATTTTCAGCTTATTTTTTCTATTTGTTTTCTATACCTAATAATTAAAAAAAATCTTATCAAAACATGCGTTATGTTCTTCTATTGTTACCCTAATATTTGAGACAGTGAACTCTATCAAAACATATGATTTTTTTTTTTTTTTTACTAATTTGTTTCTACACCCTAATAATTTGGGAAAGTGAACTCTGTTAATATATGTGTTTCTATATTGTTTCCATTTTTTTCTATATTCTAATAATTGGAAAGTTAACTCTATCAAAATATGTGTTTGTATATTGTTTCCAGTTTTTTCTATGTCCTAATAATTAGGAAAGTGAATTTTGTTACTGTGTTTCTATATTGTTGCAATTTGTTTTTATACACTAATAATTGAGAAAATTAATTCTATTAAACCATATATTTCTTTGTATTATTTTAAATTTGTTTCTATATCTTAATTATTGGGAAAGTGAGAAAAGAAAGGTTTTCTTTTAATATCGTTCTAATTTTTTTTTCTATACTCTAATAGGTCAAATACATTTGACCCATAATCTTCACAGAATCAGATACACCAATGATTGATAAATATGATGAATAAATAAGCACCGTCATCACCATAGTATCATAGTTATCATACACATAATCTAGTAGTAATGCACAATGTATTCAAGAATTTATTTATTAAAGGAGTAACTGCTTAAAACCATGAGACATCTAAAAATCAGGGGACATTCCAATTGGGATACATAACATTACGAGGTTACATAACATTACGAGGTTGTATTGGAATATGCACTTTATTTCATGTTTCTATCTACACATTAATAATTCAGAAAATAAGCTATATAAAAATGTGTTATGTTTATTTATTGTTTTCAATTTAAAGAATATTTGCAACCAACACTGATAAGTTCAAAAAGTTGGGTTACCTATATAAAGGGGATACTAACCTCAAAAGAGATCAGCGACCTGAAAATACTTCCAAATACGTCATAGCGACCTTTCAATCCCTCCGTGAATATCCTGACGACCTCGCTGGTCCAGCAAAACAACGCCTCGAACGGGTCGGATTTCGAGCCCGTTAAGGCCCTCCGACGCTTAAGTTAATAAGCGAAAATCAAACACTCAACACTTCTCTTCTAATAAATACAGTAATGCGATAGAGTAATATCGACTTAGGAAAATAATGAGAGGTATACACCCCTTTATATAAAGATATGGGAGATCTCCCTCAATATAGGGTTACCTTCTATAACCATAATTCCATTCATAATACAACTCTATAACCGACTTTCAATTAGGACTCTCTCCGCATGTTAAGTTCTCATACATAACAAATTTCTTTAACTCAACAGGCCTGGGCCATTTACACAGCCCACTGAAATCCATATAACACAATCACCTTAAACCCATAGACTTAACATTCGTAAAACCCACAATCGAGCTCAAGTATACAGCTCAAAACATAAGAGGCCGCGACCCTATATGAGAACTCATCCTCATACTACAGGTCGCTACTCTACAAAACCAGCTCGCCCACTTCTCAAACAAACCACCCAACTCGCTCACCTCCCAGAGGAACACCCTCTCCAGGAAATGAGGTAGCCTTTCACAAATACTCACATATATCCAATAATATTACGTATGGACATTTTGGTCCGCATCAGCTAGTCCTCCATGTTCTAGTTGATTGAGGTACGAAATCAGGTAGGACATGTAAAATAGAAAGTTAAAGGAACAATCATCAACAAACAAAGAATAAACACACATAAATCACCTCGCCATCAAACCACAATTCTAGAATAACCCAGCTCAACATACCGAGCTATAACATCAATCATCTCATAAGAATTTACCACATAAAATCGCGAAAGATCAGCCCTCTAAGCTTACTCATCCTTCCAGAAGACATACCTGCGAGTCCCCAAGTCGAGTCCCCAGACTCCGTACTTAACGACCTAAAACCAAAAAGCCTTCCCTCCACGGCATCAGGTTATAACTGAGCACAATAATATAAGAAAATACAATCATATGCTTTTAAAAAGTCAAAACACCATAAGCCATTCACTCGACGTAAAGCAGGTCGATCAAAAAATCATTCCATACCACAAACCACAATCATTACTTAAACATCACCTTATAACCATAACAATTTCATTAGCTCACCAAGACCCCACATCAGAGTCCATAATATCCCATCAAGGCCCAAGATTGCGTTAACCATAAAGGCACAAAAACCCATAAAATCATAAAGACATCATCGACCTAAAATAGGTTGGCCAGTAAACCATTGCACCCACAAATCATCATTAACCTAAATAAGAGCATCAGCCCATTCCATATAAACTATCATCAACCTAACAAAAGTGTTAGCCTATAACACACTCATAAAATATATGCCGAATCAAGCAAAAACCACATCAAATCACACATGACCCAGAAAAACCATTCAGTTCCCCAAGTTCGAATAAAACAGTTAGACCGCACACAATCCACTTGTAACCATATAACAATAACATGGGTTTGAAAACTAGTCATTCCCCCATGTTTAATTAATGTAAGTAAAACAAAACAATCAAGCAACATCAACTCAATAAAGATCGCCTATGTAGTCCCCCAAGTTAATGCAACCAAGTATCTCAAACATGTTCAATTAAATGCCAAATAAACCTGACTCGCACATAGGTCGCACGAACTCGTAACCAATCACAATCATATTTCATACCCTCATAAGACCAAGAGATTCGAAAGAATGGTCCAACCATGACTTACACACAATCCAATAGAGCTAAATTCAGCTCGCATATAAAACATATTAGCTCGCACATAAACAACCATCTATAACACAACACAACAACTCAAAAAAAATATGTAAATCAGACATACTCTTCCCAAATCATAAGTAAAATATCATACCCACTTAACCATAAATCATCAATATAGCTCGCCAAACACAACTCTCAAAACACAAAAACACAAATTCTCACCACAAAAACACAACTTCTCACCACAACTTCTCAACACTAACTTCGTGTGGGAAAAGTGCCCTCCGGTCCAGAGTTACCTTCTCCCGCTATAAAAATACCACTTTCCACAATCACAAACTTTCTACGGGAGAAGTGCCCTCCGAACCAGAGTTACCTTCTCCCGCCATAAAAATACCACTTTCCACAATCACAAACTTTCTACGGGAGAAGTGCCCTCCGGTCCAGAGTTACCTTCTCCCGCCACAAAAATACAACTTTCAAACCACAAACTCCATCGCCGACCTAATAGAAGCGTCAGCCCATAACCATAAAAACCATCGCCGACCTAATGGGAGCGTCAGGATTTAATCATCATCGACCTAATGAGAGCGTCGGAATTTAATCATCATCGACCTAATGAGAGCGTCGGAATTTAATCATCATCGACCTAATGAAAGTATCGGAATTTAATCATCATCGACCTAATGAGAGCGTCGGAATTTAATCATCATCGACCTAATGAGAGCGTCGGAATTTAAACATAAAACACATATTTGGTCATAAAGTCTAGATCGCACAAGATTGTCAAGATTGTGTAATGAGATCATAGAGACCATAACGAGGTCGCGAAGACCTTAACATGTTAATTATACGTATTTTTCGTAAATCAGATCATAAAGCCATTTAAATAGAATCACACACCAAAACTGGAGGCAGATTTTCTAAAAAAAGATTTAAATCGTATAAATCAATTATTCTCCCCATGCTCAACCACATAAAAATAAACAGGGCATAAAATGGGAAACTGTCCCTTTCATGAGATTTCAAAAAGCGTACCCGATACGTATTCATATTGGTGCTATAGGAAAATTCACCTCTCCTCGAATATCCAACTACGCGATCTTTTTATTTTTAGGTAGCATAATTCCCCGATCTTCTTTTTGTCAATGTTTGGAAGCGCAAACTGGTACATTGCCTTAAACATTGGCGACCTCTTCGCATTAGGTTACCCATCTCTGAATTACATGTCGGTCAACCCACAAATTAACCCTAGGTTAATACGACCTAAACAGGCCCTGCACCCAGATTCGTTAGCATAATCATAGAAAATATCATTCGAATATCACAACCTTACTCGCGCCAATAACATGTTAATCAAATATTACCCTTTCCCACAACCATAAATATCATATCACCATCAAACCATATAGGATCAAACAAAACTGACACGAAGTTCTCAGCATGTATTCCAACTTTGAAGATTAAACTGCTTTAATTGGTAATTAATTAAAAGCCAAACCACATACCACTGGAAAGCCCTACGAGTCTAGTTTCCAATGCAAAATCGGATCTTAAAACGGATAATCCAACAGTGAGTTATGACCATTTTACTGAAGTGTGGTAGTGAAGTATTTTCATACGAGAATTTGAAAAGATGAGCAACTCTTAGTGTGTTCATAACTATATAGAATCAAAATAAGTCCTCCTCAGCCAACTGTTAAACCATATGCATATCCCCATAAAATAAAATCACATAAATCCAATTAGCACTCTCCACGCATGATTAATATCCCATCATTCATTCTATCAAAATAATGAAAGAATTTCAAAACCAAATCTATCCAACCCCATGGATAATTAATACTTTATATAATCACATAAACCATACGTTTATCTCTATTAAATCAAATAAACCATAAGTCTATCCTCATGTAAATCAAGTCAATAAACAAGTATTCCATATGACAACCACATCAATCGACCAAACCATACCATCCTCATTTAAACACATCTAAAACAGAATAAATACTTATCTCGATTTTTGATGATTTTGTTGTGTTTTGCTGATACACTACCTCATCACCTTAGATTTCGAGCAACAAAATGGATCATCCCTGAATATCTGGACACGCGACCTCATCGCGTTTGTTTGAATTGCCCGATCCCAAGTTAAACTCAAGGCAACACATAGGGCAGCCCTCGAAAACCAAAATTAACACAAACCATATACCATGACAATAATATCCATACAAATCCATTAAACCGAACAAACCACGTTAAATAAGACATACGCATATCATATAAACATGATCCCTAATTTATGTTAATACATGCATCTTTTTCGTAATAAGACAAAGATGTTTCAAAATCATCTAATCATACGTCCTCCATATAATACTATCAAAACTAAATAACAAGCCCTTTATAATACATCCTCCAATCGACAATTAAAAATGCCACTTAGCATACATGTCGATTTAAAATAAATAACATCCTCAAGTTAAATATCAATTTCCCATGTTCATGACTAGACTTGATCCTCAAACAAAAATTGCCAACCATAATTACCATCCACGTAATCCCATTGGAATCATAAAAATCATCTCTCACGATGTAGGTCTACTCAAAACACTTGTAGGATGACCATCATAATTAATCAAATTAAGATAGTAGATTTTTGTTAGTATGGTATATACAACTCTATCACAATTCCCAATATCTTTCCAATCAAGAGTAACAAAACAATTTTATCAAATAAGACTTCAAAAGAAACACGTCTCATAAATTCATGACGTTTTGTCCACTATGCGCATGTATCTCATAAAATATTCTCAAGTTAAACATGTAAATAACCATCTATCCATACTTCCAGCCATGATAATTAAAGGAAGACCATATTCCAGCTTAGGCCATAGTCTTAAGGCGCTGAACACATGACGCTAGTCATCAGACACGTGATGAACTTTTATATTCTATGTGCAGGAATAAATAGAACCAATACCAATTTTATTGAAATAAGACAATTTCGACATCTCTTTAAATTAAGAGGTTCCGTTATTTTAATTAAATTAACCAGCATCACCCAAATTATTCCGTCCTATATCCACCATCCTATTTAATCGAGAACCATAAAAAATCAAGTGTCCCCCAATAAAAAACGCGGATGAACCAACAAGTAACAAATAAAACCCACCATCCGTCTCGGTTTCTGCAACAAATCTTAGCGCAATAACTAGTTCGATAAATATAAGAGAGAAAACTTATCATGACTTGTGAAGGGCGACCTCATCGTCTTAAACTCCGAGCACCAAAATAAATCGACCTTGAATATTTGAACACGCAACCTCATCGCGTTTGTTTGCGTTGACCATTCCCGGGTTAAGGTCCAAGCAACACATAAAGTAACCCTCAAAAACCAACATTAATACAAACTCAACAAATAGACCTTACTCAGTCCGTTAGTATATGATCAATAAATAAAACACAAGCATCACAACCTTTACTCGCCTCCATAATTACTAAATTAACTTGCAATTCCTATTATTAATAAACAAACGATATTAAAACTCATCTCCGTTAAAGATTCTCCCATCTTGTCCATATAAGTAGTGTCCAGGGCAAAATTTTACAATTTCCAAATAAAAGCGTAAATAGGACCCCGAAGAACAATTTACTCTTAATACTCGATTCCTGCTAATAGAATAACAATTACCATAACAATGAGATAAACACATCCATGCGCGGAAATCAATACATAATCCATATGCTCAAAATAACCCTGCACAAAGGATATCAGATATTTAAGGGGTGCCAGATACATGTTCCTTATTCAGCAGACGAGTTGATCCAATAAGATAATTAATAAACCCCTCATGATCTCATGATGAAACATATCAATAGAATATATATAAACTTAGCATTCTTGGCAATAAACCCCAAATCAGGCGTGAACCCCAAAAACCTTATCAACCATATACCTTGTTACTCACTTAACACGTTTGAATTGTATAAAGGCATGCACTTGGCCAAAAACCATCCTTCACTTCGGCGCATGTCACAAGTACGTGTACAATACTCCAGTAAATAATTACCACATTAAAATTCAAGCGCTTATGATACCGGTTTATTCTAGAAATAAAATATGTAACCACATTAATCTCATATAATTAAACGCATGAGTCCCCTGTTCCTCTTCCCTGTTTTCTAAAATAAATCACCCATTAGGAATGCACGAATTTTAAAACTGATACCATAAATTAAAAACCAAATCACGCCAGATGCGCAGCCCAAGAAATCCAGATCTTGTAATAAAACCTTGATCTCCACCACTATTCATATTTAACCATATTATATCCAATATTGAACTTCATCTAATCGGTTAGATTGCGCATAATTTAATTTTTAAAAGAAACTAGACAAGCAGTTTTTGAAAAACAGGATCAGCTATATTCAAAATTCATTATAAAATTTTTCCGAACTCAAATTAAAATCTCCACCGTTCATATTGAACTTCAATATATTTAGAATAATATATCAAATATTTGGATTGATCCAACGGTTTTATTATGCATAATCGGATTTTGAAAAATACTGCGCATAATTTTTCGAAAATAAAATCTGCTTCACTCAAAAATTCGTATATATTCCCTCACACTAAAAATTCCGATCTCCACCGTTCAAAACGTAATTCAAAAGGTCCTCATAGTTTTGTAAAGATTTTAACACGATCCAACGGTCTAAACCTTAGAAAACGAATTTTCAAATTCACAGCGCTGTCAGATTTTACACTTACGAAAATTGTGTACCTCACGTCTTTCGCTAAAGGACTCGATGTCCCTCTTTCCCACAGACGGCGCCAATTTGATAAGTCCAAAAAGTTGGGTTACCAAATGAAGGGGGTACTAACCTCAAAAGAGATCAGCGACCTCTCAAGCCCTCCGTGAATATCCTGGCGACCTCGCTGGTCCTGCAAAATAACGCCTCAAACGGGTCGGATTTCGAGCCCGTTAAGGCCCTCCGACGCTTAAGTTAATAAGCGAAAATCAAACACTCAACACTTCTGTTTTAATAAAAACAGTAATGCAATAGAGTAATATCGACTTAGGAAAATAATGAGAGGTATACACCCCTTTATATAAAGATATGGGAGATCTCCCTCAATATAGGGTTACCTTCTATAACCATAATTCCATTCATAATACAACTCTATAACCGACTTTCAATTAGAACTCTCTCCGCATGTTAAGTTCTCATACATAACAAATCTCTTTAACTCAACAGGCCTGGGCCKTTTACACAGCCCACRGAAAMRRATATAACACWATCACCTTAAYCCCARAGARTTAACATTKGTAAAACCCACAATCGAGCTCAAGTATACAGCTCAAAACATAAGAGGCCGCGACCCTATATGAGAACTCATCCTCATACTACAGGTCGCTACTCTATAAAACCAGCTCACCCACTTCTCAAACAAACCACCCAGCTCGCTCACCTCCCAGAGGAACACCCTCTCTAGGAAATGAGGTAGCCTTTCACAAATACTCACATATATCCAATAATATTACGTATGGACATTTTGGTTCGCATCAAACACAAACGTCATAACTTGATTAATATTGTCAATCTTCAAATATACAACACCACATTTCATCAAAACAACAACTCCTGGAGAAGTACAAAATAACAACACCATCAACTTAGCTAAGAAAATGTACACCACAAGTCAGATGGAAATATTAATTCAACCGGAGAGGGTACAAAATTTCAATGCTTCACAAGCACAAAAAGTAAAGGTAAAAAGATCGTCTCTCATTCACAGAGAATATGTTTTACGTAATTAATTATCAAACTCGGACACTTGAGCAGAAAGCATAATAAGTCTCTGTAAGAATTAGGAAATCACTTATGAACTGGGTAGGTTTCTGCTTTTTTCTTTGAAGCTTCTCCCTTGGACACCTCAGCAGCATTCTCTTCCGGCTTCTTAACCTCTACAAGATAGTGAGGAAAAAAAACTTGTAAGAATTCAGGACAAGAAACCAAGCTCTGCCAGGGGCGGATCCATTAAGGTTCAAGGGGTACAGTTGTATCCCCAAACTGTACGATATATATATAATAGGTAGTAATAATTCCTAAGTGGTTATAGGCTTTGTTTTGTATCTAACCCACAAGGGTTCAACCCCTACAAACATAACTTTTTCTTTAAGTAAGTTGTGGCGCTTTTATTAAAAAAGGAGAAAAGAGTTCGAGTACATAGCAAACAATGAATAAAAAATGAAAACAAAGATACTAGCATTTCATAAGAAATCCCCGCTTAAGAGAACTTTTTAAAACATTGCGTTAAGGAGTAGAAACTTCGTCTTCAGCCATATCCGCCCAAGATTGGCGATAAGCGATATCAATAAGGTGAAGGGTAGGAGAGGATTTTGGATCGTTAACAATGAAAGGAGTAGAAGACTCCTGTTGTAATTTTTTAATTATATCTGTTACTTCCCGATTAGCGGCAGGTTTACGAAAAAGAGGGGTGCAATGTTGGCAGCCAAATCCGACTCATCCACTATAATACATTCTTTACGTGCAAGACAAGCTGTTGGAGTATGTTGCGCTGAAGGAGAAACCTTATCCGAATAACTTATGTCCACCTGATCAACATAACTCTTGCTCGAAAAGCAGGTTCCTCATAAAGCACAAGCTGTCGAGAGGTGTCACAAACTATCTCAGTCGATCTGCAAATGGTCGGTTGGTTCTCCCTGCAAAGCTGCGCAGTTAGTTGCTCACCATTGTCTGAGCCACTGCCAGAAGACTCAGAAGCGGTACGGTATTCCTACCCTTCCGAACCGGATGGAGTAACCAGAGTATCAGCGGCTTCAGGAGCCGTGTTCACTGGGGCGGGAGATATACGAGTACGGGTCCTATGCTCCCGAGAGTCAGGACGTCGACGACATCTGGTGGTAACCGTATGAAAATCGTCCTTATTAACTTTGTGAGCGACGTGAGGCTTGAGAGAAGGGCATGAACCTACCAGATGTCCAACCGATTTACAGGAAGAACAAAAGTCCGGCAGGTTCTCATAACCAATAGAGATATACCCGCAATATCCATTGCGCTCAATCATCACAGTCTCGTGCAGGTGTTCTCAAAGTTAACCTCAATCAACACACGAACAAAATGGCCAACCGTGCCATTAATGGAACGCTCATCTATTTGTAACGGGGTGCCAACAACCCTAGCGATATTAAGTATAAAAGAGCGATCATATTCAATTTGCAGTTCATAGATACGAATCCAAACCTGTGGTGAAGCCAAGGTGGTTTTGTACGGATTGAAGTTCAGAGTCCAGGGAAAGAGCCTAATAGAGCTATAAAATAAAATGTTATTTTTCTTTCCTGGAGTTGAACCCTGTTTTTCCATTGAAGAAGCCAAGTTGCAGTAATCATTAAACTAAAAGATTAATTGTTAAATATATAATATAAGTTGTTGTAGTTAATAATTTTTGAATATAATCTTTTTTCACCCTATTTCAATAATCATTTCATGTGAGAATAATACTCTCTTTGTTCTAAAATTTTTAGAAAAAGATGAAACCCCCCAAAAAAATGTACTACTATTTTTTTATTTGTATACTTTGCGTTGTATATATATCACCCCTATATATTAATGTAAAATCCTCCTAATCTATGTGTCTGCTTCGTATGCTTCGATTGACAAATAAAAAAATTTCGTGCTTCGTTTGCTTATGTGTCATCCAAGCCTAATATTTACCTAATTTAATACTTTTCTTTTTATTTACCTAATTTAATTCTTTTATTATATTTTTTCCTTATTCAATACTTTCCTTTGATTCTCCTAATATAAAAGTAGAAACAAGTCATATATAATTAGTAGATAATATCTAGAGTAGTTATTTTAATTATAATAAAAACTACATATGAAATAATTTTAATTAAAAAAACTTATTATGAAAATAATTAAATAAGTTTTATTGATAATATAATTTAAAATAATCTTATTTTTGGAGTTTCAAATATCATATATAAGTAAAATATGAGTTATTTACAACAATCTAAGTATGTAACTAAATATTAGTAATGTATTCAATCTAAACATAAAAATATTAAATTATATGTTAATAGTTAATAAACATTGATTAGACACCAATACAATGCGACAAGGGTGGAGAGTATGACATCTTTTGAATATCTCAAAGTATGTAACTAATAATTCTTAATGAATTTATTCTAAACATTAATATATGAAATGATTTAATAATAATAATTAATAAAATAGATATTAGACACAGGTTTAGAATGTGACGCCTTTTGAAATTTTGTAAGTATGTAACTAAGATTATTAATGAATTTGATTTAAACATCAAATATAAAATTATTTAATATTTATTATAATTAATAAATTTTAGACATGTACAAAGCACGAGTTGGGAATACATTATTTCAGTATTTTATTTTAGATTTAAAATTAAATAATTTTTATAAATCTTTTTTATATTTATCTTTTGATAAGTCCCGTTCCCGTATAATACACGGGTATTAAACAGGTATATATTTATTCAAAAAATCCTCCTAATGTATGTGTATGCTTCGCTTGGATAATAAAATTTTTTGGTATTTCGTTTGCTTATGTGTCATCCGAGCCTAATTTATACCTAATTTAATATTTTTCTTATATTGTACCTTGCCTAATTTAATATTTTATTTTTATTATATTTAGCCTAACTTAATAGTTTTTTTTTTTCTTATCTTTTGTCTAATTCAATAATTTTCTTTTATACTCCCAAAATAATAACATAAATAATTCATATATAATTAGTAAAAAATCTAAATTAATTATTTTAATTAAAATACAAATTACATATGAAATAATTTTAATTAAAAATAAATTATTTATGAAAATAATTAATAAATTGAATTTATAATAAAAGTTGAAATAGTTTTGAATTTGGAATATTCTATATATGTAAAGTACGATATATTTGCAATAATTGGAGTATGTAACTAAATATTAGTAATGAACTCAATCTAAATATAAAAAAATAAAATTATATAATAATAATTAATTAATATTTATTAGACAATGGCACAATACGAGAAGGCTTGAGAATACGACACCTTTTGAATTTTTCAAATTATGCAACTGTAATTACTAACAAAATTAATCTAAGCATAAAAATATAAAATGATTTAATAATAATTAATTAATATAGATTACAGACAGGTTGAAAATGTGACATCTTTTGAATTCTTATAAGTGTGTAAATATAATTATTAACGAATTTAATCTAAATATTAAAATGTAATATTAATCAATAATTATAATAATTAATAAACTAAACAGGGCACGGGTTGAGAACATATCGTTTTAATTTTTTATTTTAAATTTAAAACTTTATAATTTTCCCAAATATTTTTCATATTTAATTTTTTTATAAATCACGTGTAATACACGGATGTTAAACTAGTATGTATGTGTGTATATATATATATATATATATATATATATATATATATATATATATATATATATATATATATATAATATATATATATATATATATATATATATATATATATATAGTATATTATATATATTATATAATAACAGTACTGACTATATGAGGTAATTATTTTGTCTCCCGCCAGAACTTTTTTCTTTCCCCAAAAAGAAACTTTTTGGCGTAGAGCCACTTTTGTTGAATTTTCAATTGATCT
Source organism: Phtheirospermum japonicum (assembly GCA_014905375.1). Taxonomy (NCBI): domain Eukaryota; kingdom Viridiplantae; phylum Streptophyta; class Magnoliopsida; order Lamiales; family Orobanchaceae; genus Phtheirospermum; species Phtheirospermum japonicum. The sequence continues at coordinate 180,990 of BMAC01000955.1, forward strand.
CTTTTTAAAATTTAAATCTCACAGCACACAAATGTTGACTTTTCAACTTTAGTTTTAATATTTATTTTCAATATTCATTTCTATTCTCACTCGGTGTATCTTCTCTGTCATCATTTAATTAATTGATTTACCAATAAAATTTGATTTTGCAACACATCAATTCAGTCAAACTAAAATCTCCTTAGCATGCCGATCTTTTTCTCCCAGATCTTCTCTTCTTTCCCAAAATTCTTCTATTATTTTATCCTGCATTCATTTTCCCTTGCAAAACGAAGATAACAAAGATGAGTGAAATTGTTTGCACTCTCTCGATTGGGTTCATTATCCCAAATCACAATCTCAAACTTGCAATTTTCCCTTCCATTTATTCAACCATCGCGGTGGAGAAATGAACGACAACGGGACAGGGCATCGTGACAGATGCGGGTTTCAAAAGGCTGGGATTTGGTTTGTGGCTAATGAGTAATGCCAGAATTAGATCTGGGTTTGGGAAAGATATGGTCTTTGGCTCTGAACGTCTGGGTTAGGAGCGGCGGCGGCGGTAGTGACGGTAGCGACGGGTTTAGTCAAATTTTATAAGGATTGGGTCAGGTCTGAGTTGACTCGGGACTTTGATTGAGGTTATTGGCCCTAAATTTTATGGTATAATTTTTTTTCTTTACTGTATTGTGACTGTTCATTTCCTTAAAAACTAAATTTTCTTTATTATTAAAATTACGATTCAAGACCCTAGTTTGTGTGTGTGTGTGTGTGTACACGCACTTATTAACTTATTTATTAATTTTTCTGAGTATGATTTTTTGCTTATAGAAAAAGCTCTTGCTTAGTGGTTGAAAAAGATAATTAGTTAGATGATTTGGAAATTAAACCAGAGATGGTGAGTGGTTTGCTGTTTGTGAGCTTTTTTCTCCTTCGTCCGTTGTTATGGTTGGTGATACAATTATGGTGAGATGCTTTTTTGTCATCCAGTTTTAGTTCGAATGGAAATAGTAATGGTTTGGTGTTTAAAATTATTGTTGAATATTGATTAGAATGTGTTCTTATCAGAGAGTTACAAATGACGGTGAATCAACAAACTACACCCTCAAAGTTGCATTGGCAAAGGTCACTGATTCTGAATTGCAGGCACACTTGCAACTAATTTTATTTAATTTAGTGTATTATGTTTAGATATATTATTGACTTAACTGAAATCATTTTTTCTGGTGAATGTAATATAGGATTTGCTTTATAAACCCTATAATATATGATATTACATTTTTTATGATTATTATCAAATTTAGAAACTAATTTAATGCGGTTTTGTTTTATCCATTAAATTCAATGGTCTCTGAATACAGTGGGGTTTTTGTCTTTAAATACGATGAGGTTCATAACTCTCCGCTGCCCCTTTATTGTGTTAAAAATCATGAGGTTCCTTTTATTTCGCTAAAAAAAATAGAAATTCTTACAATGTTGAAATTATAGAATTTAAATTTTCCTAAATATGGTGCAAATATAGAAATCATCTCTTTTTCAGTGTTATTGTTTGTGCATGTGTTTTGAGGCGTGTGATATTATTGTGTTTTGTGGGATCTGGAAAAGTTGTGTTTTTGGTGATGCTGAATTTTCTATTTTGTGCTTTGTGTGTGTGTGTGTGGGCGAAAGAAAATGGATCCTAATGTGAGTGGTATATGTGGTTTGTATGATTTGCAAACTTTTCTTTTAACTCTTTGTATTGGTTATCCGATAAGAGTACCTTTTTTCTACTTTTTCTGCATAATTTTGTTTTAGGATGATTTTATGAACTAGGAAGTACTTTCCTAGGAATCAGATTTTAGTTTTTCTTTTCCTTACAAAAGTAAACCCTCAAAATGGAACTCGATTGCTATATATAGTGTTTTCTTGCTTGGGAATTATGAAAGATTCTTGGTTGTATTTTAGTTTACAATATAATAATTTGTTTGGTCGTTTAATATGTTTAATCAATATTATTGGGCTATGAATATAGTTGCTGAAGAATTGTGATTTTTTATTTTTATTATTTATTTGATGGAGAATTTATTAAAATTTATTATTATTATTATTTTGCATGAATTTATGTGTAACTTTTGATTCATTATCTTTTCTTTTTAACCGTGTTTTAATTTTATTGTTTTATTGGTGGGATCATAGACCAGTTTCCGCATTGGAGCTCCAGTTTTTAGCAAAACTATTTTAGTCTTTGTTGTTATTGTTCTGTGTTATGTCTTTTCACATTGTTATCTTTTCGGTGTTGCACAAGGTTGTTGTCTTCAATTGGGTCCCTACGAAGAATGCCACAGTTGTCACTTGACCCCAGGCGCTGTTTTTGTTCAAGCTCAGGCGTGAGATCAAATTTAATTTTGGTCACCATGTCTATGAAGCTGTCACTCGATTTGCTACTACAAAGGCCGCGTCCTCCTCCCGTTTTCCATCTCTTATCTACAACCTATTGGAAAATCAGGGATTTCAGCCCACCGGAGAGGATGTGTTCACTGGGGAACCCGAATGGTTCTCTTTGCGTGGTCAACACATGGCTGGGGCTCGAGTTATTGATCTCCCTTGGCATGCGCCTCCTCGGGCTGATGTTCATTCTAGTGACAGTTCTGGTGTTACTAACAATAGTTCCAACATGGTCACTTTTTCTGCTCCGGTTGTGAGGGGCTCAGATTTCCCTAATTGATAACCAGATTACCTAGCTGCAGGCGCTTCGGGAATCATTGGTGGAGGCCCTTTTGCTTTCCGAACAAAAAGGGGGAGTTGGTGCAAATGACGACGCTGGTGATGCTGCTGCTGAAGGCAATGATGATGATGGTGCTACTGCGGAAGTATTGGCAGGCTTAGCCAAGGCTTAGTGGAGGACAAGAAAGGTCAAGTCAAGGAGAAGCTTGATGAAGAAGTTGAAGAAGATAATGAAGAAGAGGAAAGCTAAGGATGATGGGATGACTTCTCGTCGGTACAAGAGGATGCATAGTCATTAATTCCTATGCTTGTTTTGGTGTTTGTTTTGTGTCTGATAACAATTTCTTTTTATTATGGTTTTTATTTTTATACAATGGTCATTTGTTTAGGGGGAGTTTTCAAGGTTGTTTGGACTTTTTGATGCGTCGTAGTATTTTGTTCAGAAAGGCAAAATGGGGAGATTGTTGAAAATTCTATTTTTGGCAATAATTCCTTTATCAGTTGTTTGCCTTTATAGGGCTCAAAATATATTAGGGAACTAGATTTAGAACTTTATTTATTTCCTAGTTTTTGTTTAAGACTTGTTTTACTTATTTACCAAGTGTAGAACTCTAGAATTCTTATTTATTTAAGACAAGGAAAGGACAACTTTTACTTATGATTTTTAACAAGCAAGAACGCAGCAAGGAGCAGATCGACACAAGGATATGAAGAAGACAAGCAAGAAAGATTACTTGAAGCCATCTGAGTTACTTAAATCTTTGAAGTTACGTGACCAACGGAGAAGATCATCCTTCAAGTCAACAAGTATTTTAGTATCATAGTGTTTGATACTTTAGTTTTCATATATTACTTTATATTTGTATTTGATCTTGAACAATTTGAAAGTAATATAGTTTTTGGGTTTGAATACCCAAGTTCACAAGCATGTTTGCTTGTGAATGAAATTTAAATTGCTGTGTTCTTTCATATTTATTATTCCGCTGCATATTTTTATATAACCAGTTTGATGTTACTATTGGTGTTTTAACACCAGTTCTAACATCTGTTTTTAATTCGTTATTTACAAACTCTGAAACTGTTTGATATTAGTTTTGATGATTGTAACATTGAACTTAACATTATTTACTGAGACTTATTTTAAAATCATAGGTTCTACAAATTTACACATGTTGTTTTGATACTCTACTCTGAATGATATTGAAGGTTTGTGAACTGAGAAAGATTATGGGGGACCCACATATCTTCTTAAAAAGCCACCCGTTCTTTGGTTGTTTCATCTTCATACTAGCACCAATAGATTCATCATTCACTTTGATTGGTCTTGAAAAATTATCTACGGGACCCAAATTAATAGGTCTTTTCCTACATTCCCCTTCGATAATGCAAATTTCATCAACTTTTTTTTTTCAAGTGCATGCAAAGATAATAAAATCATCTCTTAATTTACTCTCATGTAATAACTTCTCTATCTTATTGTTCTCATTCTCCTTTGTGCTTCACGATAAATTTTCTTTTGCTTTTCACTAGCATTTGAAAATGGTTTCACACCTCTCCATTAATCCCCCGAAATCTGAATTATGTGCCTATTAATTTCAGCCTTTGTTACTTTATCACACAATATATATATCTCACATCATTATGATTTTTAGGATCATCTAGAATTGCGGTCTCCCATCCAACATCATCAAACGCATTTTTCACCTCATTATCTTCAGGAGTAGATATACTTTGCTCTATGACTCCTATAAATTAAAAAAAAAAAATATTTGTGCATGGAATTTGTACACTTTCATGGTCAAGTATTTGGTTTTATTATCAATTCATTTTCATGCTCTGCAATGCATCCCAAACATCCTTTGCTGACTCACACTTACTGATCACCTTGTAATAGTTTGAGGTGACATATCCGCAAAGGGTGTTGATGCACTTGGAGTTCCAGTTTGAATCTGCAATTTCATCAGCGGTCCAGTATATTTATTTCTTGGGAAATGTTTCTCCATCAGCACCAGTAACTCGTGGTTTCTTCCAACCAACTAGGATGGTTCTCCACGCTCGTTCATCGATGTTCTTGATATGCCACCGCATCCTCTGCTTCTAAAGTGAGTAGTTCTGTCCGTTTAGGATAGGAGGTCGTGGATTCCCTTGAACGTCCATAAGTCAATTAATCTACAAAACAAATAAGGATCGAAGTACTTAATGTAAAGTACCCTGCTCTGATGCCAAATGTAATTTTGTAGATTTATGATTTTAAAATGTGATGTTAAGACTCGTGATAAGCAACACTAGTGTTAACATCAACTAGTTTGAAACAACGAACTTATAACATAATAGGTGTTATGATTGATGTTAAGTAACACCAGTGATAACACCTATCAGAAAATTTTAGAATGGCAACGGAATGAAAATAAATGAACACACTTATTAAATTTTTAGTTCGTAAGTAAAAGTACTTATGGACATGGGTATACAAACCCGAAAGGGTAACACTCTTGTTAGGCGGGATTAACGGATCATCCATTAGGCCAAAATTTCATATCAATACATTATAGAGCAAAAACCAATACATTATAATAAAAAACCAATACAGCATAGTACAAAAGCATTACAGTACAAAAACTAATACATCATAACACGGGTTAGAGACTTATGAAAAACTAATATTTTACTGTAAAAAAACAATACATCACTGTACAAAAACTAATACATTATAATAACGGGTCAGATGGCCTAATGGGTTATGACCCGTTAATCTGGCCTAACACAAGTGTTTGCCAACGCGAAAACTATATTACATAATCGTTTAAGAACAATTACAAAAAGTTTAAGCAATATATGAAAAACAAGTGTATCAAAACTCGATACATAAATACTTGGTACTACGAATGACTCGTTCTCCTCCATTGGTTATGCAACGTTGAAGATCTTTGGATTATGGCTTGTAGCTCCAAGTAGGTCTTGTGTTCTACTTTCTTCAGAACGTCCAATTTTCTTGCCTTTTTAACCTAATTTTCGTCTCACCTTATCAAATGCATCGTTCACCTTTTATAACTTATCAAGACTCCTAATCTTGATAAACAAGTTAAGCTAGAAATAAGGAAGTTATATAAAATTTTAAACTACCTTTAAGAAATAAATCTAAACTGCTAAATAAAACAAAGTCCAAAAGGCAAACATACAAAATAGAATATTATCGAGAATAATATCCCCAACAAAATCTTTACAAATCATTAGTTCCGGAACCGCCATAATTTATTAATTTAAAATTGTTCTCGCGTTTGCAAATTGCTTTCGTCATGTAAACTTTAATCGATATGGATAAAATTAGTTCAGAAAATGGATGAGAATTAGTGATGAAGACACTCAAAAATTGTGAAATCCGACCAGAGAACAAAATTATCTCAATAAATTGTATGTTATAAAAGGTAAAATAAAATAAAAAAGATATTGATTAATGAGGGTCATGTGAAGTAAGGGTGCCAGACGGATAAAGTGGGATGTGATACTTCTGTTATTGAGCCCATCCCTAATCAGAATCTTGCAAAGCAATGCTCTTGTACTTGATTCTAACCATTGTTAATCTACGTCCAACTAAAAGCAACTGGACTCCCCACGACATGCTTCCCATCAGACCACTCAATCCTGCCAAATTGATTTGTATTAGCCTTCATTTTTGTGGCTACTTTGAATGTTACATTATAGGATTTCTTCTCGTTCTTCTGACTGAAAGTCAATATCCCAGGAACAACAGAAATCTTGACTGACTGGCTCGGTGAAAAGAGTGAGACCTTGTATGTCCCACCCTTTCCCACGTTGGTGAGTGTTCTTGTGTACTTAAGCACCACCGTACCACCCTTTTGATCTGCTTGGACGGAGACAGCGAACGAAGGGTAATTTAGGTTGTTCACACTGTATGTTTTCTTCTTGTCACAATTGAAGTTTGTTTCTCCCAGCGCAAGCAATTTGATTTGTGCAGAATCGTAATTTAACGCGCATAAGAAATCGAAATAATCGAGCGGGCACAGATCGTAGACCAGGCCTGGGTCAAGGGCGGGTACAGGGTCCACATATCCGGCTCCATGTCCGAATGGGTTGGATGTCTCGCCTGTGGCCGCATCTAGGATGGCCGTGCCATTATTATTTTTGTAAGTGGAGTAAGCCGTGGTCATGAGAGCTGAGCGGATCGCCGCTGGGCTCCAGTCCGAGTGCGCCGCCTTCAACAGGGCCGCCAAGCCGCTGACGTGGGGGCATGACATCGATGTCCCTGAGATTATGTTGAAATCGACGCGCCGCTCGTCGAAGGCTAAGCCAGTGGGCCCCACCACCTTGGTCCAGGCGGCTAAGATGTTCACGCCGGGCGCAATGAGGTCCGGTTTTAGAATCTCGGGGTTGACCAAATTGGGTCCCCTCGAGCTAAAAGCGGCGACCACGGGTGACGGTTGTACTCCCAGCTTCGTCCCTTCAAATTTAATGGTGGCCGTTGGTTTGCGGGCCGAGGACAAATATTTCTTGATTTTGCCGCCTGTCTTCGCGGTGATGGCTGTGGCCGGAATAAAGTGGGCATCGGCCATCAGCTCGTCCCCGTCGAGGGCGGTGTTGGCCAAAACCATGCCTATCCCACCGGCGGCTTCGACCACGGAGCCCTTGGCAACTCTGGCATTCACCCCACGGTCACACAACACAATTTTACCTTTAACCTTTTCTGGGATAAGTGTATTCTCCATACACAGTGCACCATTAGTAACATTGTTGCTTGCATCTCGAGCGTAAACAATGGGGAGCATTTTACCTGCAGGCAACGGAGGACCAGTGTAAAGCGATATGCCAAGGTATCTTTTCCCGTTCCCGAGGATGACGTGGGCTGGGAAGTCACGGTCGAGGGTTCCGGCGCCGACCGTGGTTATCCACGGAGCCGTGTTGGCCAAAGAGGACGGGGTGGGGCCCGAGTTGCCCGCGGAGCAGGACACCAGGATGCCCTTCTGCATGGCGGCGAAAGCTCCAATAGAGATGGTGTCCATGTAGTAATCGGCCGCCATGCCGCCAAGCGACAACGACAGCACATCGACGTTGTCCTCAATGGCCTGATCCATGGCGGCCAGGATGTCGGTGCCGAAACAGCCTCCTTCCCAGCAACACTTGTACATAGCTACCCTAGCCTGGGCCGCCATCCCACGCGCGGTCCCCTCCGCGTAGCCCAACAAGCTCGCTTTGGAGACAACAGACCCGGCGGCCGTGGACGAGGTGTGGGTCCCATGACCATCGGTATCTCGCGGCGATTTCGACTCCAGGGATTTGTTGATTCGATGACCAGACAGAGCAAGGTACGCCTCGTAGCCCTGCGAGAAATACCTAGCTCCAACCAATTTCTTGTTACACATGGATAAACTACCTTTATCACACCCCCCTCTCCACTTACCCGGGATGGGCCCCAAGCCCTTGTCACTGAAGCTCTTGCTTTCGGGCCAAACACCGGTGTCCAAAACTCCGATGATTACGTTGCTGGCCGCGAGCTTAGCCTCCTTCCGGTCCAGACCCAGAAAATGAGGGGTCCGAGTCGTGTGGAGCTCGTACATCATTTCGGGCCGAACGGATAGAACTTCATCACGAGCCTCCATTGCCCGGGCTTCCTCCGCTGTGAGGATGGCAGAAAATCCACGGATCGTGTTCTTGTACGTGTACATAACCTTCGCGGAGGTGGACACCGATTCGAGCGATGAGGTGTACCACTGAGTGTGGTCCTCCAAACTTGACAGCTTATCAGATTTAGTCATGTGAACTATATAAGTTTGCTTCGTCGCCATGGACACATGGCAAATAGACACAAGCAATAGTGCAATTCTAATCACTGAAACTGTTGGACTTTCGATTTTCTTCTCCATTTTGTATTTTAGAATTAATTTTGCCAGAGAGGCTGTGGAGAAGAAAGTCTGTGATACAAGATAATGGGAGGGTGATTATATATAGAGGTGGATCAAGAAGTGTGAAACCATGCGGGCTGAGTTAAGTGGAGACAACGCGTGTTGTCTGGTTTAAAATATGCAGAATGTTGAGATAATTCTGCATCCATTCCGCAGTCTGAGTTTTCAACTGGATATGTTTTCCATTCTCAATTCTTAGTCATAAAGTTTACTATAGAAAAAATCTCGAGATAATTTCGTTTCGAATCGAGCCTAATTAATTATTTCATACTTCATACAGAGGTATAATCACGCTGGTTGAAGTAATTACAGCACAAACGCATAAAGAGATCTTCAAGATTCCGTCCAGTTAGTTGGTCACAGATCAAAAGTCAAAATTTATGTGGCGGAGTGTGCGGCGGACGGTGATTTTCTTGGGTACGAAATCATCTGAAGAATTATGTTAAATGGATATATGTCCAATACAATCGTTAGTCTTGCATTTGGTTAATAATATATAATGATAATTATAGCCTTTCTTGGTTGAACTGATTCAAACAGATGATAGCTGATAACTCATAGCTGGTAGTTGATTTTCAATTAGTATTTGATAATTAATTGATTAAAGTAGCTGATTGAATATTAATTTACCAATATAAATATGATTAAAAAATATAAAATATTATACATAAAAAAATATAAAGATAAAAAGAAATAAAATTATAATAATTAATGAAGACTTTTCAAAAGGTTACTTAAAAAAAAAGACAAATACTTGAAAAATAATTAAAAAATAATTATAATAATAAATAAAATTTTAATTATGACTAATAAAAATATTTTCGTAAAATATAAAGTAATATATTAGTTTATAAATAATATATTTTTAACAATATAAAAGGATAAAAAATAATTTTACCAAATAATGTAGGAGCTTATTAGAAAAAGCTACGATTTGTACATTTTTCTGAATATGAGCTTATTAGGCATAATAAGCTATCAGGAGCTTATTCTTTGTTTTTACCAAGCAGCCTAAAAGAGTTTATTGTGATAAAATAAGTTATAAGCACTTTCAATAAGCTCAACCAAACAGGACCTATAATTTTATAGTACGAAAATTTATCCATATCCAATAATCTTTTTTTTTTTTTTTTGAAAATGGTATACTATGTACGCTAAACATTAACATGGATTAAATATATAACTAATACTTTAAATAGTTTTATGGAAGTGGAAAATTAAATGGTTGAAAAAAAAAAAGGAAAAACTTAACTTTACTTATGTTATACTAGGAAAGTGAACGTGCGTCGCAGGTGACACTATTATTTTTTTTGTATTTATTTATATTTCGGGTAAAAAATGGTTATTATACTGTAATATGTCCATTATTTTAATAAATAATTTTTGTTTTACATATTATAAGATACAATTTTTAGATTATTAAAGTTTACATGCGTTGCACAAGAATCATATAATTTTATTAATTTAATTAAAAAATTGATATCATCAAAATAAATTTAGTTATTAGAATATCTTACTACCAAATTGTGTTGCTTAGCCCTGATCCAAAACAACAAAAGGAATACGCCAATAAGTACTTTCTCTTGTAGGCTTCCATGGGTCAAGTTTTTGATCTGTATTCTTTTAGTTTGTCGGATCCGGCTACTATTTTTGTGTTGGTTGAGATCGTTATTTTGCCGCACAATACTTCCCAACCCACCAATGACTTTAGGGGCTTATTAAAATCAATGGCTTGATCTGATTTATTTTTCAAAATATTTTTTTTTCAAAAACAAAATGATTTCGATTACCCTTTTATATTTCTCAAAATTTACTAACTTAACGCATATATAAATACAATTATTAAAGGAATTTGTATTCAAAACCAGTTGGATCATTTCCCCGTACAAAAGTATTAATTATAGAGGAAAACAATTAATCATAAATCTTGTTAATCTAAAATAACACATTTTATTTTTTATTTTTTGTGAATTATAAAAGGCTGAAAGACAAATATTACCAATCCCAAACACTAAAGTGAAGATTTTGCCAAAAAGACACAATCAACTTATTATATCATTATCCTTGTCGCTACATTTAATACATTCCATAAAAAAAATTTGGGGAAATGAATCTCGACTCCGAAAACAAAAATTATTTGCATGAAACGCCAAATGGAAAAACTGAAAAGTGGCTAGAAAAGATACATTACTTGCATGAGTCGCGATAAAGAAAAATCTTCCTGTACTATTTAATAAATAACAATGATTGAGTCACTAATTCGAAGAAGCTAAATTAACCGAAAATCACATTCATCCTCAACTTGAGATCAACGTTCTTTAACTCGCCCGATCCACCTCAAATTGCTGCACTTGTTAGCTTTAACTGAGTAACTTTCCTCTAATTGAAGTGCCTCAGTAAATAGGAATGAGGTTCTTAGCTTACGTTGACAACTCTAAAACGTACCTCTCTTTGGGAATCTTGATTGTAGTTGTCTGCTCGAAAAGCTGACTGCACAAAAAGGCAAGATCTTCGATAATTCTACCGAGCCGAAGTTCATATTAATAACAATCAACACTTAAACAATCACCATTACTAATTATCAAATGTTATATAAATTAGAAAGCAAAAAATAAATAAAAATTAAACATTCACTGATTGAAGATTTTTTAGCACTCTAAGAAATTGTCTCTGCAATAGTACGGAGTTGATTGTAGAGCGATAAGTTTTCCCGAGTCATGTATCTCGATAGATGTTATCGGCGGTCGGTGTTTTTACTTAATCTCTTGTTAATCGTGATTACACTAATCTACATTAGGAAAGTATTAAGTCATTGGTTTGGATTGAGTTTTATGCTGAAGCTTGAATTGAAATGAAAGCTTAAAATTACTAACTAATGCAAAAGTTAATGAACATTAAAAGCTTGCTTGAAAAGGACTAATTTTAAATAAACTAATTGAACACAAATTAAAAACCTTAAATAAATTAAAAACTACTAAACCTAAGAAAACTTGTAAATTTTGAAAGATGAAATGGAGGGAAAGTAAAGCTTTATAGTTGCAAGAAGTCAAAGAGCATTAAATAGGAAGAAGTCAAAATTATCAAAGAGGAAAGTTTCATACATCTTTCAAAGACGAAAAGCTTGTCTAGCTAAAATGAGTAAAAAGCTTCAAGATGAATGCTTCAATGGATTTTGCAAAAGAAAGTTTAAAAAGCAACACACAATCAAAAGAACCTACACTAGAAAATTTGAAATGCCATGAAAAACAACTTAAGCTAAGATTTAATAGCCAACACACAACAATAACAATTTATCAAAAACAACACAATAGAGAATAGAAAGATTACTACCAATATTACTCCAAATAAGTGCTTCAAAGTCTAGCTTACAATCTTCAAAATACAAGAACAACTTCAACAAAACAAGAAACACAAATGAAGGAGGTGTCACCCTCTCCAACACTTGCTAAGAAATTATAACTAAAACTAACCTAACTAAACTAAGGATTATCAACTGGGGTTTAGAGCAATGGAATAGTAAGATGGATTGGAGGAGATGGAACAAGTCCAAAACCACCAAGGAAGGGATAAGGTTGGTGGAGAGAGGATTGGGATATATATATATGGACGTAGGGGCAAAATCGTCAAAACATGTCAAAACTAATAAATTTCCTGCGTGGCAGTCGATCGACTGACTACCAGTCGATTGACTGGCAGTCGATCGATGGAAACCATGTCGATCGACTGCTTCATCCTTCGGCAAAACTTTCTGTCGAGCAGTCGATTTATGCTTGTTCAGTCGATCGACTGCATGCCAGTCGATCGACTGCATGCCAGTCGATCGACTGGCATGGCTGCTCCCGGCTCGGTTTTCTAGTTTTTCGCTCCAGCCGTCCGCCGGTTGTCATTCCTTGCTTGAGCTATGTTCCCTTGCTTGTCTTCGCTTTTCCGTTCCATAGCTAGTCGAATTGAATACCCAAACGCGCGCGGGTCCCTCTTGGTCATTCTACGGCCAAAAATATAAAAACAAGTGAAAAACTACAAAAACATAATAAAAACTGCGCAAATTCTACAAAAACCTAAAAGTAACAAAATAGACCAATTCGATTCCTAATACCCGTAAACGCAAGGAAAACACATGCAAACACGACACAAAAAGGTAAGAAAAACACGTACAAAAACGTGCAAATCATCCACCCCACACTTAGAATGATTGCTTGTCCTCAAGCAAATCTAATCTAGAATTACGAAACTACCCACGAATGATCCTAAACTACGTCGCATGCTACAATGCTCGTTAGCTCGATCAAAAGTGACGACAAAAATGCGTTGACAAGAAAAGTTTAGATCAACTTCCGGAACCTAAAAGTACTAGGTAACCCTCCAAGTCGGTCCCCTCGTCCTTGCCCCGGCTAAGGTCTATCCATGCTCGAACTGTTAATCGGCTCCCTACTAGCCTCAATAATCTATAACTCTCTTTGACAAACAAAAACTAAAAAGAAAAAAGAAATGTGCAAGGGTTGCACGTTTATTACGTAATAACTTCAAGGATTTAAATGTATCATTGCTTATTCATCATTATTTATTTCTCCATTTTTTTTCTTTTTCTTTTTTTTTTTGTCCGGTATATACGATACAAGGAGAACTCAACGGCTCCGATCACTCGTTGCTACTAGAAACTTACAATATTCTCGATCGAGCACATGGAGCAATTGGCGACTCCAACATACAAAATAAAAACCCTATAGAGAGTGTTCGATGACGAGACTAGTTGAGGCACTAGTTCAATATTGAGCTCAAGGATAGCACGAAACTAAAGGCGAACAAAGTTTCCAACATATCAAATTACCTAATTACACTAAATCCGACCGATATTCTAAACTTCCTAATCAAATCATATAAACCGCGTCACTTTACCAAGGTTCAGAGCAATATAACACACATACTTCTCGAATTATCACAAGCAAGCATACAGACAATATTAAAAACCTAAAGCGGACTCTAACCACCCCACACTTAAAACCTAGCAATGTCCTCATTGAAAATTAAGTTAGAAAAATGATAAAAAGTGTAAGGAAAAGAAATGCACCTATTTCGAGCTTGTGATGACACGGTCCACTACAAAAAAATCCGGCAATGCTGACGGCCAAATCCGTCAGGATTCCGTCAGTATATGAAATACTGACGGCCTCCTGACGGATCCGGCAATGCTGACGGCCAAATCCGTCAGGATTCCGTCAGTATATGAAATACTGACGGCCTCCTGACGGATAATGGCCGCCAGCATTTTTGTGGTCAGGATTCCAGTATCCTGACGGCCTTAACGTAACCGTCAGAAATACTGACGGCTTGCTGACGGGCAATGCTCGCCAGCAATTCTTCCCTCCCCGCCAGCATCCCCCTCAGGAATCGAGCGGGAATCTATCCCGCGTAATTATCCTGACGGGCTAACCCGCCAGGAAATAGTTTTTAATTAAAAAAAATAAAAATAATATATGCTGACGGCCTTGCCCGTCAGCATATAATTTTAATTAAAATATATATATATATATATATATATATATATATATATGTATATATATACCGCCGACGGCCTAAACCCGTCAGAATTATTAAATAAAAAAAAAAAAAATAATGCTGACGGGCAAGCCGTCAGTCAATTTATTTAAAATATAATTTATAATATTATAATTGTAATACATATAAAATAATATTATATATTTATAATTTAATTAATTATTTATAAATATAATATAATATAAATTATACATTTATAAATATAATATAAATAATTATATATTTATAAATAATATTATATATTTATAATAATAATATATTATTATTTATATACAATATATAATAAATATATTTCAAATAATATATATTTATAATTATTTATAAATATTTATATTTATAATATATATATATTATAATTATTTATAAATAATTATATATATATATATATATTTATAATAATATTATGCATTTTTATATTATTATTCATAAATATAATCAATATTTATAAATATAATATAATAATTATATATTTATAAATAATATTATATATTTATAGTAATAATATATTATTATTTATATACAATATATAATAAATATATTTCAAATAATATATATTTATAATTATTATAAATAATTATATATATATATATATTTATAATAATATTATGCATTTTATATTATTATTCATAAATATAATCAATATTTATAAATATACTATAATAATTATATATATTATAATAATATTATATATTATAATAATAATATATTTATTATTTATATACAATATATAATAAATATATTTCAAATAATATATATTTATAATATTTATAAATAATTTATATTTATAATATATATAATATTTATAATTATTTATAAATAATTATAATAATATATATTATTATATAGTTATTTATAAATATATTTATATAATATTTATGCATTTATATAATATTATTCATAAATTATAATTTATATTAATTATTAATATATAATTATTTATATATCTAATATATATTAAAAATATATAATTTCTAACAAGTAATCGACTTGGCGAGACGGTAACACCACTCCTCTATTTGCAAGAGGTCCTGGATAATAGCCAGCCAGCATTTTGTGGTCAGGATTCCAGTATCCTGACGGCCTTAACGTAACCGTCAGAAATACTGACGGGCAATGCCCCGCCAGCAATTCTTCCCGTCAGTATTTTTTTTTTTTTAATTTTATAAATGCTGACGGGCTGGCCCGTCAGCATTTTTAAAATATTATAATTTTTTTTAATTTTATAAATGCTGACGGGCTGGCCCGTCAGTATTGCTGGCGGGCCAAGCCCGTCAGCATTTTTAAAATATTATAAAAAAAAATTGAGCGGGCCTAGCCCAGCCCGCGTGAACCCAACCCACAACCTCCTAACTTGTGTTTATTTAATACCCACATGTATGTGGCATGGGTGGGATTCGAACCCCA
>BMAC01000955.1:232642-271330 GCA_014905375.1 Phtheirospermum japonicum
ATTTCGAAAAAGAAGATCTGTCGAGACTCCACCGCCGGAAGTGCGCTCAGGGATCGAAGTTTTGGCAGAAATAGAAAGCTTGGGGCTTCTAAAAGTCACTGAATTGGATGCAGCACGAGTTAACGCGCAAATATCCCGAACGTCTGGTGGAGAAAAAGAAGCATTTTCTGGGATCTGCCATATTGGAGGACAAATCTAATTCGTCACAATTTAGATGTTATGCACATCGAAAAGAATGTGTTTGACAATGTTTTCAATACGGTGATGAATATCAAAGGGAAGACCAAGGACACGCGTAAATCTAGGGAAGAGTTGAATGAGTATTGTAATCGCCCAGAGTTGGCGCCAGATGGGTCAGGAAAGTGTCCTAAAGCATGTTACACACTTGACAAGCCGTCGAAAGCTGCCGTTTGCGATTGGGTGAAATCTCTTCGATTTCCAGATGGGTACGCATCAAATTTGGGGCGTTGCGTCGACAAGAAGGAATCTCGTCTGATCGGGATGAAGAGTCATGATTGTCATGTATTCATGCAGAGGTTGATACCAATAGCATTTCGTGAACTGCTTCCTCCGAACGTGTGGAAGGCTCTAACCGAGTTGAGTTTGTTTTTCAAAGATCTCACATCAACAGTCATTCGCACCGAAGATATGAGTCGACTTGAGCGTGACATTCCGTTAATATTGTGCCAAATGGAGCTGATCTTCCCTCCAAGTTTTTTTGACTCGATGGAGCATCTGCCCGTTCATCTTGCGTATGAAGCGAGAATTGCTGGCCCAGTCCAGTATAGATGGATGTACCCGTTCGAGAGATATCTTCGCAAACTAAAGAACAGCGTGAAAAATAAGGCGAGTGTCGAAGGGTCGATAGCAAACGCATATCTGGTCGACGAGGCTTCAAATTTTAGTTCGTACTATTTCGAGGATAATAA
The DNA here is from genome assembly GCA_014905375.1 of Phtheirospermum japonicum. NCBI lineage: Eukaryota > Viridiplantae > Streptophyta > Magnoliopsida > Lamiales > Orobanchaceae > Phtheirospermum > Phtheirospermum japonicum. The sequence goes on from BMAC01000955.1 coordinate 233,572, forward strand.
TTTCCAGGGATATTATATTCCCTCAAAAATTTAATTAATTTTTTTAAAAAAATAATAAATAAAACCGAGGGAATCAAATATCCCTCGGTTTTCCGAGGGACTACTGCCCTCGGAAAACCACCCGTCGGTCATCCCTCGGTTTTTCGTTCGGTAAATATGGCGGGAACATTTGGCGCCCTGATTTTCGAGGGATTTTACGAGGGAATGTAATTTACTCGGAAAAAAACGAGGGATTTTGATTTCCCTCGGTTTTCCCTCGGAAATTTCCGAGGGAATTCCGTTCCCTCGGAAAATCCCTCGAAAATTTGTTGTTTTTCTGTAGTGAATAACAACACAAGAAGATAAGAGGAAGAAAACTACCAATTGCATCTAACTCAAAGGCTTCAAATCTTCAAACTACAAGCACCACAAATGAAGGAGGTGTCACTCACTCCAACAATTGCTTCAAAAACAACTAACTAACTACTAACAACTAACTAGCTAAGCTAAACTAGATTAACTACTAAGCTACCTAAAACTACACTAAACTAAGGTTTATCATTGTAAGGAAGGTAAAGGCTTGGAGGAAATGGAGAAAGACCCAAATTCCACCAAGGAGAGTTGTTTTTTTTTGTGTATAATGTGTGAGAATCATATATGGGTAGATAAGGGGCAAAATGGTCTTTTTTTTTGCCAAAATCACACATCCTTGTTCAAACGCCCCAGACTTTCTGCTGAGCAGTCGATCGACTGACATCCAGTCGATAGACTGATAAGAACACGGAATCAGCCATTGATGTTTTCATATGAAATCTAGACCTTCCTCTTGGATTTAATTTGGCGTTTGATTTGTGTCATTTGGAATTTTCCTTCGAGAGTTATGGGCTCTGCACCAAAACCTTCCACAAGCGAAGCCACGTCGAACCGTCTCCACTTAAAACTGCTTTTTACCCTTCTTAAACTCAGAATTTGGGATTGTTGTAAACACAAGAATTTTATACATTTGTCTCAGCTTTCCAATGATATAAGGTGGAAGCAAATGGCACAAGTGGTTTTGGAGTTATACTTGTTTTAAGACAACTGAGACATCCACCGAGCGAATGCATGAGGTGACAATGAAAATGACCACATTTCTCGTCATTTCCGGTCGATCCTCACACCAAAGATATGTTGAGGACTGGCAATGAGTTTCTCGGGTTTGAATCATCTTCCGACCTCGTCGTGGGCCCCCTTTGACGAAATTTGACCTTCAAAACAAAAACTAATAAAAAAACTAAGAAAATATAAGAAAAACTACTAAAAACAAAGAAAACACTAAAAAACCTAAAACTAACAAAATAGGCTAAATCGACTCCTAATACCAATAAATAAAAACAAAACACATGCAAACGCCACACAAAAAGGTAACAAAAATACGTACAAAAAAGTACAAATCAGAAATCACCACACCTGGCCGTCACCGTCTGCCGCTACGTGGCGTTGTTGCTGGAAGACACCGCCATCTTATATGTCCTTTCAGCTAACGACGACGATCGAGGAAGGCGGAGGTTCTTGCTACGGTTGACGATTTCTGATTTTGGAAAAGAAAGAAGAAAAGAAACGGGGCAGATGCAAATAAAAAAAATTTCCATTTAATCCTATTCCACGTGGCCGAATATCCCCCAAATTAAAGACCAGTCAGCATAATTCGGCACCTAATCAGCAAATTAGGGTGCAATTGATTTTTCCCGGCGACAATCGGACGAAATTGCAAAAATTTTAAAAGAAAACGGATGAAATTAAATACAGGCCAAAAAAAAGGATTAGATGTCAAACTAGGCCAACTTAAAGGACGAAAAATTTCATTTTTCCGAAAATAAAATAAGATAATTCTCAGGATAAATCCTGTCCATGATGTTTTCCTCGTGAAATATTCCCGCCCAACTTATAGCTGCTAAGCTCTATTAATTCCAAAGTTTCTTTAGTTAAAACAATATGAACCTAAAGATGAGATGTAAAAAAATTCTCCTCATATTTCATTTGGGGGGTTGCACTACATTCTAACATATAGATAATGATCCGGCATTAATTTGCAAACTTCTATCTTTCAATTTTATTTTTTAAAATCGATGACAGAAGACACCACCACCACCACCACCACAACAACAACAAAAAATGCTAATTCAACACTCTATTTTTTAGGCGTGTCAATTGTTTCTACTTTATCTAAATAGTCTAGTGAAAAAGCCACATATTCCTAAAAACACGACATGCAAAACGTCTTCAAAATGTGAATAATTTGTTCTTCTCTACATGACCTAAAACCGTGCTTTTCTCATTAACTCAGGTACAAAGCCACTTATAGGAAAAGTCACTTTGGTCATGCTTGGAAAATAGGTAAGAACTCGCAAAGTTATAATTCCCTTTCCTGGTCGTTCATAACAATTTTTTGTGGCTTCATTTCAAGCAATAATTAGTATTTTGATGGGTTACTTCTCCAAATTAACATCTACGGTTAACTCATATCATATCTTTATTTACAAAGAAAAGTATGTTACAGTCACAAAGCCACTTGTTCCCAATTAATTAATGTCAAAAATCAGATTTATCAAATAGTTGCCATTACGTACGAACAAGATATGAGATACAGTCTATTCGAACTCTTGGATAGTAGTCCAGAAAAAGAAAAAAAATTAATGACGGAACAGAGACTTATGACAACAGAGAAGATTTATAGCCACTATGATTCCCAATGTCCATGCACGGATCTTTCTGAAGAAACACTTCTCATATGAAATACTAATCATCGCAAACTCATTCCATTAAACTCATTATGCATATACATTAGGAAACAAAGCATAATATTCTGGATTATCTCCATTCATATCATCGCCATATTAGTTTTAAAAAATGATAAATTATAGAACACAAGTGAAAATTATTAAAATAAGAAAATTCAAGAAAAATCCAAGTGAAAATCTAGCCTTCTAATAATTGAACATGATGATTAGGCTCTTTAAATTGCACAATTAAGATAAAGATAGAAAACCATGTATAGTGTCACAGTGTCAAAAGCAATGGCACAGTCTCCCGTGTGCCTTGCAACCAAGAAAGATAATATTTTCTCTCCTGAATCACGGCCGTTCAAGTTATCTATTTCTCTGACTCACTGCCGGTGGCAAAACTATTATTTCAGCGAATTATCAAAAGATCTATATATTTACTTTAACTGTAGAATTACCTTTTTGTCATCATCGCCTATCTTCTCGCTGAAATCTCATCATTGTTCATGCTCACAAAACCAGAACAACGCATCCCCCTACACCCTAATACATTGTTTTACCAGGTAATCGAGATAAGTGAAAAACTAAACAGCGTACCTATTAAACTCCACAACACATCAAATTAATGAGGAAGAAATCTGAAGAAATGTGATATCAAAAATCTTACCCTTGTTTATCTTGTTTATCAGATGCAGTTCAAAGACAAGCCCTCTGCCGTTTTCATACACACAAAAGAGGAGAGAAAAAATCGAGAATGCCAAAATCTCAAACTCAGGCAAGACAAGAAATAGTGAAATCTTAAAAGTTAAAAGCTATTGGGTGTTAGGCATTAAGTAATTACCAAAGATAAATCCTTTGGCTAAACCGAGTAAGCAACATTGCGTGCGGGACAGCAGTTGTGTAAAAAAATAGTAACGTTTGAGAGAATCATTTTTTCTATTCGAGGAATATAATTTGATTAAAAGGGTTAATTTTGGTAATTACCTTTTTTACAGAAACATTGGCTTATTTAGTAGAGTAGTAGATAGTAGATAGTAGATATATACTTATATTATAAATATATATATATAAGAATTAGATCCATATATATACATATATACATAGTTGATTACATATATTGGTAAATTGATAGATATAAAGGCAGGGGGAAGGAGGCATGGTGCCTTCACGGCACCGTATACATTTCCATACATACATACATACACACATACATATATATATATATATAAGGGTGGGTTCAAATGAGAACCATATCCTTATATGCGAACCTGCGGACTAGTGTTTTTATTATACAATCACAATGTTTTATTAATATTTCTGTTATATAAACCATTAGTATTTTTATTATACAATTCTAATGATTTTAATTAAATAAGTTAGTTTGATATAAGGCTCATAATTGGCCTCAAGTTCACAAATAAGGACATGGTTCTCATTTGAACTTAATCATATATATATATATATATATATATATATATATATATATATATATATATATATATATATATATATATGATTAGGTTCAAATGAGAACCATGTCCCTATATGTGAACCTAGGGTCAATTATGGGTCTTATATCTAATTAAATAGATGGATCAGATTTTTTGTATATTTCCTTATTTGATTAAAAGTATTAGAATTTTATAATAACAACATTGTTGGTGTATATAACTGAAATATAATAAAGTACCTTGAGTGTATAATAAATGCAGTACTGATATATAATAAAAGCACTAGTTCGCAGGTTCGCAAATAAGGACATGCTTCTCATTTAAACTCGCCCGTATATATATATATATATGTATGTATGTATGTATGTATATGTATATATCATAATATATTAGTAAAGGATTTGATAGATAAATACATAGTAAAAGGTATTTGTGCTCATTAAAACACTCATCTATTTTGTTTGCCCATCTGGTACACTTTTTCACCTTCTTTTACCACCAAGTGTTTTAGCTCATTTAGGACACTTTGTCTTTGTTTTTAATACCATCTTTTTTATTCATTCTCGAACTCTATATTCATAGTGAAAAGGTGCACAAACTAACTTCTTCATTCTCTAGCACATTCCTTCTTCCTTCTTCCTTCTTCATCGTATTCAAATCTCTTTACTCTTTGAGTTCTAGTTGTGGGAATAGACAAAACAAATTTACTCATAATGACAAAACGGCTTTAAGAAACAAAGGCCCCAAATCGTACTAGGAGAGAAATTCTTCTAGTATACCTTCTTCCACCTTCAAATTTTCATTTCTCACGCCATCCCGCACGATGCAAATGAAATAGACGAATGAGGTTGATTTGATCGAATCTATTATTTTGAATTGCATATAAGATCCAATTATTGGTTGATTTGTTTAGATTCACAATTCTTTCAGCATATTTTACGATTGATATCCGCCCAATTATTCATAGACTTATCCATTTGTAGAATCATGGTGTGTGTTTATTGTATTTTGTTCTATTTTATGAGAATTGTAAAGAAGGTAGAATGAGACTTGGAGAAGAAGATTAAAAGAGGGGAGAGAAAATAAAAACAATTGATACTCAAAGCTTACATTTCATTCTGCATACGTGCCTTATAAATAATAACAGGTTCATTGCCATTCGAAACCACACGACAATCCCAAACGGTTTTCCACAAACGACACCAACAATTAATTGGCCAATAACATAGAATTACTAAACTGCCCTTCCTATCTCTTCATATTTCAACTGGGACCGGTGCCTCCTCCAGTCGCCACGTGTCCGCATCCTATTGGCCGCCAGGAGGTCTCCAAGTTCACCGATATTCCCTTGATCGTTATTCCCAATTTCATCCCGTTCCAATCCCAAATTAGGGTTACAACCTTCCTCCCCAATTTCCTACAAATTCTGATCCATACTCACAACAATACCCTCCCCATTTTGCAATCCTCGTCCTCGAGGATCTAAAGATGCAAACTTGCGGCGAATATAACTCATATCCTCCCAGGTTGTTTTCGGTGTTTGGGCATCGTCCCATCGAATGAGGAGATGAGGTACCGTCTCCCCGTTTCGAAAGATGTCACGATGTCCGAGCATGGCACGAGGCTGCAATTTGAATTGACCCTCTGAATCGGTAGATGGTGGTTCAGCGCAGACCTGAGCCCTTGGGTGAATTTTCGAACCTTTAGGTAACCGCAGTCGGTATGCCACTTTCCCTATCTTTTCAATCACTTCATAGGGCCCATAGTACTTGCTTGCTAGTTCGAGGTTTCTTCTAACCACCACCGAATTCTGTCTGAAAGGTTGAAGTTTTAAGAGAACAAAATCTCTAATTTCAAATGATCTGTCTTTCTTGTGTTTGTCTGCATCTGTTTTCATCCTTTGTTGCGCATGCATCAAGTTTTCTCTGATCACCTCTGTAATGTATTGCCTTTCTTGCATGCTTGTTTGCACATCCTTATTGTCTATGTCCAAGTAGGGTTTCAAGCTGTAGATAGGGTGTGGGTAACCATATAGGGCTTGGAAGGGTGTGAGTTTCAAAACAGTGTGAAAGTTAGTGTTGTACCAAAATTCAACCAAGGGAATCCACTTTGACCACTGTTTAGGGGTCCTGTGAACCATACATCTTAGATAGCACTCCAGACTCTGGTTTAATCTCTCACTCTTCCCATCTGATTGGGGATGATAAGATGAAGTCATATCTAAGCTTACCCCCATGTACTTAAACAAATCCTGCCAAGAATTGCTAGTAAATATCTTATCCCTATCAGTCACCATACTAATAGGTAATCCATGGAGCCTGTACACTGTGTCAAGAAAGATCTGAGTCACATCACTAACTGAAAAGGGATGCGATAGGGTAATAAAATGAGCATATTTAGTGAATTTATCAATAACCACCAGTATAACATTCTTGCCATAGGATTTGAGCAACCCTTCAATGAAATCCATAGTGATATGAGTCCATGCCTGCTCAAGAATAGGTAGGGGCTGTAATAGACCTGGATAAGAACCTCCATCAGGTTTGTTCATCCTGCATACCTCACATTCATTAACCCACCCTGTAACATCCTTTTTCATACCAGGCCAGTAGAACACCCTTTTTAGCCTCATATAAGTTCCTTGTATACCTGAATGTCCCCCATATGCTGAAGAATGCATAGCTCTGAAAATTGTTTGCCTTAATTTTGAATCCCCTCCCACTACAAGCCTGCCTTTGGACCTGAGTATGCCCTCATGCAGTGTGAATTCAGGGTAAGAGTGAGGGTTGATTGTGTTAGCTCCTACTATTTTAGACATGTGTGAGTCCCCTTTATAACTTTGTACAATTTGTTGCACCCAGGTTGGGGTGACCACAGATATTGCCTCACAGCTTTTCTCAGGGGAATTGACCCTTGACAATGCATCAGCCACCCTGTTGTCACTTCCTTTCTTGTATTCAATCACATAATCCAAGCCTAGTAGTTTGGTGATCCACTTCTGTTGGGTGGGTGTCATGAATTTCTGATCAAGCAAGTGTATGAGTGCTTGTTGGTCAGTTCTTATGGTAAACCTACTTCCCTGTAAGTAGTGTTTTCATTTTTGTATAGCCATGAGTACAGCCAGAAACTCCCTTTCATAAACAGATAAAGCTTGATTTCTGGAGCATAGGGTCTTACTCATATAGGATATAGGCCTTCCTTCTTATATTAGTAATGCTCCTACTCTTGTACCACTGGCATCTGTTTCTAAAATGAATGTTTTCTTAAAATCTGGCAGTGCTAGTACAGGGGTGCTAACCATTGCTTCTTTGAGTTTGGTAAAAGCAAGCTCCTCCTGTTCTCCCCAAGAAAATTCTCCCTTTTTCAGCAACTCAGCGAGGGGTCTTCTCAATACTCCATATCCTTTTACAAAATTCCTGTAATACCATGTTATGCCCAAAAAAACCCTCAGTTGTTTGACATTTGTAGGTGTTGGCCACTGAACCATGCTACTGATTTTATCAGGATCAGTTGATAATCCCTGGTGGGATATTATGTGTCCCAGATATTCTATCTCCAACCTCCCAAAATCACATTTGCTCCTCTTAGCATACAACCGGTTCTCTCTCAACTTCTGTAGGACTTGCTCTAGGTGGGCCCTGTGCTCATCCAAATCTTGGCTATAGACTAGGATGTCATCAAAAAACACCAAAACTGACCTCCTCAGATAACTACTGAAGACATGATTCATTAGGGATTGAAAAGTAGCAGGTGCATTACAGAGTCCAAAGGGCATAACCAAAAATTCATAGTTTCCATGGTGAGTTCTAAAGGCAGTGAGGAGTCTGTGCTCTGGCTTCATAAGAATTTGGAAGTACCCTGACCTCAGGTCAATTTTTGAAAAATATTTTGCCCCATGCAATTCATCTACGAGTTCATCAATTACAGGTATAGGGTAGTCCTGTTTGATAGTGAGTTGGTTCAATTACCTGTAATTAGGGCTGCAAACGAGTCGAGCGGCTCACGAGCGCTCGTGAGCAGCTCGAGTCAAATCTCGACTCGAGCTCGGTCAAACTCGAGCTCGGGTCGAGCTCGAGCAGCTCAAGTTCACAAACGAGCTGAGCTCGAGCACGTCACTAATAAGCTCACGAGCTCGATGAGCTGCTTGATTATGTGTGAATTTACTAAAATACCCCTATTTAATAGTATTAATTACAAAAATACCATAATTTTATTAGATTTAAAACTAAAAAACTCGAGCCGAGCTCGAGCTTTTGTCGAGTCGAGCATTATCGAGTCGATCTCGAGCCGAGCTCGAGCATGCTCATTTCCTTGTCGAGCCGAGCTCGAGCAGCAATCTTTCGAGCCGAGTCGAGCTCGAGCTCGAGCTCGAGCACAAATAAAAAACAGTCAATCCTGGCTCGAAATCTTGAATGCTCGACTCGACTCGGTTCGTTTGCAGCCCTACCTGTAATCTACACACATCCTCCATGTAGAGTCCTTCTTTTTAACCAAGATGACAGGTGAGACAAAAGGGCTTTTGCTATTCTGAATCATTCCTGTCTCCAACATCTCTTTAACAATTCTCTCTATTTCATCCTTGTGCTCATGGGTAGTTCTGTAAGGGTACTGATGCTTTGGTGAACGGTCAGGTTTCAACACAATCTGGTGTTCAATTTCCCTACTAGGTGGTAAGCCCTTGGGCTCCTCAAACACATCTGAAAACTTATCCAGTAACTCATTGAATAAAGGGTTATCCTCCTTCTCAGATTTCTGTAAGGCAACCCAATAGGCTTCCTGTATTCCCTCCCCATCATCCTCATGCAACAACTTATAAAGGGCTGGTCCTGTGATTAGTTTAAGTTCAGCCTGTGTAGTGATAGCTTGGAGTTTGACCCTCTTCTGTCCAGAGTTTAATGTCCCAATCATTTTATCATAGTCCAGCTCTATTGGAGTGCAAGATTTGAGCCAATCTACTCCCAATATTAGGTCATACCCCTCATGCTTCAACAACCTTATTGGATAACTGAATTTCTGCCCCTGCGTACTCCACTGAAATCCTTCTGTCCTGTAGGAACTCATCATCTTCTGTCCATTGGCCACTTTCACTAGGACTGGTTTTACTGGTTCCAGCTTACATCCCAGCTTGCTTGCAATCCCTTCCTGCATAAAACTTAGGGTACTCCATGAATCAATAAGGATGTGGAGTTGGTGCTCTCCACAGTAGCCCACCATACTCATAGTGGTTATTCCATCTTCACCAGACATTGTGTTTAGGTCCAGCTGCACCTCTTCCAACCCTGTTGTTAGTTCCTCAGGACATATCAATTTGTCCTGAGCTTCTGAATAGCTCATCTCTTCTTCTTCAGTCATAATCATATAGTTGACCCTATTTTTACACCTATGCCCATAGGTGAATTGCTCATCACAGTTATAGCAAAGCCCCTTTTTCTCTTCTAGCAGCCATCTCACTGGTAGTTAACAACTTCACTGGCCCTCTACTGTTCTGGGGGGTAACTGTCCTGATAGATGTTGCTTGGGTAGCCTGAACCCTAGCTTTTGGGTTTGGATAGGTACCTTGATTCATTCTAGTGGAATTCCTCAGCTTCCTAGTGATAGCCTCTACAGTTAGTAGCTGCTTCCTGCCCAGTTCTATGGTTTACTGCAAGGTGTGGGGGTTAGACATGGTGATAAAGGCCTGCAGCTCATCATTCAACCCACTGACAAAACTTGCAATAAAGTACTCTTCAGAAAACTGCCCATGGGTCCCCAACATCATGCATGATTTACTCTTCAAACCTCTCAACATACTCTTCATAATTACCTTGTAATTTCAGTTTATTAGATTCTACAATAATTTTGGATTCCTTTAATTCTTCAGACCTGGCATAAATTAGTTCAACAAACTGAGCCCATGAAACATCACCCAATATAGTTCCCCAATTCTGGTACCATAAGGCCGCTTTCCCTTCAAGATGCATGATAGCTAGGTTTACTCTTTGTCGGTCTGGTATGTTGGGAATTAATTTGAAATAACTGTTGCATCTCAATATCAAAGCTCTAGCATTACTGCCATCAAAGTGGGGAAAATCAATTTTAGGAATAGGGCTCATAACCTAGTTAGATGGGTGTTCCCTTTGCCTGATTAACTGCTGATTTCTGTGGCTCATGTTGTCAATTGCAGGGTGTGGAGGTGGTTCTCCCAGAATGGACGCTTCTGCAATTTTCCTTCCTGGACCTGTGTTCTGCAGCTGGGACTGGATTGAAGAAATGATGCTTGCCAGCTGATCATATCTGTTGCTCAGCCCAGATAAATGGTCTTTAATTTCTGATCTGATTTCTGTAATCTGCTCCTGTAGATCGTTAGTTGTGCTGGCCAATTGCTCTTGTATTTTAATTTCTGTCAACTCTCTTTTCTTTGCTTCCATTTGGAGTGTTTGGTCTATTTTTTTTCTATGCTTCTTGTAGATCTTTAAACCTTGTAATTTCTGCCATGCCCAAGAGATGGCTCTAGATACCAGATGTTGTGTTTTGTTCTATTTTATGAGAATTGTAAAGAAGGTAGAATGAGACTTGGAGAAGAAGATGAAAAGAGGGGAGAGATAATAAAACCAATTGATACTCAAAGCTTACATTTCATTCTACATACGTGCCTTATAAATAATAACAGGTTCATTGCCATTTGGGACCACACAACAAATATCCCAAATGGTTCTCCACAAACGACAACAACAATTAATTTACCAATAACATAGAATTACTAAACTGCCCTTCCTATCTCTTCATATTTCAGCTGGGACCGGTGCCTCCTCCGGTCGCCATGTGTCCGCATCCTATTGGCCTCCAGGAGGTCTCCAAGTTGAACGCTATTGCCTTGCTCGTTATTTCCAATTTCATCCCGTTCCAATCCCAAATTAGGGTTAGAGCCTTCCTCCCCAATTTCCTGCATATTCTGGTCCATACTCACAACAGTGTTCTTATCCTAATTTCTCAATTTGTTCTTTACCAACAATTTGAAGCTTTTCTGATGTTCTAATCCAATTACATTTTACAATTTGATTATATATATTTAAAATCATTTTACATTTGATTAGGTTTTGTGATGCTTTTGTACTAATTTTACAAACTTTGGATGTAATTACCAATAATGGTAAATGTTCAGTTTATGTGATCATGTGCATTATAGTGTCTTAGTATGGGAATGTTGCTTTCAATTTCTTAAACTTGGTCAGTATGAGGTGTTTTCGCAATGTTCATGTTATCAATACTACTTATGATAATAATATTACCGATAATGGTAATATGTATGATTGTTGATTGTATATTTTTTTTGTTTTCTATCCATGAAGTCCTCACAATCCTCATTGCTTATCAACTGTATATCGGATGGGGTAGGGATTCTTATATTAGTCCACTTCTCTCCACTCTATTAGTTCAACAATGGTGTTGGGCATTTTACCAAGTTGTTGTTATGCTATAATGTAAAACGAGATTTTTGAGTGATTAAATAGTTTGATCATGGTTGGGCATGCAATGTGATTTGTACATATTTGTGTGTGATTTTACTTTAATCTTGCATTTTGTTTTGTGTGTTATAGCGGGTTTTAGGACGTATTTTCTCTCATTTTTCTTTCTTTTAGTTTTTATGTAGCTCGTGTCGATTTTTGTTTTGTTTAGTACTCTTTCTCTTATCTTTTGTAAATATTCATTCTAGTTTGGTTTTCTTGTCTTTTTAGTCATCCGAAGTGAGCCACGCGCGTCCTCAAGAGGTACGACTAGTTCAAAATGACGAAAGCTAGACAAAGGTTCGCAAAACATACCCGTCAGTCGACCTGCACTCGACACATCACCGATGCACACCATTCGCCTGTGTCGAAAGCCCGAGTTGATCGACCTGCCGAGGTATACCAAATACCATCGATCGACACAGCACATCAAAGCAACATCGACGAGCGCATATCGCCGAGTCGATAGTCCTGGTCGATCGACCTGTTGAGATCAATGCACCATCGTTGATCGACAATAGTCGTCAATGAAAGATCGACGATAGAGATATTGTCAATCGACGCAAGTCAGCGGTCGATCAACAGTCGTCATTTCCAGAAAAAATTACCGCGGTGCTCTCCTCGACCTACATTATTTAAGCATCAATATTCCCCAGCTGCGACCAGATCTGCAGACTTACCTTTTTCTGACCTAGATAACTCACTTTCAAAAATTTGAATTCTTCAATTATTACTCTCTTTATAATTCGCTTTTAGTTATTAATTAAGACTACGGAGATTTGGATATTGGGAAACCAGCTCGTTGGGAGATCTTTGGTCTTTTTATGTGATTAGTATTTGAAGAAGTTTTTGGGTAATTCCAATCATTATTTTCTAGCAATTCCCTTGTAGATTTTGAATATTTATTTTGAATATGTTGATTGCGTTCATTTTGATATTCGTTTGTTGAGTTTTGGGCTGAATTTGTTTACGTAAGATTGTTGAATTCTATTATGATTTTCTTATTTTTTAAATCTAGATTGTTATTCCTTCGACGTTTGGAAGCTAGTGAATTTTATGATTCATTTTGGCTTTAATTTTATTATCGAACACCTTTAGTTACTTATCATTCTTTATCGCATTCAATTCGTATGTTTGTAGATCTGGCATAATTCGTGTTGATTTGTCGATTAGTTGTCATGTTAACTATCTTATTCTCGTTCTTAAAAGGAAAACAAACCACAACATTCTTTGATCGCGTGTTTAGTTAAATTGTGTTAAAACAAGCATTTTAATTCGGATTGTCATTCCTCGAGAGATTTGACTCGAGTCAAACTTACCACTTACAACCGCTCCGTTCTCTTGTGGAAGAACCTTTGTTTAACAAATCGTAAGTGTAAAAAGTTAGATTCAAAATTTGTCGTCGTTGAGGTTTTCATGGACGACTTTCTGGTATTTAGCTCATCCTTTACTTGTTGTTTAAATAACTTATCTAGGGTTCTTGAGCGTTGCATTAATAGTCATTTTGGGAAAAGAGTCATTTTATGGTTAAGAGTGGTATCGTTCTGGGTCATATTATGTCAAGTAGGGGACTGGAAGTATACAAGGCGAAAGTCGATGTTATTGAAAGTTTACCCCCACCCCCCACGAACGTAAAAGGTATTAGAAGTTTTATAGGACATGCGGGACTTTACAGACGATTTATCAAAGATTTTTCAAAAATTAGTCGCTCATTGTGTCAATTATTTGGCCTTGATGTGCCTTTTATATTTGATGAGTCGTGTTTAAATGATTTTAACCTTCTTAAAGAAAAACTCACTATGGCTCCAGTGGTCGTTGCTCCAAACTGGTCTCTCCCCTTTGAAATAATATGTGATGCATCGAACGATGTGGTGGGAGCCCTTTTGAGTCAACGAGTAGATGGACTTCTTCGTGTAATTTACAATTTGAGTCTTATGTTGAATGAGGCTCAAAGAAGTTATACCATCACCGGAAAAGAACTTTTAGTTGTAGTTTTCTCATTTGAAAATTCTTACTTCTATATAGTCGGCTCTAAGGTCATCGTCCATAGAGATAACATGGCTCTCCGTCACCTTTTTAATACAACTAGAAGTAAGTCGTGTTTGATTCGATGGATGCTTCTATTCCAAGAATATGATGTTGAGACCTGTGATAGAAAGGTTGTGAAAATGTAGTTGCTGACCATTTGTTTCGCTTGAGTGTAGAGGACAATTTTCATAAGCAAGAACGTATCAATGATTCTTTCCTTATGAATTTATGTACGCTATTTCTTCTCACCCCACTTCATGGTATGCCGGTATTGTTAACTATCTTGCGTGTGGACATTTGAGAGCTTAATTATCCTTCCAATAATAGAAGAGATTTCTTTAAATTTGCAGGCATCACTTTTGGGAGGACCCATTCCTTTTTCGGTTTGGGAAAGATGACATTATTAAAAGATGCATTCTCTAAGACGAGCAAAGAAGCATCCTATCTTCTTTTACCACGATCAAGAATGTGGTGGCCATTTACAAGGACAAAAGACCTCTTTCAAAGTCCTTTAGTCGAGATTTTATTGCCGATGCTATTCAAATATACGCATGAACTTTACAAATCCTATGACCGATGCCAACGAACCAGGAATATTGGAAAGAGGAGCAACCTTTATTGGAATGAGGATTAACCAATGTTTGGGGCATAGATTTTATGGGATCGTTCTCTAACTTTTCTTTATTCTTGGTTTTGTTTTTCTTGTTCTTCTTTCTTTCGGTTGTTTTCCTTTTCTCTATTTAGAACGGAGAGTTATGTATGAGATAGAAGACTAATTATTCACCCCCGGAGGTATTTTCAAAAGGGCTGAAGTTATGCTCAAAAAATGGTGGTCAAGAGATCGGAAATGAGGCACAATGGAGTATCTGTCAATCGACGAGTGAGTCGACGTGATGTCGTCCAAGTGCTAAATGCATGAATCGATCAACCGTCGATTGATGCCATTATCGATGGGAATCTCTGTCCAACCAGTTGATTGACAACTAGGTTGATGAAACTCTCTGTCCTGACCGTCGATGATCCGTCGATCGACGACTGGTCAATGAAACTCTCTGCACCGATCGTCGATGGTCTGTTGATCGATGCCATGGTCAACGAAACTCTCTGTCTACCCGTCGACAATCCGTCGATCGACGTAAGGGTCGATGAAACTCTCTGTCCCGAATGTTGATTGGTCATCGATCGATGGACTCATCGATGCCGGCCCAGACTTAGCCCGATCGCTGACTCTAAAGTTTGGATCTTTGACCCGATTTGTTCACATTCTGCCCAAACCGCCCCTGGTTTATTTATACACACCCTTCCCCACACTCCTCCCATTTTTTCCTCTTCTTCGTGCATCCTCCTAGTAAAACACCAAGAACCTCTTCATCTCTTCCTACTCACTCATTTTTCTGGAAAACTCACCCGCGTTCCGACAATTCTCCAACCACAGTCCACCAATTCTGGGGAATTTTAACATCCATTCAATCCCTGATCACCATTTCCCTCTTTCTTCTTCCAATAAAAAAAAGAGGGAGGCCTGAGACCGTTTCATCTAACATTTACGTTCTTTCATTTAAGATCTGAGGTACTTCAATTAAGCTTACTCGTTGTTTTGTCACATTCAATTGTTTGGTTGGGTTGGTGTGTCTCTTGTTCAAATTTTCTCCAAAATATCTCTTTGAAAATATTGCACACCACGTGTTCGACAAAACTCCCCAAATAGCTCACACTTCAAAATTCCTTTTTTTTCGACCCACACTTACTTAAATATTGTTTCAATATGTCTCGGGTGGAAAAAATGAAAGATATTTTGATCAAATACGAGGCCCCGTCCCTATTCACTCGAAAGAAGAGGGGACAATTTTTGCTACAATTAAAACTTGGGGTTTTACAACGTATCGAGTGATCGATGTTGACGATGTGGAAGAACGGGCTCGAGAAGGCTCGGAACATCATGAAACGTCTTACGATATATCGAGGGACTCGGGTGCACCGTGTTTGTCCAGATAGACCTTCCCAGATATCGCAAACTTGTGCTTGAGTTTTTCACCATGTTGATGTCTTAACCGATCGAACGTTCACTTGGCGGCAACCAATTTTGTTCTGAAAATGTTGATCATTACTAGTTTTTTTCTTTTTTTTTTCAATTAGATTGTAATTATTTTCTATTGGTTTCGGTCTGTGCGTGGGTGTATCTAGGCAATCCAGAACATTTTTTGTAAATAGTACGTGTGCTATTAACCGTAAAATTATTCAACGATTTCTGTGTAAGGTATTTAGTTGCGCAAGATTTTTGAATTTGTGTTTTTGTAGTTTTCAACATCGATGTCATTTTGAGTAAAAATCTCATTATTTAATTAGAAACTCTGATGTCAAAAAATTGAATGTTGAATAATTATCTTGGATATGTAGTTTGCAATATGTAGGTGGTGTAGTGTGGAAAAGTTTTTTGGGTAAGTAGTTGGCATAATTACAAACTACTCTCTCACTTGATAATTATAAACTTGTTCTTTCTGTGGAATTCTATGTTATGTATTATGCAAGTGAATAAGTAGTTTTGATAATGCTACCGAGTTCGTAGTTTGGAATTTCTTGTTCTTAAATACAAATTGTGATGTTTAAAAATTGCATTTTGAATTATTAGTTTGATAAGTACTTTGCATTATTTAGGTGAGGTAGTGTGGATAAGTAGTTGTGATAAGTAGTTTGCATAATTATGAACTACTCTATCACTTAGTAATTTTAAACTACTAAGTATTTTGGAAATGTATGTTATGAATTTTGGAATTGAATAACTAGTTTGGAATGTTTAGTTAAGATAGTTTGTAATTGATTTTGTAGTTTGGAATATCTTGTTTAGAATTATGGCTTCAATAAATAGCATTTTTGGTTGTCCTCGTAGATGTCATTTTGACTGAAGTTATCAGTTTGTAATTACAAACTACTCCCTTAAAAAATTAAAAACTACTTGGTTCATGTTGAGGACTATTCCAGAATTCTCAAGAGTATTTTGGAATTGAATTGGAAGTTTAAATTTGTAGTTTGGAATTGAATCAGTAGTTAGGAATCAATTGATTAGTTTTGAATATGTTATCTTGATTTGTAGATTGCATAATTATCATCTGTTGTCGTGCTCCTCGATGTCATATAAGTTAAAAATGACATTATCTAATTGTTTAGTTCCCTGTTTGTGTTTAGATTTGTTCCAAATTTACGGGACTCTATATATTATTGTTCCTCTTGGATCCAAAACATAATAATTACTGATTAATTTCGGATGCATGTGTTTATCTGCTGCAATAATAATCTACTCTGAAATAATGACTTTTTTTAAAAAATTCAAAACTATCTGTGCAAAGATACAAAACTACTCTTGAATAAATTGTTTCGAATTTACTCCGTAGTTTGTAAAATGGTAGTATGTGATTGTTGAGTCAATATTATTAATAGTGCAGTTTGTTATATATGAACGATGAATTTTTTGTTTCTTTATTTTCCAGGTTTAATGTGATAATTAAGCTCCCATTACAAAATTCAAAACTACTTTTTGAAAAAATCAAAACTACTCTATGTAATTTTAAACTTTTTAATATAAAATTCAACTATTTTAAATCATGTTTGGATGTTGCTTCTACAAAATTTTCCATTAAATGGTATATTTTATTTCTCTTGGAATTTATCTGAGTATGCTAATTTTGTTTCCAATTTTGTCGACTGGGAATGACAGTGGTTTGGGCGCCAACCACTGGACATTTTTTATTTTGGACGTAGCGAATAAGCACTGGAGGTTTTACAATTTGGAGAGGCCCCGTAAGAGCACACAAAAAGATAAGTACATCGTCGACGCATTGAAACTGGTACATTGTTGTAAATCACTCCTAAATAATAATAAACTTGTTTTGAAGAAGTTGATGATAATTAGAAGTAGGACATTTTTGAAAATTTGCACGCGTGGTTCTGCTCCAATAATATACTAGTTTTTATAAAATTCAAAACTACTGATTCAAAAATATAAAACTACTCTTGATTAAATGGCTTGTAACAGAATATTCAGTTTTCAAAGATAAATTAACTGCACAAATTCAAAACTACTTCTGAAACATTAAAGACTACTCTTTTCAATTTTACAAAGATATTCAAAACTACTCTAAAAAATAATAAACTACTTTTTATAAAATTCAAAACTACTAATTCAAAAATATAAAACTAATCTTGATTAATAACTTGGAAAAGAATCTTCGGTTTTGTAAAATAAACTAACTGCACAAATTCAAAACTACTTCTGAAAAATTCAAAACTACTCTTTTTCAATTTTACAAAGAGATTCAAAACTATTCTTAAAAGTAATAAACTAGTTTTATAAAAATCAAAATTACTGATTTCAAAAATATTAAACAAATCTTGAGTAAATAGCTTGGAATAGAATCTTTAGTTTTTTAAAATAAACTAACGTTCAGAAAATCGGAACTACTTCTGAAACATTCAAAACTGCTCTTTTGGATTTTACAAACAGATTCAAAACTTTTCTTAAAAATAATAAACTAATTTTACAAACATCTGAATTAATGATTCAAAAATATAAAACTACTCCTAACTAAATAGCTTGGAACAAAATCTTCAGTTTTGTAAAATAAACTAACATGCACAAATTCGGAACTACTTCTGAAACATTCAAAACTACTTTGTTCAATTTTAAAAAGCAGTCTGTAAAAATTGAAATCGGTCAAACTGTTATCATTTTCGTGAGTGCAGAAGACGATCATTGATGTTAAGTCGGGGGAAAATGCAAAAGTTAATCTCCAGCTCTCAACGCAACAATGCGAACTACCTGTTATCCCGGCTAATGGGTTACCTTAGCAAGGGCAGATGTAACAAAATCACAATCTGAATAATTAATAATTGAAATTTTGTAAACTACATTTTTTTGAATGATAAAAAATATTTGTCTGAATACTGCAGGAGTGACTGTGCGATGTTCACATGCAACTTCATGAAGAATGAAGTGTTGAACCAAGACTTTCCCATGGACTTTGACACTGGTGTCATGAATAGGTTCAAGGCTGAAGTCATTGAATCGATAGTTAGCCCTAGTTTGTAATAAAGTTAAGAAGTATGATATGTCGCCGAATCTGATGTATTATATTTTTTGTTCTTCCTAAATGAGATTGACTTGTAGGTTGGTATTATATTAAACATTGCAAACGATGGTATTTCAGAGGGGATTTTTTGATTGCGTGTACATTTGATGTAAAGGTTGCAGTTGGAGACATTTCAAAATAATATATTATATTGCATTGTCATTCAATTTACTATTTTCTCCTCTTGTCGTCCAAAAGCTCTGGTATATTTCGAATTACCTTTTTTATTTATGACCAATTGTTACAGTTCAGAAATACCTGAATACTACGTTGTTAAAAATTACAAAATATTTAATTCAGATTGCGAACTCTGCCAATATTATAAAATGAGATGAATATAATCACGAACTACCTTTGTCAAATCTATCAATTTCTTGAAATGTAATTACAAACTACTCTTTTTAAAAATTACGAACTACTCTGTTAATTAATTACAAAGTACCATTAATAAATGAGATGAATAGAATTATCAACTACAATGAAAATGTACGAAGTATGATTTTATAAATTACAAACTACCTAATTCATATTGCCAACTCTGGCAACATTATAAAATGAGATGAATATAATTACGAACTACCTTTGTCAAAGTTGCAAATTTCTTGAAATGTGATTACGAACTACTATTTTTAATAATTACGAACTACTTTGTTAATTAATTATGAATTACCATTATAAAGTGAGATGAATAGAACATTATCAACTATAATTAAAATTTACAAATTACGCTGTTAAAAGTTACAAACTACTTAATTCACATTGCCAACTCTACCAACATTATAAATGAGATGAATATAATTATGAACTACCTTTTTCAAATCTGCCAATTTCTTGAAATGTGATTACGAACTACTCTGTTACATAATTATTAACTACTCTGTTAATTAATTACGAACTACCATTATAAAATGAGATGAATAGAATGATCAACTACAATGAAAATCTACGACTACACGGTTGAAAATTACAAACTACTTAATTCAGATTGCGAACTGTGCCAACATTATAAAATGAGATGAATATAATTACAAACTACCTTTGTCAAATCTGTCAACTTTTTGAAATGTAGTTACGAACTACTCTGTTACATAATTATGAACTATCCTGTTAAATAATTACGAGCTACATTGAGATGAATAGGCTTATCAATGACAATGAAGATTTATGAACAAACTACAACTACTCACAGTTGAATAACAAACTAGTACTAGATTTTATGAACGAACTATAAAATATGAAGTGTTCACTTAAGTGGTTCGGGACAACTTTTTTGTTATGATTCCCAACATAACCGCATCTACCACATTTAATTCTTCTCGGAATGTGCTCGCCTTGTGACAAAATCCTTTCCTTCCTTGGTCTTCCAGGTGGCCGCTTAGTCGTCAGTGGAATGACTGTTCGTGTGTCGTTAAAATCTTGTGCCCTCCCGAACATTGGAACCGACTGAATATTATATGAGTAACAATGTACGTACGCATCAACGTTGTAAATTTCATCCACGTATGTCGAAATAGGCCTGCCGGTGCGCAAGATGCATGCCAAAGCACGTGAACATGGAAGTTCACAAATAGGCCTGATCATGTAGTTTGGAATCTGTTATTAGGTCTCTGTTCGACTAATTCAAAACTACTAATAGAATAGTTTGGAATCTGTTTGGAAAAAAGAGAATTATATTTGAGAAAATTGAGAATTAAAAATACCACTAAAAGACCTTACCAACTACAAACAAACAAATTCATAGCTAATTCACTAAATAATTGCTAACAAATAAATCGGTCAGATATTAATTGAAGTTATGTCAAGACCGAATTACATTACGAGTTGTTTCATATCATACGTTTTGTTTATTATGGTAGTTTGAAATAAAAATGTTAAACTACTCCGACATATCGAACAATAATACTAAACTACAATGCCACAAAATCAGTTCTTATTTTCAATACATACCATAATCTCTAGACGAGTAGTTTAGAATCTATTTGTAAAATAAGTGAACTGGATTATAACTCTCTCGACGAGTATTTTATAATATATTTGCAAAAAAAAGTGAGCTAATCTTCACGAAAAAAAAAATTCTTGGAAACTATATGTGGCATTCGAAACTAACTGCGTGTTAATGGTTGTATTCACATGCTGCAGTCCGAAGCTATTCGACAAGTATTCTGTTGCTAATTCGAAATAATTGGAAATTATCATGAAAACTATCTTTTGCAAACTACGTACTTCGACAATTCGAAACTATTTACGCAGGAATTTCGAAACAATCCGAAACTATTCTGAAACAATGTTTTGCAAACCGTTCCGCTACAAATTCGAAACAATTCAAAATTATTCTGAGAAATATATGTTACAAACTATTCTGCTACAAATTCGAGAAAACTCGAAATTATTCTGAGAATTATATTTTGCAAACTGTTCCGCTACAAATTCGAAACAACTCGAATTATTCTGGGATATATATTTTGCAGAATATCTGCTTCAATTCCAAACTTGATTTTTTTTTTCTGAAGATTGAAAAATGGGAAGAACAAAAATTTTCTGAAAAAAAATATTTCGTAGATTAGATGACTTACTATCAGTGTCCATTTGCAAAAAGACCAACTAAAATTGTGTGTTATCAACTGTGTATGATGGCGGGAATAAAAAAATACTTTGTAGTTCAAAATCTCATCCAGAGAAGAACAGTTTATTGGCGATTATTGGCCTGGGAGTGAAAATTGATTGCGTGGCGATTGGCGTGGGCATTGAAAATTGATTGCGTGAATCATGCTCTGTCTCCATGCATATATCTCAATCTGCGTTTCTTTCTATCGGGGAGGGGTTATGTCTGTTCAGATTTTTTTGGGCAGATTTGTAAATATACTAGTAAATATGGACTATATGGTATGTATTTGTCCTAGATGAGAATAAAAAGATTCGTAGAATTTTATGGGAATTGGTATCTATTATATATATAACTAAATGAGAATTTTCTCTATTATAAGTGGGATGCCCCGTTTGCTTTCACTCTGCACACATAAGCAATCAAAAAAAAAACGAATTTGTCACTCTATCTAGCCACCACCGCCGAGCCACTTCCATCGTAAACCACCGCCAATTAGAGTTGATTGAATATAATTAAGTTAAATTAAGGCAAATTATGTCGTTAGCATTCATTTAGGATTTAATATGCAATTAGTATTTAGTTTATGGTTTAATTTGTAATTATAATTTAATTGGGGTTGATTATGTACAATTGAGTTCAGTTAGGGCTAATTAGATTGGTAGTGTTCATTTGGGGTTTAAATATGCAATTAAAATTTAATGTAGGATTTAATTTGTAATTATGGTTTAATAAGGGTTCAATACAATTGAATGAAATTAGGGATAATTAGGTTGTTAGTGTCTAGTTAGGTATAAATATGTAATTAGGGCTTAATTTGCAATTATAATTTAATTAGGGTTCGATTATATACAATTGAAATAAATTAGGGCTAATTAGGTCGTTAATGTTTATTCAGGGTTTACTGTGGCAATTATGATTTAATTTAGGGTTTAATTTGTAATTATAGTTTAATTAGGTTTCGATTATGCAATTTATTAAAATATATGTCGTGGTGATTTTCGTGAATGTTGTGTTCAATATATTTATATCAAGTTAACAGAGAGTCTCATTCCGAACTTTGTACTAGGGTTTAGAAATTTTTGGATAAAATTCAAAGGAAAAAATTTGTGGGTGGCTTTTGAGAATTTGACACTCATTATTGGCCAATAATAATTTTTTATGTTTTTGGATTAGTCCTAAAATATTAAAATATTTACTATGAAGCCTAGAGGGGTGAGAAGTCAGTTTTATATATAAAGAAAAATAGAGATTAAATAAAAAAAGGAAAAAAGAAATAGAGAGGGAAAAGGATAATAGAAAATAGGAGTAAAATAGGTAAATTTATTTTTTTTTTTATCTTATTTTAAATATTTAAAAATAAATAAAAGTTGATAAGCAATTACATAATCATGTTACATCCGGAAAATGAAAATACCCGATAAGGATATATTTATTTTTTTATTTTTTTTTATTTTTGATAATTTGATCCATTGAATAAATGTGTTTTGATAGTAAATAATATCGTGATCATTTTTACTCACTCGATAAGTTACCATTTTCGAATATAAAATACGCACTCGATAAGATCAAAGATATGGGTCATTCCATGACGTTGTAACCGAGGTTTAGCGATATCCACATATATTTTATCAATTGACATGGATTTTGTCGGTGAAATTTATCGATGAATAAATATCGAAGGATTTTTCTGTTGGTAAAATACAAATCTTATTTGGGTAATCAATTTTGAAAAGTATTAAAATAATTATAAATATTTAAGTTGATTAAAAGACAATTATTGCAGATATATAGATACAAAAATTTCAAATAATAATTAGTAATTTACAATGACACACAAAAAAAAAAAGAATGAAGAAGTATATAGTTGTAAGATAATATGTTTATTGATAAAACAACCCATATGAGACACTCATTACACGACACGCACACGTAATCCAAATAGCTGTGGTTTCCTCGATTGAAAAAGTAAAAATTAAACAAAATTAAGTAGTTCGATAAATCCGCTGTCGGAGTTAGTCCTTATTAGAGAGGTGTGTTGCTAAAATAAGCAAAATGGCAGTGAGGCCCACACAAATAGCAACATCTCCGTTAAACATGGTCTTGCAATTTGATTCTAACCATTTTCCCCGTCTTACGTCCAACTAAAAGCAACTGGACTCCCGACAACAAGCTTCCCATCAGACCACTCAATCCTGCCAAAATGATTTGTATTGGCCTGCATGTTTGTGGCTACTTTGAATGTTACATTATAGGATCTCTTGTCGTTGGGTTTATTGAAAGTCAAATGCCCAGGAGCAACAGAAATCTTGACTGACTGACTTGGTGAAAAGAGTTTAACCTTGTAGTGGTACGTCTTCCCAAGCTGTCCCACGTTGGTGAGTGTTCTTGTGTGGTTAACCACAACGGTACCACCCTTGGGATCAGCTTTGACCGAGACGGCGAAAGAAGGGTAATTTAGGTCATTCACACTGTACGTTTTCTTTTTGTCACAAATGAAGTTTGTTTTTCTCGCAAGCCCCTCGATCTGTAAAGGGCCGTAATGTAATGCGCATAGGAAATTCAAATAATCGAGTGGGCACAGATCGTAGACCAGGCCTGGATGGAGGGCGCGTATGGGGGCCACGTGTCCCGCTCCATAATCAAACGGTGTGGATGGCTTTCCTGTGGCCGCATCTAGGATGGTGGCGGTGGTGCCATTATGGTTATTGTAAGTGGAGTAAGCCGTGGTCATGAGCGCTGAGCGGATCGCGGCTGGGCTCCAGTCCGGGTGCGCCGCCTTGATGAGGGCCGCCAATCCGCTGACATGGGGGCACGACATCGATGTCCCGGACACTATGTTGAATTTGACGTGCCGCTTGTCAAGTTCTAGGCCGGTGGGCCCCACCGTGTCGGGCCAGGCGGCTAAGATGTTCACGCCCGGCGCGATCATGTCCGGTTTCAAGATCTGTGGGATTACCGGATTCGGTCCCCTCGAGCTAAAAGCGGCGACCAAGGGTGACGGTTGTACTCCCAGCTTCGTTCCGTCAAATTCAATGGTGGCCGTTGGTGAGTGGGCCGAGGATAAATATTTCTTGATTTGGCGGCGTGTCTTCGCGGTGATGGCCGTGGCTGGAAGTAAATGGGCGTCGGCCACCAGCTCGTCCCCGTTGAGGTCGGTGTTGGCCAAAATCATGCCTAGCCCGCCGGCGTGTTTTACAACGGCGCCCTTCGCAACTCTGGCATTCACCCCACGGTCACACAACACAATTTTACCATTAACCTTTTCTGGGATAAGTGTATTCTCCATACACAGTGCACCACTAGTAACATTGTTGCTTGCATCTGCAGCGTAAACAATGGGGAGTTTACCCGCAGGCAACGGAGGACCACTGTAAAGCGATACACCAGGGTATCTTTCCCCGTTCCCGAGGATGACGTCGGCTGGGAAGTCACGGTCGAGGGTTCCGGCGCCGACCGTGGTTATCCACGGTGCCGTGTTGGCCAAAGAGAATGGGTAGGGGCCCGAGTTGCCCGCGGAGCAGGACACCAGGATGCCCTGCTGCATGGCAGCAAAAGCTCCAATAGCGATTTTGTCAATGAAGTAAGGGATCGGGCCCCCACCAAGCGACAGTGAAAGCACATCCACCTTGTCCTCAATGGCTTGATCCATGGCGGCCAGGATGTCGGAGCTGAGACAGCCTTTTCTCCAGCAACATTTGTACACAGCAACCCTAGTCTGATTCGCCATCCCACGCGCGGTCCCCTCCGCGTAGCCCAACAAGCTGGCTTTGGGGACAACAGATCCAGCGGCTGTGGAGGAGGTGTGGGTCCCATGGCCATCGATGTCTCGCGGTGATCTTGTTTCATTTAGATCCTTCATCGTAAGACCGGCTTGACCAAGAGCCGCCTCATAGGCTTTGGAAAAATACCTAGCTCCGACCAATTTCTTGTTACACATCTTCTCTTCACATGTCCCATTCCACCTGGTTTTACTGACGGGCCCGTAGCCTGAATCATTGAAGCTCTGGCTTTCGGGCCAAACACCAGTGTCCAAAACTCCGATGATTACATTGCTCGACTCCTCAAACCCCGGGAGCTTATCCTGGTGCTGTTCCAGACCCAGAAAATGAGGGGTCCGGGTGGTGTGCAGCTGGTATGTCGTTTCGAGCTGCACGGATACAATCTCATCACGGGCCCTCAGTGCCTGGGCTTCCTGACTTGTGAGGGTTGCAGAAAACCCAGAGATGACGTGCTTGTATATGTATAACATCTGGTCCAGGGTGGACACCGATGCAAGCGATGAGGTGTACAACTGAGCGTGGTCTTCGAAACTCAACACCTTTTCAATTTTCTTCACTTGAACAATATAACTTCGCCTTGTTGCCGTCGACGACACATGGCAAATAGGAAAAAACAATAATAGGGCGATTACAATCACTGATATTCTTGGAATTTCAATTTTCTTCTCCATTTTTCTCTTTACAGAGATTGTGGAGAGAAAATTGATTAGTTGTGTGAAGGCTGTGGTACAAGATAGCGGTAGCTTGACTATATATAGAGGTGGGTCAACAAGTGTGGCTTAACGTTGAGTTAATTAGTGGAGACAACGCGTGTTGTCTGAATACACAATACGCATGCATGAATGATTGTTGAGATAATTTCGCATCCAATCGGCAGAATTTGATATGTTTTCCATTTCCTTTTTTTCGTTGAGTATGAAAGGAAAAATAGAATTATGAACGAGATATTAAAAATAATAATAATAAAATAAAATAAATAAGTGTAACAATTAATTAGTTGATGTGATTTTTTTTTATTTTTTTTTTGTTTGATGGAAAAAAAAAATTTGCCTCCAAAACTATAACGGAAATTTGACTTTACTTTCTAAATTAATTTTTTTATTAAGTTACCTCTCGAATTTTGCATTTTTTTGAGTTTGACTCCTAAAGTACATTTTAGGCCAGAAAGTTGTCGGACGCCGTTCACGTGATTTACACGGGAGGGCAAAAGCGTCTTTTCAGTTATACTTCTTTTCAGGGTTTTTTTCTTCTTTTTGCTCCTTAACTATCTCATATTTTTTTTAAGTAATTTTCAACCAAGTTGTCCTCTCAAGTATGAATTTTTTTTTTTTTTTTTCTAAATTGCCTCTTCAGGACAGTTTACGGGCAAAAAAAAAAGAAGTCAAATACCGATGAAATAAACCTAATGAATGATACTAGGTAAATAATAATAATAATAATATATTACTAATATCTTTTAAATATAAATAATATAATTTTTAATACATATAACATAATTATAATACACTTTTAAATACTACTACTACTACTACTACTTAAAAGTAATATTATATTTTAATGAAAAAATAAAAAATGAGAAAATAGTTCCAAGAATTGTTATTGTCATTGCCAAAAAGAATTATATTATATATTATATTTAATAGATATATCAGTTAGATTTATAAATTATATACATAAATTATATTATTATTATTATTATTGTTATTATTATTATTATTATTAGTGGTGGTTGTAGTTAAAAGTGTATTATAATTATGTTATATGTATTAAAAATTATATTATTTATTATAAAAAAATATTAGTAATATATCATCATCATCATCATCATCATCATTATTATTATTATTATTATTTATCTAGGGTATCATTCATTAGGTAAACTCCATCGTATTTGACTTTCTTCTTTTTCTTTGCCCGAAAATTGTCCCGAGGAGGCAACTTTAAAAAACTCATACTTGAGAAGACAACTTGATAGAAAAATACTTTAGGAGGCAAAGTAAAAAAAAAACGAGATAGTTGAGGAGGCAAGAAAAAATATGAAATGAAATATAACTAAAAAGACACTTTTGTCCTCGCGTGTAAGTCTCGTGAATGGCGTCCGACAACCTTTTGACCTGAGTTGTATTTCAGGAGGCAAACTCAAAAAAAACAGAAATTTCAGGAGGCAACTTAATAAAAATAATTATTTAAGAGGTAAAGTAAAATTTTCGTGATATTTCAGGAGGCAAAAAAAATTCCCTCTTTGTTATATACTTTTAGAAAGGTCTTATTGGATATCAGAGTTTTTTTGAAATTTGGATATGATATTTCCTTTGTTTTTACGTATGCTGATACTACATCAAAAATCGACTCGACTATATATGGTAAGAATGTAACGAGAATGGTAGAAGGTTCTAGGTTGCGGCGTATATGGTAATGTCACTAGTGGAAAAAATCAAATTAGTGTCGCCTTATAAGTAGCGTTTTAAACTTGAACCGCCACAAAATGTATAAAAGTGGCAGTTTTTACTTATAAACCGCTTCTTATGTTAAAAGAAAAAAATAAATAAATCACTCGGGTGGCGGTTATTCGTTAACAACCACCACTAATAATTGTAAAAGTCGCGGTTCCCCTTGGAAGCGACTCTAATAAAAAAAACACGGGCAGCGGTTAGTAAGGAAACGCTACCAATAATGTTGTTCTCGGGTGGCGGTTCTTCCTAAAACCGTCACTTATAATTGATCATTTGTTGGTAGCGGTTCTTAAAAAAATCGGGCTGCGGTTTTGGCCCAAACCACTACTAATAAAGCCCACCCTAAGTATCGGTTGAATTCATAACCGCGACTTATACTCAGATATATGAGAACGCACTGCGGCCAGAATTGAAAAACCTTACTTGTTCTTCAACCATCCTCCATTACCTTTCGAGCCAGAAATTGAAAACTTTAAACTTGAAGTTGGGAATTAATTAGAATTGAAAAACCTTCATCTTAAACCCAACCTCCAGTAACTTTCGAGCCGGAAATTGAAAACTTGAAACCTGGAGTTGGGAAATTGAAGCTGTGAAATTGAAGTTGGGAAATTGGAGCCGGAAAATTGAAACTTTGAAATAACTTCCCGTAAAATTTGAAACCTTGAAATTACCCGACGCGTACTAGCAATTTTACAGATTCCGTGTATCTCAAAAGCCGGGCTTTTGGTCTGTAAGTTCTTACTACTTCAGTTCGATTTTATTTTTTTTCTTCATAATATAGAATTTCGCTTATTTAGATTGTTTATATTAGGTATTTTGAACACTGACTTGTTTAATTTCAAAACGGGATTTTTTACTATCTGCAGGTATTACATAGAGTTATCTAGAGTTCTTACTGCTTCAAGACGGGATTTTTTCAATTCAGCATAGTTCTACACTGACTTGTTGCTGTCTTGCCCACCCGCACACCGTCGTCCTATCTGCAAGTATTACATCGACTCTCACTTTTTTTAAAAAAATTCTGGAGTTTGATTTTAGATGTGGCTTAGAACGTCTACGACCAAATGCTCGTGTTTTATGCACATCAAACGCCTCTTTTTTTGTATAAAAGATAAAAGATAAACAGTGACATGTTTTGAAGACGAGCATCTTTTTTTTTATATATATAAAATTTGTATTGCAATAAGAAAATTGTCCAAAATCTTGAGTTTAATTAGGCTGGTGATATACAATGTAGCAAGGTGTTTGAAGGACCTGGTACTGGTCGTATGGGGCATCATTTGCTTTTTATTATTTCTTTTTGTAACAGAATCATCATTATTATTTAAAAAGCCCTTCTCCTCATGTTCTTCTTTCTGCTTGCAACATAATCTTAGTACTATTACATTACCCAGATAAGAAAAAAAAAAAACCTCAGTAGTGTTACCTCATTATAGTCTTGGTCCCATGTGGTCAGTTTATTCAATCATTAAAATCCAAGAAAGGTAACTATTGCCAATAATTCAGGACTTTCACGAGTTGAGTAATTACTGCCCAGATTAATATGTAACACAGCGGAATGATAAAAGTAATGTAGGCTTGAACGCAATTAAGATCTTATACAATTCAGTTTTTTTGAATAATCTAAGAACTGAACTGTCGTAACATCTGAAAATAATAATATTATCTTTAATGATATTTCATACACTTGACACCTGTAAGTTGTAACTCCACTGGGATGGATATTATATATGTAATTTAAGCAGATTGTATTTACTTGGGGATCATTTTAAGCTGGCAACATTAATAATGAGAAATAATGGCTGCTTGTGTACGGATACTAATCTGTAGTAATTATTGTTTAGGAGTTGCATAAATCTTATAATAGTTTGTATAAAAGGTCAGATGCTGGAATTTATTGACTCGGTTCAGCTTGAGTTTCATTTAAGTTTAGGGTATTACTTTATCTAACAAGTACCGTTATATTGAGTTGACTAAGAAAAATTATATGAATTTAAATGTTCTGAGGGATGTCTGCTCGACAAAGATTTCTTGTACCCTCTTCCGTGAATGATGAACTAGTTACTGATCAGAGTTTACTGGTTGGAAGAATGAGTAATTTGGTTTTGTGATGGTTATATTGTTGTTATTGATGATTAGTAGATTATCGACGTGAACTTGTTAATTTTGAATCCAAGGTCATAAATTATGCCACATCCTTGGTGTTAAAAACTCTTCTTTCAGATTCAGAGCTTTATTACCCTCAATTTATGCAACAAACATGAATGCTAGAGAATTCGGGATTGGTCAGATTCAAGTTCGGGTTCTGGGGGAAGAAAAAGGAAGGGCATATAGTTGATGGGCATTTTGGTAATTTGTTGAGAAAATAGAATTACTAAACTGAGAAAATGAAGGTTTGCTTAATTTTTCTCGCTACATTTCAATTTTGTATTTTAATTAATTTGTTGTATTTCAATGAAGAATTATGAACCCCTTTTCATTTTGAATTTCAATAATATATAGTTGGGTTTTTTCTTAATTACATCTGGCTAAAGTTATGAATAATGAGCATGCAGTGTATTTTTCTAACTTCAAGCTAGCCAAGAAATGAACTTTCCACTATTATTTTGATTTAATCTCATTTAAACATTGTTAATTAAGGTTCACAAGATGAGATCGCATACCCATTGCTCCAGGAAAGAGGAAAAGATGGTGACGAGGAAACAAAAGGCGGCCGAGGCTGAGGCTGCTCAGTCTSCGAAGAAGGCCAAGGTCGAGGACAACGAGGAGGAGCAGAGGGGTCAGCATAAAAAGTCAACCAAAGAGGTTAAAGCTGATTTCGCGATGTTTTGTGGAGCCACAAGCAAGCATCTCTCGATCCAGCAGATGCGTGAGATTCTCGAAGCCAACGGCCAGGATTCGACCGGCAGTGACGATGCCGTTGTGCCTAGATGGTTAGTCAACCCTTGCTTCCAATTTTTACTCTTCAAGATTCTTGGTTGGTATGATCATTTTAACAAGTAATCAAGTGCTTTTAACAAATCTTGTTATTTTCGTTTACTTTTGGTTTTGATTAGTTTAATCCAAATGAAGGAATCAAGGATTTTTTTGGATTTCAACTTTTGATTCTCGACTACTTTTAACTTGTGCAACCAACAAATGTTAAATCACTTATTTTAAAATCCTTGAGGATTGATGTTGTTGTGTATTATGAGTTCCAGCCAGGACATACTGTTTTACGGGCCGCTCGATAACTGCCACATTTGCGGTGGTAATATCCAAGTGTCGGGTGTGACCTACACATGCAGCTGAGATAATAGTGAGTGGTCTAGTTGCATCTTTAGCACTAAGACTCCCTCTAGAAAGGACGACCCGATCGTATTACCCGATTCCGTCCAACATTCTGCCATCGCTGATGTAATTATATATATTGAGGGTTTTTTATTTTTTTATTTTTTTGATTTTTCATTAAATATCCTTGTTCTTATTGGTGTAGTTGTTGAAAGAGCATCAAGATGTTAAATCTCGACCGTCTACCATCGGCTTCCACTGATAAGCCGTTCGAGGGGATGATGATATCTCTAGCGGGCCGTTTAACAGAACACATGTATAAATATATATTTATTTTTTAAAATTAAAGAAAAAAAATGTTTTGTAGCTTTGATGTTTTTGCTACTTAATTAAATTTCAGCTCTACTTTTTTTAACTGGTCGGTTTTTTATCAGCAATACTGGGAGAACAAGATAGAGAAGCATGGAGGAAAAGTTGTTAACTCCATTATGGGTTAAAAAAAATATGAAGTGAAAATATCACGGGCCGTGTTTATTAGCTAACTTGGACGTGTGGTCTTTTCCAGTGGCGAATTGTCTTGTTGTGTCCCCTGCTGAGCGAGAACGTCGTGGATCGTCCAAGTTGGCTGAAGCAATGTAAGAACTCATTCACTTGTTTTTTAGACATTGGGGGTGATGAGTTAATTGTGTTAAGTGAAGTCAATTAAATAAAATGGTTTATATGAATTGATTTCTATTTTTGTCTGGAAATAAGATTTTTTAGAAGAGAATCCGATCCAACACATACGAAACCAAACGGAAAGAAAAAAATTTCTGATTGCTGCAGATGAATAAATATATGTATCTTTTTTTTTATCATGCAGCAACAGAACAAAAACCAAACACGATGGCAAACTTCCTGAAGCATTCGCATGAGATAATGAAAGCGAGAGATAAAGAGTGCACCAGAGAAGGAAACCTAAGGGGAGAAATAGAGAGATGTAACAGTTGATATTGAACAGGTAGAAAGACTGAGCTTGTAAACTAAGTAGCCATAATGAATGTCTGGATCAAGTTTTCAGCAGCACGTTTCTGTTCAGACGTTATTCTAGATTCTTAATTGTAAGCATTTGTTGAGTATATTGATAAGATTGAATTGTTATGGTTGAAATGATATATTGTTGTTTACTTGAATGATTTGTGTTTGATATTTATGACATTTGTTATTTATGATAATTTATGTTTTCTATGAATATTCTGGTTTGTTTAGTTGTATATTTGCTATGAGTAATTTGGTTTGTAAGATTTATAATAAATTTGGGGAATATTTTGGGTGCTGAAGCCGTGAAAAAAAAAATTTACACTGTAAGTGGCGGTTCAAAACAGAACCGCTGCCAAAAGTCTACACTTTAAGTCACGGTTCAGCATGAAGCGCTGCCAAAAGTTGACATTTTAAGTCGCGGTTTAATGTAAAGCACTACCAAAAGTTTGGACTATTGGTGGCGGTTATAAAGAGAACCGCCACCCGGATTAGACTTTTAGTAGCGGTTCCTAAACAGGAAGCGGCACCCGGATCAGACTTTTGGTGGCGGTCCCTGGATAAGAACCGCCACCCGCTCCTATTTTAAGTAGCGGTTTGAACCGCTACCCGTGTGAATCTGACTTTAAGTGTCGCCTCGATTAGCAGCGGTTCAAAACCGCCACCAATAGTTATTTTGAACCGCTGCTAATCGTGTTTTTTACACTAGTGTGCGGTTTATATAGTTATGGGGCCCGACAGGTTGGTGACATGGTAATAATAAGGTTTTATGCTTATTATGAAATTATGGAAAGAAAGAATCATAGTAAGAGAATATTTCATATTATGTAGATTCAATACAATTAAAAGACTTAATCCCATCTTATGAAAGAGTCATATTGACAGGTCTAAATAACTTATAAATAAGGGATTTAGGCTCTTATTTCAGAACTTCAATTATCATGAATCATGGAGCTCAAGGATTTTATGGGGAACTATTATCTCTTTTATACAATTTATATGGTTACTGACTTAAGTATCGGAAGGCCTACGCCGGGGCTGTCCGACTTGGGATTTATGCAGGTCGTTCATGGCCGAGAAGGTAATTTGAGGCGATTCGACCTCTTTTTTGGTAAGCCAATTTTTTTGGTTACATCAAGTGGCGCCTTCTGTGGGAATACGAGTGATATCGAGTCATTGGGTGAAAGACGTGAATTCCAAACCAATTAATCAAAGGACCTTAAATTACGGAGGTATAAGAAATCAAGATATGTATTTATATTAAAATAAAAAAATATGCAAATTGGGGGTCGGGCTTGTTACGCCAATCATGGGTAACAATGGTGATGATTGGGTTTGTTTAAATAGGGATATGCATGTGGTTTAATTCTTGACTGGAGGGACTTATTTGATTTAATGTGGTTTAATTTTATGGGGATATACGTGTGATTTATTTGATTCTATGTGATTTAATTTCATAGGGATATGTGTGTAGTTTATTTGATCTATGTGGTTTAATTATTGATTGAAGGGACTTATTTTAATAAGTTGTCTGGAAGATATGGATATATATTAATGTGGTTTAATTGAATTAATATGGTTATATGGTATATTTAACATGGTTCGTTTGGTCAATTTTGGTATAATATTTTTAGTTTATTTGGCTTAAATGGGTTAGTCAGTTTATTTTGGATTTATTTGGTTTGATATAATTTTGGGTTTATGTGGTCTATTTGGTTTGATGTAATATTGTTACTTGTTTTGATACGGGGCAGTACGGTATACTTCTTTTATTTGATTTAAATGGTTTATTTTATTTGGTTTAATGGAGTTATATGTGGATTATTGTTATGGTATATGGTTTTATAATTATGTTGGTTTTGAAGTGTTAATTTATTTTGCTGCCCGAAATCTAACTCGGGGATGGCCAACTCCATGCGACGATTTCGCCAATATTTAAGGCTATATATCAAGTTGCATGTCCAAATATTCAAGGAGATGTGATCGTGAAAGTTTTCTATGTGAAAGTAAAGAGGTCGTGTAATTGGCTTTTCGAGGAGAGGTAAATTATCCTATGACATCAATACGACTACATATCAGGTATGCTCATTTAAATCTCGTAAAAAGGAAGGTTCTTTGTTTCCTTTATCTGCCTTACTTTATTTTCATCACCTAATTGATTTATGTGGTTTAATATAGTTTATTTAGGTTAAGATGGTTAAGTCGGTTTATATGATTTATATGGAATAGAATGACGCTTTTATTAGGTCGGCGTTATTTTATATGGAATGGGCTGACGCTTTCATTAGATCGACGATGGTTTGTGGATATGTTTTTTATGGTTATGGGTTGATACTTTCATTAAGTCGGCGATAATTTATGGGTATGGGCTAACACTTTCATTAGGTCGACGATGGTTTATGGTTGATGGTTTATAGTTTATGGATATGGTTTTTATGGTTATGGTCTGACGCTTTTTTTAGGTCGGCGATGATTAATGGTTGATTGTTTTATGGTTTTTATGGCTATGGGCTAATGCTTTAATGAGGTCGGCGATTTTTTTTTTATAGATATGATTGTATGGTTATGGAAAGAGGTTAACACTCGATTTAATTTGTGAATAATATGTTTGATTAATATATTTTTTGCTGTTCTGTTAAGTGTCTATGTGAATATGTTTGATTAACATATTCTTTACTGTTTGGTTAAATGTCTATGTGAATATATTTGATTAACATACTTTTTGGGGCTGTTTGGTTGAGTGTCTATATGAATGTGTTTGGTTATGTCTGATTGGTATATTCTTTTGAATATCTGATTACGTCCTGATATAGTCTAGTTATTTTAATTTGTTCAAATTATTTGAACATGAGGGACTGAGTAGTTTTCTTGGTCACTTATGATTTAATATGGTTCTGGTTGTTCTACTTGGTTTGATATGCGGTGATTTCTTTCAACCACCTTGTATTGGGTTGGTGGTAAATATTATGATATATTGGTCTGACTCCTGTATAGGTCAGCATAGGTTTTTGAGTTGGCTAATTAGATCGACAAAAATATGGTGATATAACTTTATAAGAGTGAGAGGTTTTATGGTTACAAGGCAATTCTTAAGTAGATGTTTTTATGATTGAGGTTTGACCGATCTGGTTTTGGTCAATGATTATCTATAGTTACATGATCCAAACATATGCGTATTTTTATGAATAAGTGGTTTATGGTTGGGGTATGCAATAGTTTTTTGGACGAGATGTTTTAGGTCGGCTAAATGGTTTTTTGGCTACCCTGTTTTCGATCCCTTAAATAGTTATGGTTTTATGGGCTGACCCTTATTTAGGTTGGAGATAGTATGGTTTTATGGATTTATGGTTATGGACTAATACTTGTTTAGGTCGGTGATGGTCTGTATCGATATGGTTGTATGGTTATGAAATGGGATGACGCTTTTAGTAAGTCGGCAATGGTTTATATGAATGGACTGATACTTTTATTATGCCGACGATGATTTCATGGTTTTATGAGTCGACTCTTGTTTAGGTCGTAGATGGTATGATTTCATGGTTTATTTGTATGGTTAAGGGCTGATGTTTGTTTAGGTCAGCGATAGTTTTATGGGCCAATTTTTGTTTAGATCGGCAATGGCTTATGGACGATGGTTATGGTCTTTAATTGTTTATGTTTTTAAAATAGTTTACGATTTTATGGCTTTAGGATTTTTATGATTTTTAGAGTTTTATTGTTTGCAAGGGATTATGATTAATGGTTATGAAACTATACTTAATATTTTAGGATTATGGTTTATAGTTAGGGTATGGAATGATTTTTTGGACGACCTGTTTTAGGTCAGGTAAATGATTTATGTTTAGGGTATAGAATAATTTTCTGGCCGACCTAATTTAGGTTGGACAAATGGTTTTTTGGATCACGTATTTTAGGTTGGACAAATGATTTTTTGGCATACCTATTTTAGGTCGGATAAATTATTTTTTGACTGACCTATTCTAGATCGGATAAATGGTATGTGGTTATGGTAAATGTTGAAATCATTTAAAGAATACGTGATTATTTATAAGTAATGTGTGAATTACTAGGTGATCACTATCTATTTGTAAAAATCTTTATTCTTTATATTCTACCTGATTTCATGCCTCAATCAGTTAGAATATGGGGGATTAGCTGATACGATATCAAAAATCGACTCAACTATATATGGTAAGAAAGTAATGAAAATGGTAGAAGGTTCTAGGTCCCGGGTTATATGGTAATGTGGTTTATATGGTTATGGGGCCCCGACGGGTCGGTAACATGGTAATAATAAGTTTTTATTATTATTATGAAATAATGAAAATAAAGAATCATAACAAGAGAATATTTCCTATTATGTAGATTGAGTACAATTAGAAGATTTGATTCCATCTTATGAAGGAATCATATTGGTTGGTGGCAAGTATAAATAATCTTATAAATAGGGAATTAAAGTCCTTATTTCATAACTTCAATTATCATGTATCATGGAGCTCAAGAATTTTATAGGGAATTATTCTCTATTTTTATACAATTTATATGCTTACTGACTTAAGTATCGGAGGGCCTACGTCGGGGTTGTCCGGCTTGAATTTTGTGTAGGTTGTTCGTGATCAAGAAGGCAATTCGAGACGATTCGACCTCTTTCTTGGTAAACCATTTTTTTTTAGTTACATCATATGCTATTCATTTTTTTTTTCGTTTTCAGCACAACAATGCGAAAACACTTTTTCTATGTGGTCTATTCAGTCATTCAATGTATATATATAATTTTTTATTTTTATTATATTTTATTATCTTAATATTTTAATTTTATTTAAATATGCACTTTTCTTTTTGTTTTTATATTTGCAAATATTGATCTAGAATACCATACTACACTTGTAAGTCTAAACTTGAAATGGAAAAGGCAAATTGGGTATTCAAATAGCTACAATGTGCATTGTACAAACAAAAAAAGGAAGAAAAATGGAAAAAGGATATTATACACTGTAGAAAATAAATGAAGCTTTGAAAGTTAACGTTTTATTAAAGCAACTTTATTGGGGGGTTTGGTTGGATAGTAGGGAATATATATATATATATAGTATACTATAGTATATATATATATATATTGGGGCAAATACTTGAGTGAAACCGGTCTCATAGGTATGAGATCACTTTTAACCCAATTCAACCCAACCTAACACAATCTGACCTATCCAAATATCCGCCCCACCCACACACAGTATAATTAATAAAAGAAAATTCTACCCGCCTACGGTATTCTTCTTCCCCACCCCTCTCTCTCTTCCGTATCCTTCTTCACGATTACGCACACCACCATGAACCAACTCTCTCACAAAGACGGCGTGGGGATGGCGAGCAACACAAGGAGGTGACAGTTTTTGGATTTGGCGTGAGGGTTTTGCAGTTCTGATTTTTGCAGGACTATGGGTGGGTTAAACCTGGAATGTTTTTTTCCCTTTCACGCTTACATGGACAGGTGTATATTATATGCTATCTCGTATTTTTATTCTAAGCGACGGAAGTTTTAGTGTTTGATTTTGTTGGATGTTTAGATTTCAAAGGCAGAATAAATTATACGGTAGTATGCGAATTCATTCCAAAGAGCTATCAATGAGGCAATCTCAGCCATTAATGAAGCAACTCCGTCAAATCAAGAGTTTAGAATATTTTGCCCTAACATGCAAGCTTTAACTGGGACAGAAACTATCTATTTGGGTTTTAGGGTTTAGATCTTCGATCTACCATATTTGTGTTCTAATTAATTAAAAAAAAAGGAGAAATAATCGTCTCTTGTTT
>BMAC01000955.1:282509-297257 GCA_014905375.1 Phtheirospermum japonicum
CTCATAAATATTAATTATTATAAATAAAAAATTCAAATATATATATATATATATATAATATATATATATATATATATATATATATATATATATATATATAATTTTATATTCATAAAATGTTAAATAGATAATAGATAAATATATTGCAAGTAAGCACTTTTACAACTAATATACCAAAACATCTTAGCTAATTGCAGTTTCTTCCACAATAAAACACTTCTTGGAAAGTAAAAGTTTTTGCCAACATTCTCGAAGTAGAACAACAAAGTCCTAGAATATAACACCAATCCACGAAAGAGCTTTTAAAAGCAGAAATGTGAAAAAAAATAATAATAACAATGACCACCATTTATCAAGATAAGAGCTTTGTTTCAGGAACAAATTCTCGGAATCAACTTGTTCTTAATCCATGACTATGCAACATCAATGCAGTCCTGATCAAAAACGTCAATGCATTCTTGCTCTCTTTTAAAGCTACAATAATGTTAGCAGCAAACAGGGAATAAAACAGAGGCGTCAAATACAGTGTTTACAGCCACAAGTA
The DNA here is from genome assembly GCA_014905375.1 of Phtheirospermum japonicum. Classification (NCBI taxonomy): domain Eukaryota; kingdom Viridiplantae; phylum Streptophyta; class Magnoliopsida; order Lamiales; family Orobanchaceae; genus Phtheirospermum; species Phtheirospermum japonicum. Next base: position 283,054 of record BMAC01000955.1, read on the forward strand.
GACATGATCGATATCATCTGAGCCTAGATCAAGGATTTTCCCGGAATAGAAAGCTAAGACTCACTTTTTTCTAGAGTTGGCAAACACTTGCATGCATTTTGCTTAAAAATCACTTTTCCAGTTTGCCTCAAATTCAAATAAATAAAGCTGTGTCTCACATAGTCATCTAGAGTTTGATGTGATGAGATCATATATAAAGATTAATAAGATTTGCAACACAATTTTCTCAGGGATTCAAACACCCAACTTTATATGCATTTAAATAACGTATCTACTAAAAAATAAAAATTTATTCTTTGGATTTTTCTCGTCGGAATTTTTTATTTTCCTACTATAGTTAACAAATTTTTACTTTTTTTTTTCCTATTCAATGTTGACATGGTGAAAAAATTTATAAAAATATCAAAAATTATACTATAGAAATAATTTTATATTTTTCTAAATAAAAATCTTGATTTTTTTATAATTACTTTAACAATGTCATCATTGATTAGGCCAAAAAAAAAATCAAAATTGGTCAAAATCATCAATTGTCATTGGACATTGAAATATTTCGGTGAAATATATTTTTTTCGGCAAAAACTGAAATTAAACTATTATTATTTTAAAATTAATGAATAAATTTATCACTAAATATACACGTTTATAAACTTGTGTTAAATTAATAGTGGGTGTTTTTGCAATTTTACCTTTCTGGAATGGAAATAAATACTTTTTCGTATCATGCGCATTTCTTAGTCAAAAGGTTCGCTAGTGAAATATCTTGAAATTATTCATGTTTGAATCGCAGCCTAATATTTGATATTTCAAAGAAAGGTATGATTACCCAGCATGGAGTAGTTACATCACAAACGCATAAAGAGAGAATCTTAAAGATTTTGTTGAATTAGTTAGTGACGGTAAATGTCAAAATTAATATAGCGAAGTGTCCGGTGGTTGAAGATTTCTTGAACTCTACGTTTAATTTCTTGGATACGGAATCATCTAAGATAATTTTCCACTGGGAAGCTTTATTGACCAGAAATTGTTTTTTCACCATTCACCCGAATTTAAATTACAGGCATGGATATGAATAGTTTTTATGGATTCCATTCTAGCTATTATTGTTTCACCATTCACCCCAAATATTAGCACTTTCGAAGTTTCTCTCTTTTTTCTTGTTTTCTTTTACAATATAATATCCGTTTCGTTTAGCCTCTTCAGATCACATGGGATAATCTACTAAATTAAAAATAATTTAAAACTAAAAGACAAGTTTCAATTGATTTTAAAACCAAAACATATATATATAAATGAAATCTGAAAAATATTTCAAAAAATCTAAAGAGTGTTTTAAATATGTAAAAAAGTATTTTAAATATACGAAAATGAATAAACATTTATAAAATCAGAAATTGTTTTAAATATGTAATTTTGTGAACAACTTTTGATTTTTTTGGAAAAATCGCTAAAAAAAAAAACTAGTTTTGGAAAAAAAAATTCACTGTTTCATCATTTAACATGGAGAAATCTTGTACGAATGAGATTACAACCCCAAATGGTCGCCTCCCTAGTAACTATGGACGAGCAGAATATGATCGAAGTGGATGGCCACTCTGCTTCTCCGAGGAGCATGGCTTGATAGCCCGGGGAATCCAGAATATTAACAACGTCAAGGAGGATCTTCAACTATCGAAGATCAAGGATGGAAGTACATAGCTAAGAGGAGACTCAAAACACTCTGATCAACAATATGCGGAACCGACGTTCTCTAGAGGCCAAGCAAGGGGCAGCCAAGGCGAAGGGAATCGCCGAAGGCAGGTGAACCTTTTTATTGAGCGTCGCAAGCCAAAACATCTCGACTTCGTACCACAAGAAGCTCTTGTAGCAATGCCTGCTGTTTGGAGCTATCGAATTCTTTCATTGGGTTCAGAACAAGGCCAATAAGCAAATAGTGGCTTTAGATTTCAACACCGGGGAAATGAGCAGGGACACTAAAGGGACTCCCTGTGGAGAAAGCTGAGCTTGACAATTTGCCAACTTCGGACAAGAAGCAAGAACCGATGCGGACTGCTCCGTAGGCGTAATTAATCTACATACCTGTAATTTATCCTTTTTATGTCTTCATATGAGATCTCCACTTATGGAGACTCCATCCTCAATGTGTGTTATTGGGAAAACAGTAACATATTGCGATAATATTGGGGAATAATCGAACTAACAGATCTAACGCAATCAAGCAAATATATAATATATAAACGTAATAAATATATAATATAATTAAACAACAAAAAGAAAGGAAAAGTTAATCGTCGATGCGAGCGAACTCTTTCCTTAAAATTCTTATTGCCCCGTACTATGTGCTCACAGTTTGAAAGCAATGAACCTCCCAAGATACAACGACGAACGGAGCTGGACGAAGCAGACGATCCAGTCAACCTGGCGAACGAGAATTGGGAAGACAACTGAACAAAACCCTAACTGCAAGCTACATGATGCGTGAGGCACGTAGGATTGTGACATGTATGCGAGAGCTCTCTTAGAAACGTATTTTGATGTATGCAAAAGTGTTTTTACACTATGTGGGAGTTGGTATTTATAGATATGAGGGACCCTTAAACAAGGTAGGAAATCTATAGGAATTAGGATTCCCAATACAAGCCAATCTGCTTATCTTACTCAATAAGAAAGACTTAGAAGCTTCCAGAAGAGGCCCAAACTAATTAAAAGCCCAAGGAATTAAATAGTTTGCGGTCCACCATCTCTAATAATTCGATTTCCATAAAATAATGAATAACATTCATATATAAGACATTTCCTATCTACTTAGGAAATTCCTCACCCTCATTACCTTCCAAATGTTCAACCTTGGTCATTGACTTTTCACTCACCCAAAACGGATTTGTGAAAGTAAATATACCACAATAATCTACTCGAAACGTAGATTAATAATTTGACGTTCGTTTACAAAATTAACGACCCGTCTACATTTGGAATATTTGGTCAAAGCTACCATATATAACTTTACCAAATCCAATTTCCCCAGCATGTGTTTCTCCTTAACAAAATAATCAACATCTGCTTTTCATGTCCCTTTGATCCATCACATTATATGTTATCGTGGTTCACTTTTTCTACAAATAGCAAATACACCTCAGGGTAGCACAACTCGCCCCATAAGGTAGTAAAAACAGCATCTCAAACACAAATAAGCATATATAGCTTCCCATATACTCTACCCTAATTCCAAAACTAAGAATCGTGGTAAAACCAATCAGTATTAATAGTTATACTCATTCCATTAGTAATTCAATGTGATTTAAGTATTGTTCATCATTAAAAAGACTTATCAAACTGGGTAATACACATAAATGAGTTCGGCCAAATGATCAGCCGCGTCAATAATATTCTCTTACCAGGCTCAGATGCATCAATAAACCTGATAAAGGTTAGTAAATATGTCGCTACGCCCACTTAGTGTGAAGTGCATGAGGAGCTCGCTTGACCCAGTCATAAGCTACACAAGCTAGGTTTACTTACCTAGCTCAGATTCATCCCCAAACCAGGTAGAAGTCAATAAATTAATCGCTAGCACTCAAGGGAAGCACGCCCAATCCATTCATAATCAAATCATGCCCAGAGTGGTCATAATATGTGTAAGCTGGGGTCCCTTACCTAGTTCTGATTCATCACCAAACTAGTTGAAAGTGCTAAATCAATTGCTAAGCCCACTCAATAGAAAATACAAGGAAATCACGCCCACTCCAATCATAAGATGCGTAAGCTAGAGTCCCTTACCTAGTTTAGATTCATCACCAAACTACGTGAAAGTCGCCAAATAAATTTCTAGGCCCACTCAGTGGCAAATACAAGGGAAGTATGTTGTGCCTAGTTATAAGCTGCGCATGCCAGGATCTCTTACTTGGTTTGAATTCATCACCAAACTAGATAAAAGTCGATGAATCAATTGCTAAGACCAATAAGTGGCAAGTATGAGCTCAGTTCACTTGGTAATAATCGGATGGAAGTGCATAATAAATACTTCTTTATTAGATAATGGAAAATTATCCGTGGCAAGGGTATGCCCTGCCAATCCTCAAATTCATAAGATGCATCTGCAAAGACACATCGCATCTTATAAAAGCCTTCCTAGTTGGGCTCTAGCTTCTTCGTATTGACTAAGCATCAACTCACCTTAGCACTAGGCCACCCACGTGAAATCGTTGTTGCTTTACTTGTTTTTTTATGACCACTTGCACCTATCTTTTATACTTTTCAACCTAGACAATGGACATACCTCTTATCTCTTTCACCAAATCAATGACTTCTCGTATCAAAAGGGCATTATCACTCTCATTACAAGCTAGGACCTTTTTTGACTCAATGCCTATCTCTATAGGGATAACTACCTCCATTCCATATACCAAACTAAATGATGACTCTTCCATGGTGGATCGAGGTGTTGTTCTGTATGAACATAAGACAAGATCCAGCCCATACACCCTTGCTCCATTAGGCTTATCTAGTCAGGCCTTCAATCTTTGCACCAGGATCAGATTGGTAACCTCCACCTGCCCATTCGCCCAGGGTGAACTACATTAGCAAACCGTTGCCTGATATTTGATTCTTCACACACGTCTGAATCCTTTCCCATTGAATTGAGTCATGTTATAAAAAATTATCACATGCGGTGCATCATACTGAAAAGAGATGTGTGAGGAAAAGAATTCAAACTCCTAGTTGACCTTACTTGTGAGTGATGGAGAATGAAAATTAATAATTAGATCTTGAAATCCAAGGTCAATCTCTATCTTTAATCATACTACTAAGGTTTCATACTTAACCTCGTTATTCGAGGTATAAACCAAATATGAATCGGGAGTGTTTAGGATAATCCCTGCCTCAAACTGCTAATCATTTGAAGACACGTCCATATGCATTAACCACCTCGATTTCTCCTCCTTCGAAGTTTCTTCTCCCGCTCCTTCTTGTATGAAGTCTGTTAGGGKCTGAACTTTGATTGTCACCTTAGGCTCATACAAAATCTCATACACGCTTATCTAGACCACCCATTTTACAAGGCATCCTGATGCAATTGTTTTTTCGAACGTCTGCTATATCGGTAGGTTTGTCCGTACTATCACTCTATGACTCAAGAAATATGGATGCAACCTCTGCATTGCGACCAATACTACAAGTTCTTCCTTTTCTAAATCTAAATGATGCACCCCGAGGCCTTGCAAATAGATACAATTTCGCTGGGTGTTCTCCTCTCTAAGCAAGAACTGAACAGATTGCCATTTTCCCAAAAAAAATATACATCACAAGTTATTTCCCGAAAAATGGTTTAGTTAAAAGAGGGATCTCAACAAGGAATATCTTCAAGTTACAAAGGCATTCCGGGACTTGAACTTAGCTCCTTTCCTTAAAATTCAAAAGAAGGGGAACCTCTTCTCCACTTACACTACTACAAAAAGGGGATTTAACATCGTAAGTTTAATAATGGTTTTATAAAATATTGAAAAGTCCCACATCGGTTATTAAAATAACTAATGTTAAATATTACATTTCATATTATTTTTTAGAAACCAACGTGATATAAAATATCTGACATCGGTTATTTAGGAAACTTTCATGAAATGTTCTATTTAAGAAAATGTTAAATTTAGTTTTTAAAACTAATTTCTAGCCAAACAAACAAAACAAATTCAAAACATATCCAATTGGCGCATTAATTCTTTAATATTAGCATGTTACTTGTAATTATTTCTGTAACATAACAATATATATACATAACAGACACCAAAAAAAAAGTTTATAAATTGCAAAACATTGCAAGACAAGAAAGATGAACATGGCGATTTTATTTTTTTGGTAACAAATAGAGATTTCATAAGTTGGGCAATGTGAATTAGGTACTCTACTGACAGCACGATGGTACAACCCACCTACACCGAGAGTGATCGTTTGAGAGTCGTTTTCGGACAACTCTTTGCACATTCTTGCAAAACTTAATTTTGCACCAACAATGCTATAAAGTCCATGTATGACAATTCCTCAACCGAATATACTTTTTCTCTGTTCTTCAAAATCCCAATCTGCTTTTCATCAACTTCAACTCTCGAGTATTTGTTCTCTTTTTGAATATAAATTTATATCCACCGTCACCTCTCTCTCTCTCTCTCTCTCTCTCTCTCTGACACTTTAGAAATGGACTCGGTGGATATTTTGATCTTGTGCGTTGTGGGTTTCTCTGTTTGTGTTTTTAATTGTTCAAAATCTTGAATTGATTCAGAAAAGCAAAATTAGAACTGAGCCGTATTTTTTGGAAACAGTAAGAGTGGGATATTATCAAGGAGATGAAAAACGTGTCGGTGCAGAGAGTTATCATAAGAGGCCATTTGCTCAAGAAAATAGAGAAAAAGAAACAGAAAACCAGGTCAATATTATTGCCAGTTCTGAGAAATCAGAGGAGATGTTTGATGATTGGGAGGGAGTAGAGAGGACTGATTTAGAGAAGACTTTTGGTGAGGCAATGAATTTTGTGAGTCATAAGAGTAATGCTGATAAGATCAATGGAGATTTGAAGTTGCAGTTGTATGGCCTTCAAAAGATTGAGCTTCAAGGGACTTGTCATGGATCACAGCCTATGGCATTCAAGGTTTCGGCTCGAGCAAAGTGGTATAAACACAATTAAATGTTTTTTTTTTTGTTTGTTTTCTCATGTGTGTGTGTGTGTGTGTAATGACACTGTAAACTAAGTCAACTAGGTAAATCGCGTGACCCAGGGTGGATATTCAAACTTGAGACATTTTGGCCTTAAGAACTCACTTTACACCGTTATGATGCTAAGCTACCCTATTGAGGGGGCAATAAAATTGTATCTTGCTTAAACAACTATAGTTTCTTGAAATTGCATATTTGGTCCTCTTTGCTTCATCAATTTCTTTAGTCCTACTAAAGTTTCTCATTATCATGTTTACGGTTTAATAGCTTGTAACGTGACAGGAGTGCTTGGCAGAAGCTCGGTAACATGAGTCGAGAGATGGCTATGCAGAAGTATGTAAACATTTTACTGAAAGCCATTCTAGAGTGGAAGGTATGTATTGGTTGCAAAATTGCCTTTAAATTAATGTTTCTTGAACTACTAAGAAATCAATAATACATCCTGAGTTTTCCATGGTACAGAGTGAATATGCCGGGGCTACTGAGGATGTAAGAAGCTCCGAAGACTAATTGGTTAATTGCCACACCCCAGAGTAAATATCGAGTTGGAGCTGAAATTCCAAAAAGTTTCAGATTTACGAGTCATGATAAATGTGATCGAGTCAAGTGGAATGTTGGAGGAAATGATTAGCTTTATATTTACAATTTAGGTCAATGTGGATTGTGAGAGGAGATGATTAGTATTAACTTGTCTTAAGGACCCCGCCTAGGCACTATGTCCTTCATTGCCTACGATCCTCTACTAACTAGATCTCAACTAATCCTATTTATACTTCGACCTAGGTGCTATCTGTCTGGCGCCTAACGACTTTTAGAACACTGGTATGAAACACCTACGTGCCCCACTACAAGTTTACTAACGAGTTGAATGGCGTGGAACATAGAACTTGAATTAAAGATTTTGGATTCAAGGAACGATTCGTGAGGACTTCCAATGAATATAGGTTAAAATATGAGTTGAAGAATTGAAACCCATTGAAAAATGAACTCACACAAATACGCTCAAAAGATTAATTATTATGAATTCAGAATTCTGAAAATTCAAGTGACAAAAAATTGAAGTAAAACTATGATCACTTGAAACCTCTCCAGTGCCGGAGGTTAAAAATTGGCAGGATTGCCATTACCAGTTATTTCTTTTCATAAGAAATGCCTTAATTCCATTCCTTGTGTAGTACTAATAAACACGTTTTGATTGAGCTATTTAGTTAACGGATCAACTTTTTCTTTCTTTTTTTTTTTTCCTTTTTTTCACTATCATGTCGATGTTGCAGCCCATTTGCAGCCTTTGGGGCTGCACTCAGGAGCTGGTTGCATGTTGTAAATTGCTAAGAATATGAGGATACTTTCTTATCGATATTAATTTCCGCAAGAATGTCTCAAYATTCATTTACAAACAARACCTAATCGTATTCTTCGTCTTGCTCTTGATCCCTAATCCACTTAGTGGCCACCCATTTTTGACCTTTGATCYCTGGACAGCTCCRATGAAGAGATGTCTGCACAGGTCAGAAATATCGTCGTTAYCGGCATATGCGATATACATGCGTGCATATGTAACATGCACGATGTTGCTCCAGAAAAATGCAATACATATATATGTGCATGTATGTATGTATATATTARCAAGGGTTAATTARAGGATGTATACTTGAGATTTGACCTAATTACAAATAAACCCACCTAAATTTCAAAATTACAAATAACACRCGTGAAATTTTATTTGGTCTACTYTTTACCCCCTTCAAAAGAAAAAAARCATTTCAAAACCCTCCTTCACATTTACAAATATATTACAGTTAGCCCATTAATTTTAACACTGAATCAAACTTTCAAGGTATATTACAACCATGAAGTCACAATTTCTGCAACAGCAGTTACCTCTATGCTAACTCTTTTAAAATAGTAAATTAATAGTMGAGCCTCGATCTTAGAAAGAAAAACAAGGCACACATTAATAATAAAAATGTAGAACCAAATAATATAGAGAGAAAAAAGTAAATAAAAATAACAAGAAAAATTGCATGAAGATAAGGACATAGCAAAAGCCACTCACAGGATCAATTGTGCCATTTGGGAACAGTGAGTAAAATAAAAGTCCATCTCCTTTGTGTGGCTTTACTTTTAAACCAATACATTTCCGGAAATCATAACTGCCATCCATGTTTTGCCCATTCTGTACATCAAAAAACATCACATGATTGTAACACAGCACTTAAGGCATCTCAGGGAGCTAGCAAAAAGGCGAAGACATTACCTCGAAAGGAAACATGGTTTCACCACCTTCTTCAACATCAGATAAATACAACAGGAAAGAAGCAACCTAAATTTGTTTTTTAATAATAACGTGAGTTTACTAATTCATTGCAAACTGAAATAACCTGTGCAGGAACCAAATAAAAACATGTATCGCTGGCAATTTAAGCTTCCAGCCCCAACCAACCATTAATAATATTTTGCATAATATTTAGAGTAAATTTATTAATAATAATATTTAATTATAAAAGTTTAAAAAAATTTACATTCTCAATCCATGTTTAATATATATTAATTAATTATTATTATATAATTTTATATCTTTATGTTTATATTGAGTTTATTACTAATATTTAGTTACATACTTAAATTTTTTCAAATAACTCGTAACTTACCTAAATAGAATATTTAGAATTTCAAAAATAAAATTATTAAATTTTATTATGAATAAAACTTATTTAACTATTTTCATAATTATATTTTTTTTGATTAAAATTATTTCATATATAATTTGATTTTAATTAAAATTACCAATTTAGAATTTTTTCCTACTAATTATATATGAGTTATTTATATTTTTATATTAGGAAAGTAAAATAAAAAATCGAATCAAATAAGAAAATATTAAATTATGTATATATTAGACTCGAACGATGCAACTAAAATTTTTATTTTCCAAACAAACCATTTGAAGCAAACACAATAGGTTAGAATGGTTTTCTATTAATATATATATGAATGTTCGGCTTGCTTTTAATAAATACAATAAAAAACTAAGCCAGGCAATAAAAAAGATATATTCAATTAGATAGATAGTAAAAGAAAAATTATATTTTAGTAAATTTTAAAATCTACAAAAATCTTCATTACAAGCAGACACGACACTTAAGATATAAATAAAACTTTACGATACAAATAATTTACCATTATACTGTATTGCAATCCATTAATACGTGACACCACTTGAAAACTAAAAAGTATCAAATGTAGTACTTCCGAAGAGAAGGATTGAGGGAGAGTAGTGAGAAATATAAATAATATTTTTCATCTTAACATATTAGTGTTTGCGTAATCGTAATTAAAATAAAAATAAAAATCCTCAATCTTGCGGCCGCTCCACCTCTTCGCAAAGGAAACAACATATTTAGCGGTAAGAAGCTTTCAACTATATATATTCAAGCAATTGTTTTCTTTTTATTCGATGATAATTTTGGATGTTGGTAGAATTTGATTGTAACCTTTTTATTTTCTTTCTTTTTTTTTTTAAATTATTTCTCAGGTTATGTTTGGTCTAAGTTTCGTAATACTTGGATTGTAATTCGAATTTCAATCCTTATTTATTTTATGACTCAAGACTTCAATTTACAATTTACAATTTTTTACCCTTAAACCAAAAGTCATCTCTTTTATCCCATTCACTACAAAAAACAAGATTTTATCGAAGGAAAAAATCTTTAGTAATAAGCAAAAAATCATCGTTAATCAATTTATCGAGGGCAAGTTCCCCTCAGAAAAATCTTTATCGCTAAATTTTTTTGTGGGAAAATATGCCTTCGGTAAATTTTTTGAGTGAATTACCTAAAAGTTCATTTTTTTAGTATATCTCGTGGTTTTGAATCTGATGCCCTCGGAAAAACCGAGGGCAGTTCCGAGGGCAATTTTACCCTCTAAAAAATCGAGGGTAAAGAAGCCCTCCTTTTTTTCAGACTAAAAAATAATATTTGAAAAAAAGAAAAAAATCGAGGGAAAGGAGCCCTCGATTTTTCTGAGGGGAATAAACCCTCGATTTTTCCAAAGGGAAACCACCCCTCGGTTTTTTTCCTTTTTTTAATATTATTTTAATTAAAATACCCAATCATTAATAAACAAACAAATAAATGAACTAATTATATAAATTTATGAAAATATACAATTATTAAATTTGTTCAACAAAAATGTTAACAAAAATCTATTAAAACATTCAATACAAAGGAGTCCTATGACGGTGGAGGCTGCGACGTGTACTCTTGTAATCGAGCTAACATCTCGGCCATCTGAGCTAGCATTACCCGCCGCAACCTCTCACGTCATATAACTCTTTTGAATCAAATGTTTTTATATAATTAGTTAATTAATTTGTTTATTAATAATTTTTTTAATTCTTTTGGATATTTTAATACAAAAAAGGATTAATTATAATGATTAAAATAATATTTAATGAAAAAAGAAAAACCCGAGGGGTGGCTGTACTATTTTGAGGGCTGGGTACGTTAAGTGCCCTTTTTGGGGGGCATTTTTTACGCTCAGAAGGAAACCTTCTAATGCCAACGGATCCACAAGTAGTATTATTAACAATACTTTTCTTATGCTTTATCTGTTTATTTCCTCTTTTGTGTATTCATTTGAATAATAAATATAAATTTCTACTTCTTTTTCTTATTATTTTTCTTCTCTTTTTAGTTTGCTTTCTTTTTGCCCTTCGAAAAAATCGAGGGCATATTACCCTCGGAAAACTTGAGGGCATAAATGCCCTCAGAAAAACTGAGGGCTTTAATATCCTTGGTTTTTTCGAGGGCATTTTTGCCCTCAATTTTTTCGAGAGATTGTACCCTTGATTTTTCCAAATGTCATTCTCGGAAAAATCGAGGGGTAAACGCCCTCGATTTTTCTGATGGCGAGATTCCCATCGAATTTTTCAAGGGCAATTAGATTCAAGGCCTCGGGATTTATCGAAAAAATGAATTTCCAGTAATTCCCTCGGAAAATTACCGAACGCATATTTCCCTTTGAAAATTTTTACCTACGAGGGTTTTTCTGATGGGAACTTGCCTTCGATTATTCACACAATAAATTGATTAGCAAGGACATTTTGGTAATTAACGTAGGTTTTTTCCCTCGATAAAATGCTTTTTTATTTTTGGTAGTGTGTTACATAAATACATGATTTGATAAAAGTAGGCATGTATGTTTATAATAAATCACACAAATGTGTTGTTGTAAACAAATACAGTTATTATAATTATTGATCACTATTGCAATTGCTTTACCCACTAAATATCAAGTAAAGTATTCAGTTGATTTAAGAGGAAAGAAAATATCTCGTAGTAAAATATTTTCCTGCGTTGCGAACTGACCCTAATAAAATATTACACTGCTTAAAAAATATTTCATAAACTTTTGTAAGAAAATCGTATTTTAACTCTGCAATTTCATTGAAATATAAATTTCGACAAAATATTTTCTAACTTTTAATTCACTAACCGAACTTATTTAAATATTCAGGAGTAAATCAAAATATTCATTACAATTAATACATGTCAAATTAGGTTATTAGGTTCGCTCTAAAATAATTATAAAAATAAAAATATGTATTTAAATTTTAGAAAAAAAAATATAATCCCTTATTTTAAAAAAAATGTCAGGCTGCAAAAAATAATAACAATAAATAAATAAGAAAGAAACTTGGGCTGCGGAAATAAAATTAAAAAAAAAAAAACATGATTAGGTATCTATTCTACATGAATTTCTTTTTCTCTTATACATTATAAATTATCTTCCTAAAAAGAGAGGGAGAGAGAGAGAGATAATGCAACATCAAATACAATATAATAAAAAAATGAACATTTACTTTTCACATATGATTTGATATCTATATATATATAAAAAGGCAAGCGTTTCTAAAAATACTTCTCAAAATTTTCCCGCCCGTTTCACTTCCTATATTTAGTAATACATATTTATTAGTTATATAATTATATATGTGAATAAAATTCTTTGATTATGATTTGTACAAAGAAAATATTAAATATATAGAAAGAATATTTATAATTATAAATAAAATCTGGAAAAAAATAAAAATAAAATATAAAAATCTGATGAGAAATAAAATATAAAAAAACTATTTATAATAAATTTAAATATATAAATAAATGAAAATAATTAGTTAATAAATTTATAAACCCAAAAAAGCAAAAATATGACATAAATATTCCCAAGTCTATACGAAAGTAATTATAAAACTAAGAGTAATAAATTATTTATGTGTGGATTTCTAAAGTCAAACACTCAAAGTCATATTAATTAGTTACAAGTTATTAAAATACAAATGTTCATAAATAATTATTTAGTTAAAATCTCAAAATATAATGTATTGAGTTCTTTATATTATGCAATTATATAATTGTTTTTTGTTGTACCCACGTTTAATTTTGATTTCAGATTTTAATCAAATAATTGTATAAAGTTATTTATCTTTCACTTATGTTCATAATATAAATTTTTAATTTTTTAGAAAAACAGAAAAAATGGTTATGTCAAGTTTGTGACACGTTTTGAGTCAAAGTTTGGGTTATCTAGGTTTTAGCCGAGTCATGTATAGAACAATCGAAAGATATAACTCTATTAGGTTTTATTCTCGTATCGTCGGGTCTGGTAAAAAAATAAGATTGGAAAAAAGATAAGTTCTTGTTATCGATTATAAATTATTTTTTTGTCTTCGTTGCATCAATTTTCTGTTAGTACTTATATTATCTATTTTGTTCATTTAACAAACTTATTAAATAATCTTTAAAATCATATTATAAATTTTATAATTTTTTATTAATTTTATTGTTTCCAATTTTATTTATACTATTTTATATTTCTTTTAGTTTTAGTTTTTTATATTTTTAGATTTAGTAATAATTTTCTATAATTTAATGGTAATTTTTTTGTAGCTATGAATTTATATTTAACTTTATAATATTATCAAGTTTTGGTTTGTTTACCATTTTTTTTATTTATTAAATAAGTATTAGTAATTTAATTATAAGTTCTTATATTTTATTTATAGATTTTTTTATTCTATCATTTGAAATATTTATATCTTGATTTTACTTTTTCGTATTTTGCAGATTTATAAACTAATTATTTAGATTTATTTATAGATTATATATTTTGTAGATTTATATTTTATTTTCAGATCTCTTATATATATAATATATATAGTATATATATATATATATATATATTATATATATATAGTATTTTTCTAATTGATATTTATGTTTTCTCAATTTTATTTTATTTTTTAGATTTATTAATAATTTATAAATTTAATTATGAATTCTTATAGTTAATTTAACTTATTTTATGGATTTGATCTTTAATTTTATTCAATTATCGTTTTGTTTTCATATTTATTAAATAAATATTTATAATCTAATCATAAGTACTTAAATTTATTATATGATTTTATTAATATTTCTATTTTATTTTACAGCCAA
>BMAC01000955.1:308260-318730 GCA_014905375.1 Phtheirospermum japonicum
TATGGACGAGCAGAATATGATCGAAGTGGATGGCCACTCTGCTTCTCCGAGGAGCATGGCTTGATAGCCCGGGGAATCCAGAATATTAACAACGTCAAGGAGGATCTTCAACTATCGAAGATCAAGGATGGAAGTACATAGCTAAGAGGAGACTCAAAACACTCTGATCAACAATATGCGGAACCGACGTTCTCTAGAGGCCAATCAAGGGGCAGCCAAGGCGAAGGGAATCGCCGAAGGCAGGTGAACCTTTTTATTGAGCGTCGCAAGCCAAAACATCTCGACTTCGTACCACAAGAAGCTCTTGTAGCAATGCCTGCTGTTTGGAGCTATCGAATTCTTTCATTGGGTTCAGAACAAGGCCAATAAGCAAATAGTGGCTTTAGATTTCAACACCGGAGAAATGAGCAGGGACACTAAAGGGACTCCCTGTGGAGAAAGCTGAGCTTGACAATTTGCCAACTTCGGACAAGAAGCAACAACCGATGCGGACTGCTCCGTAGGCGTAACTAATCTACATACCTGTAATTTATCCTTTTTATGTCTTCATATGAGATCCCCACTTATGGAGACTCCATCCTCAATGTGTGTTATTGGGAAAACAGTAACATATTGCGATAATATTGGGGAATAATCGAACTAACAGATCTAACGCAATCAAGCAAATATATTATATATAAACGTAATAAATATATAATATAATTAAACAACGAAACGAAAGGAAAAGTTAACCGTCGATGCGAGCGAACTCTTTCCTTAAAATTCTTATTGCCCCGTACTACGTGCTCATGGTTTGATAGCAATGAACCTCCCAAGATACAACGACGAACGGAGCTGGACGGAGCAGACGATCCAGTCAACCTGGCGAACGAGAATTGGGCAGACAACTGAACAAAACCCTAACTGCAAGCTATATGATGCGTGAGGCACGTAGGATTGTGACATGTATGCGAGAGCTCTCTTAGAAACGTGTTTTGATGTATGCAAAAGTCACTTTACACTATGTGGGAGTTGGTATTTATAGATATAGAGCTCTCTTAGAAACGTGTTTTGATGTATGCAAAAGTGTTTTTACACTATGTGGGAGTTGGTATTTATAAATATGAGGGACCCTTAAACAAGGTAGGAAATCTATAGGAATTAGGATTCCCAATACAAGCCAATCTCCTTATCTTACCCAATAAGAAAGACTTAGAAGCTTCCAGAAGAGGCCCAAACTAATTAAAAGCCCAAGGAATTAAATAGTTTGCGGTCCACCATCTCTAATAATTCGATTTCCATAAAATAATGAATAACATTCATATATAAGACATTTCCTATCTACTTAGGAAATTCCTCACCCTCATTACCTTCCAAATGTTCAACCTTGGTCATTGACTTTTCACTCACCCAAAACGGATTTGTGAAAGTAAATATACCACAATAATCTACTCGAAACGTAGATTAATAATTTGACGTTCGTTTACAAAATTAACGACCCGTCTACATTTGGAATATTTGGTCAAAGCTACCATATATAACTTTACCAAATCCAATTTCCCCAGCATGTGTTTCTCCTTAACAAAATAATCAACATCTGCTTTTCATGTCCCTTTGATCCATCACATCATATGTTATCGTGGTTCACTTTTTCTACAAATAGCAAATACACCTCAGGGTAGCACAACTCGCCCCATAAGGTAGTAAAAACAGTATCTCAAACACAAATAAGCATATATAGCTTCCCATATACTCTACCCTAATTCCAAAACTAAGAATCGTGGTAAAACCAATCAGTATTAATAGTTATACTCATTCCATTAGTAGTTCAATGTGATTTAAGTATTGTTCATCATTAAAAAGACTTATCAAACTGGGTAATACACATAAATGAGTTCGGCCAAATGATCAGCCGCGTCAATAATATTCTCTTACCAGGCTCTGATGCATCAAAAAACCTGATAAAGGTTAGTAAATATGTCGCTACGCCCACTTAGTGCGAAGTGCATGAGGAGCTCGCTTGACCCAGTCATAAGCTACACAAGCTAGGTTTACTTACCTAGCTCAGATTCATCCCCAAACCAGGTAGAAGTCAATAAATTAATCGCTAGCACTCAAGGGAAGCACGCCCAATCCATTCATAATCAAATCATGCCCAGAGTGGTCATAATATGTGTAAGCTGGGGTCCCTTACCTAGTTCTGATTCATCACCAAACTAGTTGAAAGTGCTAAATCAATTGCTAAGCCCACTCAATAGAAAATACAAGGAAATCACGCCCACTCCAATCATAAGATGCGTAAGCTAGAGTCCCTTACCTAGTTTAGATTCATCACCAAACTACGTGAAAGTCGCCAAATAAATTTCTAGGCCCACTCAGTGGCAAATACAAGGGAAGTATGTTGTGCCTAGTTATAAGCTGCGCATGCCAGGATCTCTTACTTGGTTTGAATTCATCACCAAACTAGATAAAAGTCGATGAATCAATTGCTAAGACCAATAAGTGGCAAGTATGAGCTCAGTTCACTTGGTAATAATCGGATGGAAGTGCATAATAAATACTTCTTTATTAGATAATGGAAAATTATCCGTGGCAAGGGTATGCCCTGCCAATCCTCAAATTCATAAGATGCATCTGCAAAGACACATCGCATCTTATAAAAGCCTTCCTAGTTGGGCTCTAGCTTCTTCGTATTGACTAAGCATCAACTCACCTTAGCACTAGGCCACCCACGTGAAATCGTTGTTGCTTTACTTGTTTTTTTATGACCACTTGCACCTATCTTTTATACTTTTCAACCTAGACAATGGACATACCTCTTATCTCTTTCACCAAATCAATGACTTCTCGTATCAAAAGGGCATTATCACTCTCATTACAAGCTAGGACCTTTTTTGACTCAATGCCTATCTCTATAGGGATAACTACCTCCATTCCATATACCAAACTAAATGATGACTCTTCCATGGTGGATCGAGGTGTTGTTCTGTATGAACATAAGACAAGATCCAGCCCATACACCCTTGCTCCATTAGGCTTATCTAGTCAGGCCTTCAATCTTTGCACCAGGATCAGATTGGTAACCTCCACCTGCCCATTCGCCCAGGGTGAACTACATTAGCAAACCGTTGCCTGATATTTGATTCTTCACACACGTCTGAATCCTTTCCCATTGAATTGAGTCATGTTATAAAAAATTATCACATGCGGTGCATCATACTGAAAAGAGATGTGTGAGGAAAAGAATTCAAACTCCTAGTTGACCTTACTTGTGAGTGATGGAGAATGAAAATTAATAATTAGATCTTGAAATCCAAGGTCAATCTCTATCTTTAATCATACTACTAAGGTTTCATACTTAACCTCGTTATTCGAGGTATAAACCAAATATGAATCGGGAGTGTTTAGGATAATCCCTGCCTCAAACTGCTAATCATTTGAAGACACGTCCATATGCATTAACCACCTCGATTTCTCCTCCTTCGAAGTTTCTTCTCCCGCTCCTTCTTGTATGAAGTCTGTTAGGGKCTGAACTTTGATTGTCACCTTAGGCTCATACAAAATCTCATACACGCTTATCTAGACCACCCATTTTACAAGGCATCCTGATGCAATTGTTTTTTCGAACGTCTGCTATATCGGTAGGTTTGTCCGTACTATCACTCTATGACTCAAGAAATATGGATGCAACCTCTGCATTGCGACCAATACTACAAGTTCTTCCTTTTCTAAATCTAAATGATGCACCCCGAGGCCTTGCAAATAGATACAATTTCGCTGGGTGTTCTCCTCTCTAAGCAAGAACTGAACAGATTGCCATTTTCCCAAAAAAAATATACATCACAAGTTATTTCCCGAAAAATGGTTTAGTTAAAAGAGGGATCTCAACAAGGAATATCTTCAAGTTACAAAGGCATTCCGGGACTTGAACTTAGCTCCTTTCCTTAAAATTCAAAAGAAGGGGAACCTCTTCTCCACTTACACTACTACAAAAAGGGGATTTAACATCGTAAGTTTAATAATGGTTTTATAAAATATTGAAAAGTCCCACATCGGTTATTAAAATAACTAATGTTAAATATTACATTTCACATTATTTTTTAGAAACCAACGTGATATAAAATATCTGACATCGGTTATTTAGGAAATCGACATGAAATGTTCTATTTAAGAAAATGTTAAATTTAGTTTTTAAAACTATTTTCTAGCCAAATAAACAAAATAAATTCAAAAGATATCCAATTGGCGCATTAATTCTTTAATATTATCATGTTACTTGTAATTATTTCTGTAACATAACAATATATATACATAACAGACACAAAAAAAAAAAGTTTATAAATTGCAAAACATTGCAAGACAAGAAAGATGAACATGGCGATTTTATTTTTTTGGTAACAAATAGAGATTTCATAAGTTGGGCAATGTGAATTAGGTACTCTACTGACAGCACGATGGTACAACCCACCTAGACCGAGAGTGATCGTTTGAGAGTCGTTTTCGGACAACTCTTTGCACATTCTTGCAAAACTTAATTTTGCACCAACAATGCTATAAAGTCCATGTATGACAATTCCTCAACCGAATATACTTTTTCTCTGTTCTTCAAAATCCCAATCTGCTTTTCATCAACTTCAACTCTCGAGTATTTGTTCTCTTTTTGAATATAAATTTATATCCACCGTCACCTCTCTCTCTCTCTCTCTCTCTCTCTCTCTGACACTTTAGAAATGGACTCGGTGGATATTTTGATCTTGTGCGTTGTGGGTTTCTCTGTTTGTGTTTTTAATTGTTCAAAATCTTGAATTGATTCAGAAAAGCYAAATTAGAARTGAGCCGTATTTTTTGGAAACAGTAAGAGTGGGATATTATCAAGGAGATGAAAAACGTGTCGGTGTAGAGAGTTATCATAAGAGGCCATTTTCTAAAGAAAATAGAGAAAAAGAAACAGAAAACCAGGTCAATATTATTGCCAGTTCTGAGAAATCAGAGGAGATGTTTGATGATTGGGAGGGAGTAGAGAGGACTGATTTAGAGAAGACTTTTGGTGAGGCAGTGAATTTTGTGAGTCATAAGAGTAATGCTGATAAGATCAATGGAGATTTGAAGTTGCAGTTGTATGGCCTTCAAAAGATTGCGCTTCAAGGGACTTGTCATGGATCACAGCCTATGGCATTCAAGGTTTCGGCTCGAGCAAAGTGGTATAAACACAATTAAATATTTTTTTTTTGTTTGTTTTCTCATGTGTGTGTGTGTGTAATGACACTGTAAACTAGGTCAACTAGGTAAATCGCGTGACCCAGGGTGGATATTCAAACTTGAGACATTTTGGCCTTAAGAACTCACTTTACACCGTTATGATGCTAAGCTACCCTATTGAGGGGGCAAAAAAATTGTATCTTGCTTAAACAACTATAGTTTCTTGAAATTGCATATTTGGTCCTCTTTGCTTCATCAATTTCTTTAGTTTTCCTACTAAAGTTTCTCGTTATCATGTTTACGGTTTAATAGCTTGTAACGTGACAGGAGTGCTTGGCAGAAGCTCGGTAACATGAGTCGAGAGATGGCTATGCAGAAGTATGTAAACATTTTACTGAAAGCCATTCCAGAGTGGAAGGTATGTATTGGTTGCAAAATTGCCTTTAAATTAATGTTTCTTGAACTACTAAGAAATCAACAATACATCCTGAGTTTTCCATGGTACAGAGTGAATATGCCAGGGCTACTGAGGATGTAAGAAGCTCCGAAGACTAATTTGTTAATTGCCACACCCCAGAGTAAATATCGAGTTGGAGCTGAAATTCTAAAAAGTTTCAGATTTACGAGTCATGATAAATGTGATCGAGTCAAGTGGAATGTTGGAGGAAATGATTAGCTTTATATTTACAATTTAGGTCAATGTGGATTGTGAGAGGAAATGATTAGTATTAACTTGTCTTAAGGACCCCGTCTAGGCACTATGTCCTTCATTGCCTACGATCCTCTACTAACTAGATCTCAACTAATCCTATTTATACTTCGACCTAGGTGCTATCTGTTTGGCGCCTAACGACTTTTAGAACACTGGTATGAAACACCTACGTGCCCCACTACAAGTTTACTAACGAGTTGAATGGCGTGGAATATAGAACTTGAATTAAAGATTTTGGATTCAAGGAACGATTCGTGAGGACTTCCAATGAATATAGGTTAAAATATGAGTTGAAGATTTGAAACCCATTGAAAAATGAACTCACACAAATACGCTCAAAAATTAATTATTATGAATTCAGAATTCTGAAAATTCAAGTGACAAAAAATTGAAGTAAAACTATGAGCACTTGAAACCTCTCCAGTGCCAGAGGTTAAAAATTGGCAGGATTGCCATTACCAGTTATTTCTTTTCATAAGAAATGCCTTAATTCCATTCCTTGTGTAGTACTAATAACCATGTTTTGATTGAGCTATTTAGTTAACGGATCAACTTTTTCTCTCTTTTTTTTTTTTTTTTCCTTTTTTTCACTATCATGTCGATGTTGCAGCCCAATTGCAGCCTTTGGGGCTGCACTCAGGAGCTGGTTGCATGTTGTAAATTGCTAAGAATATGAGGATACTTTCTTATCGATATTAATTTCCGCAAGAATGTCTCAAAATTCCATTTACAAACAACACCTAATCGTATTCTTCGTCTTGCTCTTGATCCCTAATCCACTTAGTGGCCACCCATTTTTGACCTTTGATCACTGGACAGCTCCCATGAAGAGATGTCTGCACAGGTCAGAAATATCGTCGTTAGCGGCATATGCGATATACATGGCGTGCATATGTAACATGCACGATGTTGCTCCAGAAAAATGCAATACATATATATGTGCATGTATGTATGTATATATTACCAAGGGTTAATTATAGGATGTATACTTGAGATTTGACCTAATTACAAATAAACCCAACCTAAATTTCAAAATTACAAATAACACCCGTGAAATTTTATTTGGTCTACTATTTACCCCCTTCAAAAGAAAAAATCATTTCAAAACCCTCCTTCACATTTACAAATATATTACAGTTAGCCCATTAATTTTAACACTGAATCAAACTTTCAAGGTATATTACAACCATGAAGTCACAATTTCTGCAACAGCAGTTACCTCTATGCTAACTCTTTTAAAATAGTAAATTAATAGTGGAGCCTCGATCTTAGAAAGAAAAACAAGGCACACATTAATAATAAAAATGTAGAACCAAATAATATAGAGAGAAAAAAGTAAATAAAATAACAAGAAAAATTGCATGAAGATAAGGACATAGCAAAAGCCACTCACAGGATCAATTGTGCCATTTGGGAACAGTGAGTAAAATAAAAGTCCATCTCCTTTGTGTGGCTTTACTTTTAAACCAATACATTTCCGGAAATCATAACTGCCATCCATGTTTTGCCCATTCTGTACATCAAAAAACATCACATGATTGTAACACAGCACTTAAGGCATCTCAGGGAGCTAGCAAAAAGGCGAAGACATTACCTCGAAAGGAAACATGGTTTCACCACCTTCTTCAACATCAGATAAATACAACAGGAAAGAAGCAACCTAAATTTGTTTTTTTAATAATAACGTGAGTTTACTAATTCATTGCAAACTGAAAAAACCTGTGCAGGAACCAAATAAAAAACATGTCTCGCTGGCAATTTAAGCTTCCAGCCCCAGCCAACCCCCCACCCCCCCCACCCCCACCCCCTTAAATGGGCAGTAAAGTGAAAAGTAATCTTATTCACATGAAACTAACAATAAAATGTTCAAATGAATATTTGGCACACACTAAAAATGCCTCAACAGTAAGTAATCTGAAATCAGACTTGTTTTACCCTTTGACTCTTCTGTGGGCCATATTCAGCAGGATTGAAAGCATCATAATGGGATTGATATCTCTGCCCAATCTCATAACGCAAAACATTGTAGGACTGAAACACAATCAACGACATCATCAGAAATTTTTATAAAGTAATCCAAGCAGCAATAACATCTTTTCAACACTCTACACAATTATAAATAAAGCCAGTGGATAAATAGGTCATATTGCCAAATAGCACAAACAAAGCATTCTGCCGCAAATTCATGTCCAATTGAGTCGTAGAAAATCCAACACTATGGCGTTAAAAAAATAAATAAGAAATCAGCAACATTTTGACTGCATTTGAACACATTATACTAAGGCCGCTGATGAGGAATTTCATTACAACAAATCATTATCTATCCCATATAAGACCAGAAACAGAGATTCATAGGAAACCTATTACAATACAGATTGTCAATAGACTGGTCAAAATCTTAAATAGTTAAAAAAAAAGGGAAAACATCATCAGGGTTTCTAACATATAATAATGTGTATAATATCATAATATAGGGAAGTTCTACGGTGCCGTGAAGGCACCATTCCTCACCTATTATCAACCATTGGATCAATTTAAAGTTATAAATATTAAAAGATGGACGGATGTAAATGCACGTGGGGTGGGGGGCATGGTACCGTGAAGGCAACGTAGTCATTTCCCATAATATATGCCCATATGTCGTCTAAAATTGGTGTTTTCAAGATAACCAACTCTACAAACTAATTTTTCATAAGTTAATACAAGTTAAAGTAACAAATAAGTTGTTCTCAGGTATAAATTTTTAGACAGGATATATTTACAGGAAATTATACTCCCAGAGCATACTTATTCTATTACCAGGTACTTTACAGCCTCACATCTGATATAGTATACATGTGCTCATGCATTTCTTATGTAAGTGCATGAATAAAAAGCTCCACAGCATTTTACATACATAAATATGACCTCATTATACAGAAATCAAGTTTATGGAGAACTAATATAAACTCAAATCCCATACCTCTCCATGAGTTCGAGGGATCATCGTCGCTTTAGCAATTTTTGCATCAATCTGAGCCAATAGTCCAGTTTTATCTTCAGATGCGCTAATAAACATGCCAGAACTAAGAAACGAAAATCATGACATATATTGTATGTTAAAATTCAATATTTTGAAGTAAATCAAAAAATAAATACATAAAGAGATTGAAAAACAAAACGAGTGCAGCATAGCTTTAGACTCTATACCTTGTTCTAATTCCTTTGGTGTTTTCTGCTGTTTCTCCAGCACGTAGAGCTAAGGATGATGGTTTGAGGCGGACCTTTGCCATTTTAATAACGCTTTCGCATTGTTCTGAAGTAGCAAAATTTGGAAAATATAATGCCCGTGGATTCCAGCTCAGAATCTACACACAAGAATCACAGGACCAAAACTATTGTTAAAAGTAATAAAACAATATGAAAGACAAAAATCAGTCAAAACATAATTAATACAGGTTTGATGCCTACTAAGCCTACTAAATGCAGTATAATCCATTACATGACCATTAGTTGCAAACCGCCAAGAATTTCCCATAGACTAATCTCAACCAAGTTCAAATAATTTTAATTAGGATTTACGATACCATCAATACAAAATCCAAATCCATCCATTAGTTTTTGTGGCCCTTCTAGTAGAACCATAACGACAAATCACAAGCTTTATTCCTAAATTCTCTTTAAGCAGTTCTAAAGCTTCGTTGAGTCGCATATTACAAACTTTAACACTGTCCCAAATGATGAACACGAGAAACCTAGGGTCACAAAGTTAAAATTGACTCCTGTTTACAAAACAAAAGGCAGTGAACTTTTTATATTTAACAAGTTACCAGCACCTAGCATTCATGAAACCAAGGGAAAACCGAGTGGATTGGTAGACAACAAAGTGATAAATTTCTCATTAACTTTTCCTATAAAAATTAAATGCCAAGTTCTCCACTCATGTTTCACCATATCACATTGATTAACTAACTTCCATGCTCATTGCTCAACTAGTCCCAAACAAAAACAAAAACAAAAAATTATTCCATTAGATGCCAATTTATTCAGTCACCACACAACTTGAAACTTGATTTGAAGTCAGATCCACCCCAAAATTAGGAGGAAAAATATTGCACACACTCACAAACACATAAAACACTCCCCCCAAAAATAAAATACCTGAAAGGGAATAGTCTCCAAAGACTCATCGCCAGAATCTCCACGTGGCATCGCCTCAAATTCTGTCCTCTTCTCTTCCGGCGTTTCCAGCATCCGCGGCCTCAAGTTACCAGCCACATCCTGTTGTAAGCAACAAATAATTATAGCTCGCACAGATATAGATGCATATATGTCATTATACACATACGACAAAAAAATATAGATATTAAACCTAGGGGGAAAAGGCCTACATACACATCGATGATCAAAAATGAAAAAAAAAAAAAAAAAAAAAAAAAGAAAAGAAAGGAAGAAAGATAATAAATAAATAAATAAAGTAATGCACCTGAGAGAAAAGAGATGAACCGAAAAAACCGGCAAGAAAAAAGCAGAGGCACAAGAGGAAAATCGCCGGCAGCCCTAGGCTGATCCAATTTCCTCCGCCGATTTTATTTACTTTG
>BMAC01000955.1:318755-351207 GCA_014905375.1 Phtheirospermum japonicum
GTTGTTCTGTATGAACATAAGACAAGATCCAGCCCATACACCCTTGCTCCATTAGGCTTATCTAGTCAGGCCTTCAATCTTTGCACCAGGATCAGATTGGTAACCTCCACCTGCCCATTCGCCCAGGGTGAACTACATTAGCAAACCGTTGCCTGATATTTGATTCTTCACACACGTCTGAATCCTTTCCCATTGAATTGAGTCATGTTATAAAAAATTATCACATGCGGTGCATCATACTGAAAAGAGATGTGTGAGGAAAAGAATTCAAACTCTAGTTGACCTTACTTGTGAGTGATGGAGAATGAAAATTAATAATTAGATCTTGAAATCCAAGGTCAATCTCTATCTTTAATCATACTACTAAGGTTTCATACTTAACCTCGTTATTCGAGGTATAAACCAAATATGAATCGGGAGTGTTTAGGATAATCCCTGCCTCAAACTGCTAATCATTTGAAGACACGTCCATATGCATTAACCACCTCGATTTCTCCTCCTTCGAAGTTTCTTCTCCCGCTCCTTCTTGTATGAAGTCTGTTAGGGCCTGAACTTTGATTGTCACCTTAGGCTCATACAAAATCTCATACACGCTTATCTAGACCACCCATTTTACAAGGCATCCTGATGCAATTGTTTTTTCGAACGTCTGCTATATCGGTAGGTTTGTCCGTACTATCACTCTATGACTCAAGAAATATGGATGCAACCTCTGCATTGCGACCAATACTACAAGTTCTTCCTTTTCTAAATCTAAATGATGCACCCCGAGGCCTTGCAAATAGATACAATTTCGCTGGGTGTTCTCCTCTCTAAGCAAGAAACTGAACAGATTGCCATTTTCCCAAAAAAAATATACATCACAAGTTATTTCCCGAAAAATGGTTTAGTTAAAAGAGGGATCTCAACAAGGAATATCTTCAAGTTACAAAGGCATTCCGGGACTTGAACTTAGCTCCTTTCCTTAAAATTCAAAAGAAGGGGAACCTCTTCTCCACTTACACTACTACAAAAAGGGGATTTAACATCGTAAGTTTAATAATGGTTTTATAAAATATTGAAAAGTCCCACATCGGTTATTAAAATAACTAATGTTAAATATTACATTTCACATTATTTTTTAGAAACCAACGTGATATAAAATATCTGACATCGGTTATTTAGGAAATCGACATGAAATGTTCTATTTAAGAAAATGTTAAATTTAGTTTTTAAAACTATTTTCTAGCCAAATAAACAAAATAAATTCAAAAGATATCAATTGGCGCATTAATTCTTTAATATTATCATGTTACTTGTAATTATTTCTGTAACATAACAATATATATACATAACAGACACAAAAAAAAAAAAGTTTATAAATTGCAAAACATTGCAAGACAAGAAAGATGAACATGGCGATTTTATTTTTTTGTAACAAATAGAGATTTCATAAGTTGGGCAATGTGAATTAGGTACTCTACTGACAGCACGATGGTACAACCCACCTAGACCGAGAGTGATCGTTTGAGAGTCGTTTTCGGACAACTCTTTGCACATTCTTGCAAAACTTAATTTTGCACCAACAATGCTATAAAGTCCATGTATGACAATTCCTCAACCGAATATACTTTTTCTCTGTTCTTCAAAATCCCAATCTGCTTTTCATCAACTTCAACTCTCGAGTATTTGTTCTCTTTTGAATATAAATTTATATCCACCGTCACCTCTCTCTCTCTCTCTCTCTCTCTCTCTCTGACACTTTAGAAATGGACTCGGTGGATATTTTGATCTTGTGCGTTGTGGGTTTCTCTGTTTGTGTTTTTAATTGTTCAAAATCTTGAATTGATTCAGAAAAGCGAAATTAGAATTGAGCCGTATTTTTTGGAAACAGTAAGAGTGGGATATTATCAAGGAGATGAAAAACGTGTCGGTGTAGAGAGTTATCATAAGAGGCCATTTTCTAAAGAAAATAGAGAAAAAGAAACAGAAAACCAGGTCAATATTATTGCCAGTTCTGAGAAATCAGAGGAGATGTTTGATGATTGGGAGGGAGTAGAGAGGACTGATTTAGAGAAGACTTTTGGTGAGGCAGTGAATTTTGTGAGTCATAAGAGTAATGCTGATAAGATCAATGGAGATTTGAAGTTGCAGTTGTATGGCCTTCAAAAGATTGCGCTTCAAGGGACTTGTCATGGATCACAGCCTATGGCATTCAAGGTTTCGGCTCGAGCAAAGTGGTATAAACACAATTAAATATTTTTTTTTTGTTTGTTTTCTCATGTGTGTGTGTGTGTAATGACACTGTAAACTAGGTCAACTAGGTAAATCGCGTGACCCAGGGTGGATATTCAAACTTGAGACATTTTGGCCTTAAGAACTCACTTTACACCGTTATGATGCTAAGCTACCCTATTGAGGGGGCAAAAAAATTGTATCTTGCTTAAACAACTATAGTTTCTTGAAATTGCATATTTGGTCCTCTTTGCTTCATCAATTTCTTTAGTTTTCCTACTAAAGTTTCTCGTTATCATGTTTACGGTTTAATAGCTTGTAACGTGACAGGAGTGCTTGGCAGAAGCTCGGTAACATGAGTCGAGAGATGGCTATGCAGAAGTATGTAAACATTTTACTGAAAGCCATTCCAGAGTGGAAGGTATGTATTGGTTGCAAAATTGCTTTAAATTAATGTTTCTTGAACTACTAAGAAATCAACAATACATCCTGAGTTTTCCATGGTACAGAGTGAATATGCCAGGGCTACTGAGGATGTAAGAAGCTCGAAGACTAATTTGTTAATTGCCACACCCCAGAGTAAATATCGAGTTGGAGCTGAAATTCTAAAAAGTTTCAGATTTACGAGTCATGATAAATGTGATCGAGTCAAGTGGAATGTTGGAGGAAATGATTAGCTTTATATTTACAATTTAGGTCAATGTGGATTGTGAGAGGAAATGATTAGTATTAACTTGTCTTAAGGACCCCGTCCTAGGCACTATGTCCTTCATTGCCTACGATCCTCTACTAACTAGATCTCAACTAATCCTATTTATACTTCGACCTAGGTGCTATCTGTTTGGCGCCTAACGACTTTTAGAACACTGGTATGAAACACCTACGTGCCCCACTACAAGTTTACTAACGAGTTGAATGGCGTGGAATATAGAACTTGAATTAAAGATTTTGGATTCAAGGAACGATTCGTGAGGACTTCCAATGAATATAGGTTAAAATATGAGTTGAAGATTTGAAACCCATTGAAAAATGAACTCACACAAATACGCTCAAAAATTAATTATTATGAATTCAGAATTCTGAAAATTCAAGTGACAAAAAATTGAAGTAAAACTATGAGCACTTGAAACCTCTCCAGTGCCAGAGGTTAAAAATTGGCAGGATTGCCATTACCAGTTATTTCTTTTCATAAGAAATGCCTTAATTCCATTCCTTGTGTAGTACTAATAACCATGTTTTGATTGAGCTATTTAGTTAACGGATCAACTTTTTTCTCTCTTTTTTTTTTTTTTTTCCTTTTTTTCACTATCATGTCGATGTTGCAGCCCAATTGCAGCCTTTGGGGCTGCACTCAGGAGCTGGTTGCATGTTGTAAATTGCTAAGAATATGAGGATACTTTCTTATCGATATTAATTTCCGCAAGAATGTCTCAAAATTCCATTTACAAACAACACCTAATCGTATTCTTCGTCTTGCTCTTGATCCCTAATCCACTTAGTGGCCACCCATTTTTGACCTTTGATCACTGGACAGCTCCCATGAAGAGATGTCTGCACAGGTCAGAAATATCGTCGTTAGCGGCATATGCGATATACATGCCGTGCATATGTAACATGCACGATGTTGCTCCAGAAAAATGCAATACATATATATGTGCATGTATGTATGTATATATTACCAAGGGTTAATTATAGGATGTATACTTGAGATTTGACCTAATTACAAATAAACCCAACCTAAATTTCAAAATTACAAATAACACTCGTGAAATTTTATTTGGTCTACTATTTACCCCCTTCAAAGAAAAAAAATCATTTCAAAACCCTCCTTCACATTTACAAATATATTACAGTTAGCCCATTAATTTTAACACTGAATCAAACTTTCAAGGTATATTACAACCATGAAGTCACCAATTTCTGCAACAGCAGTTACCTCTATGCTAACTCTTTTAAAATAGTAAATTAATAGTGGAGCCTCGATCTTAGAAAGAAAAACAAGGCACACATTAATAATAAAAATGTAGAACCAAATAATATAGAGAGAAAAAAGTAAATAAAATAACAAGAAAAATTGCATGAAGATAAGGACATAGCAAAAGCCACTCCACAGGATCAATTGTGCCATTTGGGAACAGTGAGTAAAATAAAAGTCCATCTCCTTTGTGTGGCTTTACTTTTAAACCAATACATTTCCGGAAATCATAACTGCCATCCATGTTTTGCCCCATTCTGTACATCAAAAAACATCACATGATTGTAACACAGCACTTAAGGCATCTCAGGGAAGCTAGCAAAAAGGCGAAGACATTACCTCGAAAGGAAACATGGTTTCACCACCTTCTTCAACATCAGATAAATACAACAGGAAAGAAGCAACCTAAATTTGTTTTTTAATAATAACGTGAGTTTACTAATTCATTGCAAACTGAAATAACCTGTGCAGGAACCAAATAAAAACATGTCTCGCTGGCAATTTAAGCTTCCAGCCCCAGCCAACCCCCCACCCCCCCCACCCCACCCCCTTAAATGGCAGTAAAGTGAAAAGTAATCTTATTCACATGAAACTAACAATAAAATGTTCAAATGAATATTTGGCACACACTAAAAATGCCTCAACAGTAAGTAATCTGAAATCAGACTTGTTTTACCCTTTGACTCTTCTGTGGGCCATATTCAGCAGGATTGAAAGCATCATAATGGGATTGATATCTCTGCCCAATCTCATAACGCAAAACATTGTAGGACTGAAACACAATCAACGACATCATCAGAAATTTTTATAAAGTAATCCAAGCAGCAATAACATCTTTTCAACACTCTACACAATTATAAATAAAGCCAGTGGATAAATAGGTCATATTGCCAAATAGCACAAACAAAGCATTCTGCCGCAAATTCATGTCCAATTGAGTCGTAGAAAATCCAACACTATGGCGTTAAAAAATAAATAAGAAATCAGCAACATTTTGACTGCATTTGAACACATTATACTAAGGCCGCTGATGAGGAATTTCATTACAACAAATCATTATCTATCCCATATAAGACCAGAAACAGAGATTCATAGGAAACCTATTACAATACAGATTGTCAATAGACTGGTCAAAATCTTAAATAGTTAAAAAAAAAGGGAAAACATCATCAGGGTTTCTAACATATAATAATGTGTATAATATCATAATATAGGGAAGTTCTACGGTGCGCTGAAGGCACCATTCCTCACCTATTATCAACCATTGGGATCAATTTAAAGTTATAAATATTAAAAGATGGACGGATGTAAATGCACGTGGGGTGGGGGCATGGTACCGTGAAGGCAACGTAGTCATTTCCCATAATATATGCCCATATGTCGTCTAAAATGGGTGTTTTCAAGATAACCAACTCTACAAACTAATTTTCATAAGTTAATACAAGTTAAAGTAACAAATAAGTTGTTCTCAGGTATAAATTTTTAGACAGGATATATTTACAGGAAATTATACTCCCAGAGCATTACTTATTCTATTACCAGGTACTTTACAGCCTCACATCTGATATAGTATACATGTGCTCATGCATTTCTTATGTAAGTGCATGAATAAAAAGCTCCACAGCATTTTACATACATAAATATGACCTCATTATACAGAAATCAAGTTTATGGAGAAACTAATATAAACTCAAATCCCATACCTCTCCATGAGTTCGAGGGATCATCGTCGCTTTAGCAATTTTTGCATCAATCTGAGCCAATAGTCCAGTTTTATCTTCAGATGCGCTAATAAACATGCCAGAACTAAGAAACGAAAATCATGACATATATTGTATGTTAAAATTCAATATTTTGAAGTAAATCAAAAAATAAATACATAAAGAGATTGAAAAACAAAACGAGTGCAGCATAGCTTTTAGACTCTATACCTTGTTCTAATTCCTTTGGTGTTTTCTGCTGTTTCTCCAGCACGTAGAGCTAAGGATGATGGTTTGAGGCGGACCTTTGCCATTTTAATAACGCTTTCGCATTGTTCTGAAGTAGCAAAATTTGGAAAATATAATGCCCGTGGATTCCAGCTCAGAATCTACCACACAAGAATCACAGGACCAAAACTATTGTTAAAAGTAATAAAACAATATGAAAGACAAAAATCAGTCAAAACATAATTAATACAGGTTTGATGCCTACTAAGCCTACTAAATGCAGTATAATCCATTACATGACCATTAGTTGCAAACCGCCAAGAATTTCCCATAGACTAATCTCAACCAAGTTCAAATAATTTTAATTAGGATTTACGATACCATCAATACAAAATCCAAATCCATCCATTAGTTTTTGTGGCCCTTCTAGTAGAACCATAACGACAAATCACAAGCTTTATTCCTAAATTCTCTTTAAGCAGTTCTAAAGCTTCGTTGAGTCGCATATTACAAACTTTAACACTGTCCCAAATGATGAACACGAGAAACCTAGGGTCACAAAGTTAAAATTGACTCCTGTTTACAAAACAAAAGGCAGTGAACTTTTTATATTTAACAAGTTACCAGCACCTAGCATTCATGAAACCAAGGGAAAACCGAGTGGATTGGTAGACAACAAAGTGATAAATTTCTCATTAACTTTTCCTATAAAAATTAAATGCCAAGTTCTCCACTCATGTTTTCACCATATCACATTGATTAACTAACTTCCATGCTCATTGCTCAACTAGTCCCAAACAAAAACAAAAACAAAAAATTATTCCATTAGATGCCAATTTATTCAGTCACCACACAACTTGAAACTTGATTTGAAGTCAGATCCACCCCAAAATTAGGAGGAAAAATATTGCACACACTCACAAACACATAAAACACTCCCCCCAAAAATAAAATACCTGAAAGGGAATAGTCTCCAAAGACTCATCGCCAGAATCTCCACGTGGCATCGCCTCAAATTCTGTCCTCTTCTCTTCCGGCGTTTCCAGCATCCGCGGCCTCAAGTTACCAGCCACATCCTGTTGTAAGCAACAAATAATTATAGCTCGCACAGATATAGATGCATATATGTCATTATACACATACGACAAAAAAAATATAGATATTAAACCTAGGGGGAAAAGGCCTACATACACATCGATGATCAAAAATGAAAAAAAAAAAAAAAAGAAAAAGAAAAGAAAGGAAGAAAGATAATAAATAAATAAATAAAGTAATGCACCTGAGAGAAAAGAGATGAACCGAAAAAACCGGCAAGAAAAAAGCAGAGGCACAAGAGGAAAATCGCCGGCAGCCCTAGGCTGATCCAATTTCCTCCGCCGATTTTATTTACTTTGATCCTCATTGTCTATCTCCTGCTTTTTCTGTGTTTTCTGGAGTGTGATCAGGGGATAATAATTTCAATCTTTAATTGTAATTTTTTTTTTTTTAATTTATCGGATTTCTGGACCAAAAGAGGAGCCTGTCAGGGTAGAAGGTCAAAGGGAAAGGAATAGAAGGCAAATTGAAGAAATTTATACCACTTGGTTTTGTACGCGGCGGGAATTTTTATTTTATTTTAGTTTTTCGTTTCTTTGTTCTTCTTCTTCAACTCATTTACTTGATTCTAATTTTAGAATAAGTTTTTTCTTTTTTTTTTTAAGGAATAGTCTTATTTTAGAACAGCTCGTGATTTTAGTTTTTCTTTTTTAAGAAAGGTAAAAATATCCCCAAAAAATAACATATATTTACAACAGCTAGCAATGCAGCATACACTAAGTGACACAAGAATTGCTACAAAATTCTGAGAAATGATTGAAGTTTTTAATGGGGATTTTATTTGGGGTAGAGCCCTTGGGGATTGATTGCATTGGTGGTTATGAAAAGATTTGGCGTGATGTGCCTTTGTAAGTAAGACGCAAATTAGGCAAATGAGGGTACATAAAACTGGCCGCCCCAAGACTGATTTGGTGATTCATTCAATTCAATGGTTAATAATTTAGGGAATTTAAGGATTTGACGTTGAATTTTGAATAATTTCAATTACAATAATTCATGAATCTAAACTTTAGTTCTTTCAATCTTCTAGTAACAAATGTCAATTTTGAATTAACACGGTTGTGATAATCCGGCTGGGACAAATTTCTAAATGAAGACAGATAGGTATAAAATTTTAAAAATATAATATTTTTATTCTTGAAAACTTACTAATAATAATGTCGTTGATCCAGGAGCTGGTAGAAAAATGATGTAATAGAATTCTTAATTAGTTATGTCCTTATGACTATTTTGTGTATTTCAATTTGTTAGATGATGCGGTAAGACCAATGAAATAGCCCATTTCATATTTATCCATAATAACACTTATCATCCGCCTTATAAAATCAAGGCTTTACACTTGAAAACTAGTACGATAATTTTTCACCATCACTTGTTGGCTCCAAGTGCATGTTCTAAAATAGTCCAAAATAAAATAAAATAAAAAAGAAAAGAATATTTATGTGTACTAACTGACGTTATATACATCTATACATAAAATGCTCCTCATGAACTCAATATGCCTCCAAGAACCGGTTTCAACTCAAACCTACAAAACACGGGCCACCGGAGCAAACTATCTAACGCCCTAACTCAAATCAGTAAAAGATGAAGGGCTAGAAAACCACTCAATTAGCTTAATTAGCTCATCCATACTAGACTCGCTTACTCGATCCATCAGCTCAATTAGCTAATCATCTGGCCAGGGCAGCTCATTAACTTAAATAGGTCAACTCAAGCCTCGCTATATCATGCCATCTCATACTTTTCCTCAGGGACTTCATTGATGAGCTTACTTTCAATAGACAACCATCTCCTTTTCCACGAGGTATTACACTTAACCGTCACAACATGGGATATGATAACAATTAAGAGTCGTGCCCTCCATATATTCTGGAAATATCAGTTAGAAAATGTACTTCTTTCTTACATTTCAGGTATCTCCAACGCTTCCGATGGCATGACTTGTGTTGTGACTGAAACTCCAAATGCTTATGTGGCAACCCAGGCCTAGCCCAGACATGCGGAACTTATATTGCTGTAGGTGAGAAGTTATCATGCATAAACTAGGTCACTTTTTTACACCAACTTAACACTCGAGACATTTTCGCTTCAACTTTATCCTTAATTGTCTTTTTTCCTCTTCTTAGATATTCAATATCTAGAGTCCTATATGCCAGAGCAAGCAAGTACATCGCTGGATGAAGTTTCCTGCAGACGACATTGAATAGCACAAGTTGACTCAAAATCCACCACCACATCAAAAACGATAGCAAATTGATAGCTACTAGATTCCAGCATATGCTCTGTTTCCTTCGGAAAGGAAAAAGTTTCTTTAAAACAATTTTAGGGTCAGCATATTACTTACTCCTCGCAATGTGCATTGGTATCTAAACCATCCCAGTATCTTTGGGTGGGAACAGTCTTTCCTTTATTATCTCTTCCAAACGTCTCAATGTACCATCCGCCTATGTCATGCATCACACTGCGAGGCTCAAACAACCAAAATCTGTACCAGAAAAAAGTTCAAAACATTTGTGACAAGAAGACAAATTATTCTAGATGAAGAGGAAAAGAATGAGATTGTAGTGTATTAGTAAGTAAGACACAAATTAACTTTCAGAAAAAACACAATAAAACACTGTTGTGTTAAATACCAAAAGAGGTAAGTATTTCAAAGCATTCAACTAGAGCGTGTATAGACCGGTTCCCTCTTGGTAATTTAGGGTTTATCTTCTTGAGCTTGAATGTTTGCATTGAAAATATACAATTTTAGCTTTCCAGAAGCAACATGGAGGGAGGTAAAAATCCCCATTCTTCTAGTATTGGTTTATCCCCATTCTACTTTTCATCTAGCTTCAACTATTATTGTAAATTTTTTATTTTTAGAACCTCCTTTTCTGCCTGATGACCTTATAGTCAAAATCATCTACAAGTCCGAGGACGCATCTGTGTTGAAGCTGGCCAAAAGATTTATGAATCATGCCACCATTACAATTCAGAACAATCGAGCTCTTCCACATTTGAGGAAAATTTTATCATGTTAATTATCATAAGATTGGGAGTCTTTGTGATATGGTTATTATTATTGTTTTGTTTAGTACAAGTTGATGAGAGAGGTAGGACCAAATTTCTACGGTGGTGAAGAGGCTGGTTTAGAGAAAGAGGCTGATTTGATCAGAATAGAAATCCGGCCCCACTTCTTACTCTGTTCCTCTAAACCAGCTTGTTCACCACCATGGGAATCATCATCATCATCAGTAGTAGTACTACTACTACTACTAATAATAATAACTCTCAATTCCAACACAATAAACACCATACCGAAATATCAACCCACGTGATCAGCTCGGTGATATTTTCCTTAAATGTGGAAGAGCCCGACTGATTAGAACAGCAGTGCTGACATGATTCTTAATCTTTTGACTTGTAGATGAATTTGATTATAAAGTCGCACGCAGAAGAGGAGGCTGTGAAATTCGAAATCAAAAGCAAAAAAATTACAATAATCAGTAAAAATTATTACACAGATCGAGTTGAAGCTAAAAGTAGATGAAAAGCAAGAATGAGGATAATTCAATGCTAAAAGCTAGAAGAATGGGGATTTTACCTCACCCATGGTGCGTACGGAAGCTAAGATTATATATTTTTCATGCGAACATTCAAGCTCAAGAAGGTAAACCCTATGTCGCCAAGTGAGGAAATCAAAAGCAATTTCCTAAAGGTCCATCTTGGTCGTAACAGAAGAAAAGAACAAGGCATAACCAACGGCCTTGCTCCATTGACTATACGGTTTTCCAATTTTCGAACATGAGAAAGAGAACAAATAAATCACAGAGTCGACATCTGAATCTTTTATCGTCTCTTTTATGTCATATTATTCACCACAAAGAAGCCATACTCACGTAAACACAAAAATTACTAGAAATTTCAATTAAAACAAATTAAGTGAAGATTCAAAAGTTATCATCAAATAAAACTGAAGCACAAATTTCTGCTTACTTGCTTGGTGGCAAACGTGCCCGAGTACATCTGCATTCACAAGCCGAGGTTTTTTCTCCAACTCGAAACCAATGCAAGTGTTTCACCTGAAAAAAAATA
Organism: Phtheirospermum japonicum; assembly: GCA_014905375.1. Taxonomy (NCBI): domain Eukaryota; kingdom Viridiplantae; phylum Streptophyta; class Magnoliopsida; order Lamiales; family Orobanchaceae; genus Phtheirospermum; species Phtheirospermum japonicum. The sequence continues at coordinate 330,048 of BMAC01000955.1, forward strand.
ATTGTTGGATTTCTCATTTCTATATTAAGAATCCCATTTATAAGCACTCTAAAGGTACCAGCAATGTTCTATGTTTCATTATCATATGCGTCTTCACGCCCCTCTCGTCGTACACATAGCAAGTCCCTTCTTCAGAGGTGGTCCCCAGACCCTTTATAACTCCCAAACGAGTTCCAGTCCCAACTGAAGTAAGATAAACATTTATTTGGTCTTGAGAATCCTCATCCTCATCGGCATCAAGACCCTTAGGTCGAATTCTAGTCGCCATAGCAATAACTCTCCCGGATACATGCAATTCTAAATCTCTATACGCATGGGACGATATACAATCTTTATCAGCCAATGGGGCCGAGTTCAAAGGAGAAGAAATTAGTTTCTCAGTGTAGGCATGCGATATTTGAGGTTTCTTGTTAGGCAAGCATACCATCCCGAAAAGGTCTCGGCCCGAGACTAAGTGTAGCACCTCTGACGTAGCATGGGTAGACCTCTCCTCGGCTTCGAAACGGTCGGGGAGGAGATCGGTTGACTGGATCTCAGGTCCGTAGTAAGCTGCATGCACAGCCGAATAAAAATCTCTTTCGAGGAAGTCGAAATAGCCTGATCCAGCGGTCACTCTTCTTTCGGATAGAATGTCATTTACGGCGTATCTGTACCATTTTAACCATTCCACAACCTCCATCTGCTTAGGTGGGTGCTCGTGGGAGGTGTAGTTGAAGATGGTGGTATCTCGTTTGTAGCGTCTCTCGACGGGGATCGTTTGAGATGAAATGTGACGATCGTAATGGGATCTCTTGGTGGAGTCTGAGAGAATCTGAGTTTCCATTTGAATAATAATTCATGTTAGAGAATCTCAGTGACACACACGAGCTCTATATCCTACGTGCAAGGAAATCATAAATAATACTGCTGAACAATTATAATTAAACAAGGGGCACAGTTCAACATCCCTCAAAATTATCAAATGAATTACGTAGGTTTAAAGTTTAATTCACAATTCACTGAACATATAAGACAAAAAATAAATAAATAACCCCAAATATAAAATCTCGCTCATTCGACGCGTAGAAATTGATTAGCGGAAAAAAGAAGTACCTCATAAGCAGCAAGGATTTGGATGAATTTCTTAGAAGCATAAGAGGAATGGTTTTGCGAGTGAGCTAGGTCAGGGTGAGTTTCCTTGGCCAATTTACGAAAAGAAGCCTTGATTTCAGCTAACGAGCTGGTTTGAGACACGCCGAGGATATTGTAGGCGCTCATCCCGGCGAAATCAGGAGGAGCCGCCGTCTCGGCGTTGGTGCTCAGCCACCGTTTGCCGGAGAAACTCGGGTACAGGAGGAGAAGATATGGAGAACAAACGACGGCGTTTGCATAACGATCGCATGGAAATCCAGTCGGAATTGAGGTGATAGAACGGCGGTGACGGCATAGAAGGCGGTGGAGATGAGTGAAGTACGCCATGTAATAACTAGGACTAGAAGTGTGGTCGAAAGCCGGAATGTGGGTGGCAATTTTAGGTGATGTATGGACGTGTTTTCATCTCAATTTCCAATTTCTAGTGGAAAAAGTGATAAATGAAAATTTATTGGTTTTTGTGTGAAAATTGAGATTATGTTTGAATTAGTATTTTTGTAATAAATTTTTTATTATATAATAAATGGAAAGTTGTTAGTTGTGGGGTCCATTTTTAATATTTTAATTTAAATATATAATATAATATTAATAAAGTTGTAGATGGTGGGTCCTACTAGATAGATATAATTTAAAAGTAATAATATTTAAAGTAGATATTGGTGGTAGTGGTGGGTCCCACAACCTTAAAGATTAGATGTAATTGGTAAAGTTGAAATATTTTAATGTAAAAAATAAAAATTGAAAAAAGGTGATTTTCAATGAAAAATCGTAAACAAACATGATTCTAATTTTCGAAATAGTTGGGAATTGAGAATTGTGATTTGAAAACGATTCCATACATTACCTTTTTTCTATTTCCCATTTTCATTTCTTTTTTTCTTTCTGGGGTATTTATTTTTCAATTTATGTATATACATGCACAATTGTTTGTAACTAGGTGGTGATTTGATATTTATTCATTCCCTTTTGTTCGTTTGATTAGAGAACAATAATAAAAAAAAAATTAGAATATAATTTTTTTTATGAGATAATAATTGAATATAATTGATATGTTTTGAGTGAGTGTTTAAAATAAAATTAATTGAAAATTCTTTTTTCAAATGGCTCACAAAGAAATATTTGTGTATGTGAAAAGTTACAAATGAGAGAGAGAGAAAAGAAATAAAAGCGAGACGTGTTCTTGGGGAAAAAATGAATTATATTTTATGTTAGTGGAAAAAAAATTATTAGACGTAATCAATTACTTGTTTGCCTTTTTTTCGCTAGTTGAGGGGAAAAAATTCTTTATCCAATAATTGTCATACGGTTCGAACTGCCGGTTCGGTTTGACCATAAACAGATTGTGAACCGGTGATTGTCGACGTTTTGTGAACCGCCGGTTACGGTTCATTTTGGTTCGGTTACAACCATTGTTTTTTTTTTTTGTTATTGTTTTTCTTTTAATTTTGAAATTTGAATTTCATATTTTTTCTGATTTTTGATTATATTTAATGCCAATTCTTTAAAAAAATGAATGAGATTAAGTGAGAAATAATACTTTAAATAAAATTTTTAAATAATGATTTTGAAAAATTGGATATCAACTATTTTCAAATATTCGAAGTTAATCTTCGAAGTTTTAACTTCAAATAATTGAATTACGTTGTGTACGTATTCCCTACCTTATGAATCAAAGTTCACGTATTTCTTACTTATCTTACTTACCTTACGAAGGTCGGAAGGAAGAGGTCGGGAGATAGGGTCGGAAGTATCCTTCTAGTCGTTTCGATTTTTTTCTAGATTTATTATAAAAGGTTTGTAAAATGAATGAGATTAATAGAGGAATAATACTTTAAATAAATTTTTAAAAAATAAGAATAAAAAGAAATTGAATTTCGACTATCTTCAAATATTCGAAGTTAAATCTGAAATTTTAATTCAATAATTGAAGTAAGTTGCTACGTATCCCCTTAATTAAGGAATCAAAGTCCACATAATTATCACTTACCTTATTTACCTTATGATAAATATGATTTTTAAGTACATATGGAGACTTATTTGATTGGGTTTCAAGTACTGTTTGCATGTTTTTAATATTTTTTTTACTTTAATTCTTATTATTTGTAAATTATTACATGTTTGGTATTCTTATATATATATTTTTTTTTATGATTTTTGGAACTAACTTGGACAATTGGGCTTGAACAAGCACAGATGGAATAAAGATGAAGAATTAGACCAAAAATAATGAGGAGAGAGTCAATTGGCTCAAGATTGGAGCAAGCCCACACAAGGTCAACGAGTCAACAGGACATAGGAATTCAGTCGGGACCCCGTTCGCGCTACGACTCGGATCGATACTGAAAGTTATTTTCATGGTGACTAGTCACAACCCCATTTGCGGTGGCAGTTCCAGTCGCAAATGGGTTAGAAACCGTTACAAATACTGTTTAATGTTGGAGATTTCATTTTTTGAGCTATAAAGGAGGACCTCAAAACAATCCAAGTTCATCCCCTTCCATCATCCATTAGCATAGAATAACAAGTTTATTCGTATTAGTTTCAAATTTGGAGAGAGAGGGAGAGGGAGTTTTTAGAGGGATTTAGAGAAAAAACACTTGTAGTACAAAGATTGAAGGATCCACACATTGCATACAGTTTAGTTTTTCTTATTTTTACTTATGAACGTTATGCATATGATGGATTGTTTAACTTATTTTATGAATATGTCTAGCTATTTTTTCTACTATTCTGGGGTTTGGATAAATAATGAACAAATAAAGTTTTAATCCTTCTTCAAATTGAGTATGATCCCTTTACTATTTTCGTGTTATGATTTCATTTTTGCATGAGTGATTGACAATCGCTTATGATTACATAATTGTGACTGGTTGACAACTTTCTAACTAATTGTTTGATAAATCATAATTCGAGGGATGAGGTATATCCATAGGCTTTCAAACACGAAACACTCTAATCAACAGATTGAGAGGATTGAAATTAGTAGTGAAGTCGTATAAATCTTTAAAATATTTTCGAGCCTTAAGTATTATTTTAAACGGACACGCTGTTTGATACTTAGAATCTACGATTTGATCACTTCGATAGGACAAACAAACTGTATTTGTGATTGGCATATAGTGAACTGAATTGTAAACAATACTTGATTTATAGAAAAGAAAGAACATTTAAACTTCATTGCAATCCCAAACCCTAGAAATATCCTTTATCACTTGATAATGTCTATCTTGCTTTTTTTTTTTTGGTAAAAATTGTTATAATTAGTTTATATATTATTTAATTTATGTTCATAGTTTATACACAAAATAACAAATCATCTTATCGTTTAGATAAAACTACATTATCTAGATTATACTATTTATCTACTTTGAATCGATACATGGTCCTTATGCAAATGGAGAAAGATGCTAGAGGCTCGACAACAGCAATCAGCTGCGCCTACCGAGAAGAAATCCCAAGAGCCGGCCAGGTCTGGGGAGCTGACCAGACCTGAAGAAACGACTGTGCTGGAGGGGTCATCTCGACCCGACGTGGACCTCACTTCCCATTCTGACTCTAGGGACGATCATGTACCCCTTGCGCGCAAGCGAGCTCGGTCCGAAAAAGGGACAGAGCCTTCAGGAACCAAGGTGCTCAACCCAAACCTGACCATGTGCACCAACACCTCTATTCTTAAATGCTCAGGTGCAGTGGCAGTTCAGTTCATCCAAGGGCAGTGTCCCACCTCTGACCGTCGCACCTTGGAAAAATGGTCTGATCCGGAGTTGATAGAGTCCCTCTATCAGGATGAAGCAAAGGTGATTATTTCTTTCCTCCTTTCCTTCTCTCTCCTTTCTCTCTCTCTCTATCTTTTTTGTTTCTTTTACCCTATCCTTCTGTTTATCCCAGGCTGCTGCCTAGAGATCCATACTGGTGGCTCGGGCTAGGGGCTCCCTCATGAATTCCGACCTAGACAAGGAACACGCTCCCCTTAAGGGGAAAGAGAAGAGGCTGATTGCCCTATGCAAGGAGAGAGGGGCTGAGTTGAAGGGGCTCAAAACCCGTATGACTGAGCTTAAAGCAGAGCTGAAGGAGGCCTGATAAGGGGAGGGACGAGCACGAGCTACAGCGATTATCCAAGCTGACGCAGCTCGAACGGAAGGCAGAGCTGAGGGGAGGGCCGAAGGAAAGTCAAAGTTTCTTAACTCTGAGGAAGGTCTGAGGCTTATTCAGACTGCCAGGGAGACAACCCAGCAAGCCTTCCGCCACTCTAAGGAGCTCTACGCCCTTCTTGTTCCTGAGGCCGAGGTGTATTATCACTTCAGCCTCGACGCATGTGAGAAGTGGTCCCAGGGAAGCCCCTCAACCCTTTCGATCGCCGCACTACCCTCAAGGAAACTCCCAAGCCTACGAGCTTTACTTTTATGAAGGAGGATGATTGCCTTTACAAGCTCGGGGCCCCGGAGTTTGCTGAGCATGTCCTCCAAATCTTCCAGACTCTTGTTTCTACTCCTGCTCAAGGTTCTTCTCACCCAGAGCAGAATTTAACTCTTGCCTTGCAAGCCACTTTCTCCTCCCCAACCTTCACTGGTCTGGGTGAGTTGTCGGGGGGGGGGGAGTCCCCTCTTAACGATCTTCTTGGAGAAAATTCTGGAGTGGTCGAGCTGAGCACGCATGACTATGGGGTGTAGGCGGGCTGTCTGTCCTGGTTGTTAATTTCCGAGCTATTTCACTATTGTATTTATATCACATCAAACATTATTTTTGTTCTGTTTTTATCGCTTTCTAACATTTTAGGGTTTCCTTAATATAAGGAAACCCTAGTACTATTCCATGTACTATGCGTTTTCCTCCATTATATATGCCTTTTCCATATGTATTTTTTATATGGCTTCAACATCTTTGATTGAAGAGATAAATACTCTGAAAAAGAAAAATCTCTCCTTTTTCAACGAAAATTTCCATCTTTCTGAGGAAAATGCTCAACTTCATGAAATACTCTCCCAATTGCGCAAGCTCTTAGAAAGGAAGAGGCAGAAAAATCATAACTTCAAACGCGAGTGGGCCGAACTTCGTCAGTTGAATCGTCAACTTCAAGAGGAACGGACCGATCTGCTCGAATCGGTATGCCGTTTAACCGCCACTGTCGGCAAGGCCCATTCTAAAATTGAGCGGGCAGATAGGTAGCACGCCGCCTTCATGAGACCGAGCGATAGTTGTGGTGCATCCGATGAGTTTTAGCTTCTGATAGGAAGGTTTCTTCATTCCATCCTTAAAACTCTCTGGACGACCTCTATCTTTAAAATATTTGCTCTATGATGTTTATTTTTCCCACATTTCGTATTAACAACCCACAAGTTGTATTCAGTGCTTTCAATAATACGAGGACTTTTGTAGTGCTTGTAAACTCTTTATCATCTCAATTCAATCGTTTTGCTTCATACTCTGATTCATAAAATTCTTGTAGTCATACTTGCTTGGTTTTGTTCTTCGGGGTATCTGCCCTTGGGCGGATCGAGCCAATTTTGGGGTTGCGCCCCTTAACTGACATTCAGGTCAGGCCGTTAGGGTATCCACCCTTAGGCCCATCAGGCCAATCTTTGGGGCTCGCGCCCTTAGTTGACAATTTTAGGGTATCCACCCTTAGGCCAATCGGGCTAATTTTTGGGGTTCGCGCCCTTAACTAACAATCATGTCAGGTAATTTAGGGTATCCACCCTCAAGTCAATCGAGACAATTTTTGGGGCTCACGCCCATAACTGACAATCAGGTCAGGTATTTAGGGTATCCACCCTTAGGCCAATCGGGCCAATCTTCGGGGCTCACGCCCTTAGCTGAAAATTAGGTCAGGTTTTTTATGGTATCCACCCTTAGGCCAATCGGGCCACTTTTGGGGCTCGCGCCCTTGGCTGAAAATCAGGTAAGGTATTTTAGGGTATCCACCCTTAGGCCAATCGGGCCAATTTTTGGGGCTCGCGTCCTTAACTGACAATCAGGTCAGGTATTTAGGGTATCCACCCTCAGGAACACAAATTGAATCACAACTTTCGTTTATAAATAACTTGGTATATTAACTTTACACACAATATTATCACAAGTTTGCTACATTCCATGCCCGTGGCAATTTGACCCCGTCTATTTGTTCAAGTTCATAAGCTCCTCCTGCAAGAACTCTGGTGACCTTGTATGGCCCTTGCCATGCAGCATCCAACTTCTCTTTGGTTTTTCCCAAATCAGCTCTGCAAAGAACCAGATCTCCTATTAGAAATTGCCGCTTCACTACTGATTCGTTATAATGTGCTCGAATTTGCCCCCTCACGTGTTGCATTTTTACAGAGTCCAATTCTCTCTTCTCCTCTATTAGATCCAGCGCATCTTGTCTTAATAGATCGTTCTGTCCTTCATCAAAATTCTGTATTCGATGAGTTTATATTCCGATTTCTGCATGTATTACGATGTCCATGCCAATACCAAACTAAACGGCATTTCACCCGTGCTTTCCTTGGGGTTAGTTCGATATGCCCATAGGGTCGAACTGAGCTCTTCTACCCACTTGCCCCCGATCTCTCTAGGCGCGCCTTATTTCCCTGTACTAAGATGCGATTAGTTACGTCGACTTGGCCATTTTCCTGGGGTTGATATACAGATGTAAAATGCTGCTCTATCTTCATCTTCATACACCAAGCCCATATCCAAGCTCCCATGAACTGCGTGCCATTATCCGACACCAGTATCCTTGGGATACCAAATCGACACAACATATTTTTCCATAGAAAATGCATTAGCACCTCCTCCGTGATCTTTGATATGGCTTCAGTCTCCACCCACTTGCTAAAATAGTCCATAGCTACAATTAAAAGAAATTCTGACCTGGAGCTGTAGCGAAAGGTCCAAGCAGATCTATTCCCCACTTCGTAAAAGGGCATGGAGATCTCACTGTCATGAGTTCTTCTACAGGTCGATGTATGAGGGGAGAGTGTTTCTGAAATTTATCACATGCCTTCACAAAGTTTTATGTGTCTTGTCTCAGCTGCGGCCAAAAGTAGTTTGCCCTCATTATCTTGCTTGATAAGGCCCTGGCACCCATGTGATTACCGCAACATCCCTCATGGTTTTTTTTAAGAACATGGGCGCCCTCTTTCAAACTTAGGCATCGTAGAAGGGGTTGTCCAAAACCTCTCCTGAACAGCCCTCCCTTGATTACACAAGATCTGGACGACCTGATCCGTACTCTCGCCACCACTCTCTTATCACTCGGTAGCTCTCTTCTATCCAAGTATTCCCTGAGGGGAGAATGCCAATATTCCCCGTCCTCCTCTAGCGCATTTACTTCCTCTTCGCCAAATTCTTGATGTTCCATTAACAAAGTGATCACCCTTTCTTGACAATCCGTTGCCGAGCTAGCTACCTTAGCCAAGTAGTTGGCTCGGCTATTCTCTTCCCTAGGTATCTGAAGCACGTTCAAAGTGTCCATGGTTTTGGCCAACTCATGGAACTGAGCTAAATACTTTCGCATATGTTCTTCACCTGTGTCGAATTCACCTTTTATCTACTTGCACACTAATTGAGAATCAACTCGTGCGCATATCCGTTCCTCCCCTAGCTCCTTTGCCATCTGTATTCCTCTTAACAGGGCCTCATACTCTGCCCCGTTGTTAGGTAGGCAATAACTCATTCGTATCGCGTACTCTGTAGTTACTCCTTCTGGGTATATCAATAGGATACCTGCACCGCAACCCAAATCTCCTACCGAACCATCCGTGTATATCGTCCAATCCTTCTTTTCCTCGGGAGAGCTGATCATTTCTTTCATGAAGTCTACCAATGCCTGAGCCTTGATCACTGATCGTCTTTCGAAATGTATGTCGAACTCGCCGAGCTCAATACTCCACTTCACCAAACTTCCTGAGACCCATGGTTTGATCATTATTGCCTTTAAGGGCAAATTAGTTCTGATTATTATTTCGTGTGAAAGGAAATAAGGTCGGAGCTTGAGAGCTGTCCCAACAAGAGCCAACATGGCCCCCTCTACCTTCACATATCGGAGCTCGATGTCATGCAACACCTTACTCCAAGTACACCGACTTCTGTATCCTGCCCTCCTCTATGAGTAAGACTGTGCTCACCGCTTGTTTACCCACGTACATGTATAGGATCAAGGGCTCACCTACTAGTAGCTTAGTGAGCAGCGACATACCAACCAAATGCCCTTTCAACTTTTGGAATGCTATTTGGCATTCTTCATCTCATTAAAATCGAGCCTTCTTTCGCAGGGCTTGCTTCTCTACCGAGCGGGAGACAAACCTGCTCAAGGCAGCTATCCGACCTGCCAGGCACTGCATTTTGTTAACATTTCGTGGAGGCTGCATATCCATAATAGCTTTGATCTTCTCCGGGTTAGCTTCTATTTCTTTTTTCGTGACCATGTACCCCAGGAATTTTCCAACTCTTACCCCAAATGCGCACTTCTTAGGTTTAAGCTTCATTCTGTATTGCCTAAGAGTATTAAAAGTCTCTCTTAGGTCATCCACATACGAGGTTGCCTTAACACTCTTAACCAACATGTCGTCCACGTACACCTATATTTTTCTCCCGAGCTGAGCTTTAAACATCCTGTCCACCAACCGTTGGTATGTACCTCCTACATTCTTGAGTCTAAAAGGCATGACTATGTAACAATACGTTCCCTTTGGGGTTATAAAACTAACCCGCTTCCAGTCCTTCTTAGCCAACCTGATCTGATGGTACCCCTGAGAAGCATCCATCATGCTGAGCAGTTCACAACCTGAGGTAGAATCCAAAAGCTGATCTATCCTCGGCAATGGATAATGGTCTTTAGGGCAGGCACGGTTAAGATCTTGGAAGTCGATACACATCCACCAATCCTCTTCTGTTTTCGGCACCAACACCGCATTGGAAATCCATTCTGGAAACTGTATCTCCTGGATGTGCTTAGCCTGCAATAACTTTTCTACCTCGGCTTCGATAATAGCCTCTTTCTTAGGACCAAAGTTGCGTTTCCTTTGTTTCACTGGCTTCGCTGTAGGGCAGATGTTGAGGTGATGCTTGGTTATCACTGGATCAATGCCAACCAGGTCTTGTGGAGACCAGGTGAAAACATCAGTGTTGTCTCTCAAGAAAGCCACCAGCTCAACCAGAACCTCCGGGCTTAACGTCGTACTACCCGTACGACTTGGCTGTCATCCCCTGGGCTTTTTTCTACTGTCATTAGGTTTTCCTCTTGTCTAACCAGCTCTGGCGCTGCAGCCTCTGTTCTGGCCCTTTTGGGCCTTCTCTCCTCTTCATTTCGCCTGATGCTCTCCACATACAATTTGCGCAATGCGTACTAATCACCTAGGAATTCACCTACCCCGTCCCTATCAGGGAACTTTCAACTTCATATGATAGACCAAAATTACTGCCTGGAATTGGCTCAAGGATGGCCTCTCTAGTATAACAATATACGAGGATGGGGCGTCTACCACCAAGAAGCATACTAATTTGGTTTTACTGAACGGGCCCTCCCCCAACGAAACTAGAAGGTTTACAGCTCCCAATGGTTGCAGAGCTCCTCCAGCAAAGCCTACCAATGAGGTCATGAACTCTTACAACTCCAAATCCAAGTTCAACTTCTTAAAGCAATCATAAAATAGAATGTCCACAGAGCTACCTTTATCCACAAAGACTCTTCGCACATTGTAGTTAACAATGGTGCCAGTTATTACCAAAGTATCTATATGAGGTGCTAGGATACCATTCTTGTCCTTTGATCCGAAGCAGATGTTCGGCCTTGGGGCTAACTGTCCTACCTCACTCGCCTTCCTCGACAGATCTCTCGTAGCTCGTACGTAATTATTCTGAGCGCATCAAGACCGCTCGCACCATTCTCCTCCTGTGATTATTGGAATCTCTCCCCTTATCTCCTAGGACTGGTTTTCTCTTTTCCCATTACCACTACCACCATCTTGTTCACGCCTAGTCCCCTGACGTTGGTTCCTTCTGAAAGGATCAGATCTGGACTCCTCCCTTCTTACGTGGACAAACTCGTTAAGGTGCCCTGCATGCACCATCCGCTCCAGTTCATCCTTCAGATGCGTGCATTAATCTGTGTCGTAACCATACTCATTATGGTATCTACAGAATCAATCGGACTTCTCCTTACGTGGTTTCTGGGTGTATGTTCTTGTCCACGTGAGATCAGGATGTTGCTCAATAGCCTGGAGAATCTCCCCCCGTGGCGAGACCAGGGGTGTGTACCGATTAAACCTAGGGTGTCCTCCCCCCAGATATCCTAGTCCTCTTGGCCTGAGTGTTTTCTTCTCTGACAGCTTGTTCTCTCTTTCTCTCTCCATCATCTTTCAATTTCAGTGCTTCCTCCAGACGAATATACATTTTTGCTCTTTCGAGGAGCTCTACAAACGTCTGTGCTGGTTTAACCACCCACGATTGGAAGAACTCTCCATTCTTGAGTCCTTGAGCCAGAGCATTAATCAGGAGTTCTTCCGATGGTGAAGGTACCTCCAGCTTGGCACCCGTGAAACGCTTTATATATCCATATAGGCCTTCTCCTACTCTTTGCTACAAGCTAAACAGCTCCAACAACATTTTCTGGTATTTCCTGCAACTGGTAAATAGATATAGGAATGCTGAGCTGAACTGGTCAAAGTTGCTGATGGATCGAGGTGGCAACTAACAGAACCAAAGCTGGGTTGATTTGGTAAAAGTTATCGGGAAGACTCGGCACATCACAACATCGGAAAACTTATGCAAGGTAGCTGATCGAAGAATTCTTAACACTCTAAGAAATCTTCTCCGCAATAGTACGGAGTCGATTGTAGAGCGGTAAGTTTTCCCGAGTCGTGTCTCTCGAGGATAGATATTATCGGCGGCCGGTGTTCTTACTTACTCTCTTGTTAATCTAAATTAAACTAATCTACTCATAAGAAAATATTAAGTCATTGATTTGGTTTGAGTTTTTGATAGTTAATCAACCAAGACAAGAATTAAAAGAGATTTAAATGAAAATAATGAAAATAAGGGTTTAGGGTGTTTGGTTCGTCTCCACGATCAATCGGTTTTTGCCGAGCACTTAATCCACTACTCAGGGTTGTCAATCCTGAGCCTCAACAAAATCCGATTAATGGTTCTAAACGAACCTAAACCCTAAACCCGTAGTTTCTAAACTAATTGCATCAAATACAAATTAAAGCTTTCTTGAAAGTGATCAATTTTAATGACATTAATTAAACCTAATTAAAAACCTTAAATAAATTAGAACTACTAAGTTCAAGAAGGCTTGAAATTAAAGGAGAAGACATGGAGGGAAATTAAATCATTTGAAATTGAGAAAGTCAAAGGCTTTGAAATAGGATAAGACAAATTATCAAAAGAGGAAAGTTTCATAGTTCTTTCAAAACCCAAAAGCTTGCTTAACTAAGAGAGGTAAAAAGCTTGAAAGGAGCATTAATGGAGTTTTTGCAAGAAGAAAAGAGAAACACAAGCTATAGAGCCAAACATTCAAGAATTAAATTGCTATGAAAGACAACATAATATAAAACAAATCACCAACACAACAATTTCAACCAAACAAGAGCAACAACAACAATAACAACACAAGAAAGTAAGGGAAAGAACACTACCAAATTGCATTCCAACAAATGTTTCAAGTCTTCAAACAACAAGCACCACAAATGAAGGAGGTGTCACTCACTCCAACACTTGCTTAAAAACAACTAACTAACTAAACTAACTAATTAAGCTAACTAAATTACATAAGCTAAGAATTTAAACTAGGTTTTACATGGCAAGGGAAAGGTAAAGGCTTGGAGGAGATGGATTAGGTCCAAGACCACCAAGGAGAGGTGTTTTTTTTGTGGATAATGGGTGGGAAGCATCTATAGGTCAATCAAGGGCAAAGTGGTCCTTTTTTCCGCCAAAATCACACATCCTCAGCATTTCAGTCGATCGACTGGAAGTCAGTCGATCGACTGACTTGTTCAAACGCCCCAAACTTTCTGCGGAGCAATCGATCGACTGAAATCTAGTCGATCGACTGACAAAAACACGTAATCAGGCATCGATGTCTTCATATGAAATTTAGCCCTTCCTCTTGAATTTCATTTGGCGTTTTATTTAAGCCATTTGGAACTTTACTCCGAGAGTTATGGGCTCCTCACCAAAACCTACCACAAGCGAGACCACGGCGAACCGTCTCCACTTAAAGCTGCTTTCTATTATTCTTAAACTCAGAATTTGGGAATGTTGTAAACACAAGAGTTTTAGAAATTTCTCTCATATTTACAATGATATAAGTTGGAGGCAAATGGCACAAGTGGTTTTGGAGTTATGCTTGTTTTACGACAACTGAGACATCCACTGAGCGAATGCATGAGGTGACAATGAAAATGGCCACATTTCTCGTCATTTCCGGTCGATCCTCACACCAAAGATATGTTGTGGATTGAAAATGAGTTTCTCGGGTTTGAATCATCTTCCGACCTCGTCGTGGGCCCACTTTGACCAAAGTTGATCTTCAAAACAAAAACTAAGAAAATATAAGAAAAACTAGTAAAAACAAAGAAAACACTACAAAACCTAAAACTAAAAAAATAGGCCAAAACGACTTCTAATACCCATAAATGCAAGCAAAACACATGCAAACGCAACACAAAAAGGTAACAAAAAATGCGTACAAAAAAGTACAAATCAGTAGCCGTAGTCTCAAACTTGCAGAGGTGATCCCATGGATCTGTCGTTCCATTATACTCAAAGCCCAATGATTGGTAAGAAGCTGGTAGATCGTCCACCATGACGTTCTCTGTGACTGGGTTGCTTCTTAGTACCTGTCCTGCCACACTGCCTGCCATCTTTTGCTTAACCTCTCTGATCTCGTTTTGCAAATTCTTCATCTGCTCAGTGAGGTCTGGGTTAGTCTTACTTGAGGTATCGCTGTCCGAGCCGAAAGAGCTCTCCTCCTCCTCCTGAGCTGGAGTTCTGGCCATGTGCTAGGTGGTCCGGGCTGTTCCCGCGTTAGGATGGGGCGGTGAGAGTTCCGCGAAATCCTTCTCCACCACCGCCTCCACTGCCTTGTCGATGAGATCAGATATTTATCGCAGGAAAGCATCATTCACCGATCCGCCGTCGGTGCGTGCTGATGCTCCATGAGGGGGTTGGGATTTGCTTCGCTTGGCTGATGCTGATGGCCCTGACACCTCCGGAACCCCTTTCGGTATGACAGAACTTGGTGTACCACCCAGATCCGCCACGAGATTTCGCCTGAGTCCATCTGACTCCATGATTTTTATCTCACGTCTTAATTTGGTTGTCTTAATTTGGTTCCGAAATTCCCAAAGACGGCGCCAATTGTTTTGCCCATAAAATATGAGATCAAAGGTTGCCTGCTTCCTTCCTTGAAATTCTGCTTGACTTGCTTCACAAAAAAAAAAAAATGTTAGAAAGGACCACCGGGAGAGTTTCGGTGGAATCCTCTCCAGTGCTTAAGTCAGTAAGAGTTTTAACGATCGACACCCGATCCTCATGGTTCCAAGACACCGAGACGCACCCCTTGCCGCCTTCACAAACTCACGATGCTTCGTCGCTTTGTATTTCTAACCGAACAAGTTGATTGATCGATCGTATCTTGGTTGTTGGTCGAATTACATGATACGTGTTAATACGCACATTCTCGTCGATATTTTTCAATCAAAATCGGGTTAAAACCACCCCACGTGCCTAAGATGATATGATTTGTTTCATTTTTACGACTTTTCTATTTTACTCGATTTTATTTCGAATTTTTTTAATTAAAAAAGTCGAGGGAACGAAAATCCCCTCGGAAAATACCGAGGGAACCGAAATGCCCACGGTTTTTTTCGAGGGGAAACACAAGCCCTCGGGTTTTTTAAATAAAAGAAAATTTCAAAAAAAATAAAAAATACTTATTTAACGATCGACACCCAATCCTCATGGCCATGGCACCGAGACGCACCCCTTGCCGCCCCATTTGTAAAATGATAGGATTGTTTTTACTTTTTACTAATTTTTTATTTTTTTCGAATTTTTTAATTAAAAATTGAAAAATAGAAAATGCGTATTTAACGATCGACACCCGATCCGCGTGGTTCCAAGACATCGAGACGCACCCTCCGCCTTCATAAATCACGACGCTTCGTCGCTTCGCGTTTCTAACTGAACAAGTTGATCGATCGATCGTAACTTCGTTGTTGGTCGAATTATACGATATGTATAAATACGAACATGCATGTTGATATCTTTTAATCAAAATCGGGTCAAAACCACCCCACGTGCCTAAGATGATAGTATTTGTTTCAATACGATTTCTCTATTTTTTCTCATTAAAAAATACCGAGGGAATAAAAATCCCCTCGGAAAATACCGAGGGGACCGAAACTCCATCGGTTTTTTCTGAGGGGAAACACAAGCGCCCGGTTTTTTAAATAAAAAAATTCAAAATAAATAGAAAATGCATATTTAATGATCGACACCCGGTCCTCGTGGTTCCAAGACACCGAGAAGCACCCCTTTCCGCCCCGTTTGTAAAATGATAGGATTTTTCTTTTATTTTTTTACTAATTTTTTACTTTTTTGAATTTTTTTTGATTTTTTATTTAAAAATCGGAAAAAAAAAATTAGAAATTACGTATTAACGATCGACACCCGATCCTCGTGGTTCCAAGGTACCGGGACGCACCCCTTGCCGCCCCGTTCGTAAAATTATAGGATTTGTTTTTATTTCTTTATTAATTTTTTACTTTTTTGAATTTTTATTTTTTTTTTTTATAAAAATCGAAAAAAAAATAGAAAGCACGTATTTAACGATCGACACCCGATTCTCGTGGTTCCAAGACACCGAGACGCACCACTTGCCACCTTCACAAAATCACAATGCTTCGTCGCTTTGTGTTTCCAACCGAACAAGATGATCGATCGTATCGTGGATGTTGATCGAATTACAAGACACATGTGAATACGGACATGCTCGTTGATATTTTTCAACCGAAATCGGGTCAAATCACCCCACGTGCCTAAAATGATAGGCTTTATTTCATATTTATGATTTATCTATTTTTATCAAAAAAATTTCGATTTTTTTAATTAAATAATACCGAGGGAATGAAAATCCCATCGGTTTTTTCCGAGCGGAAACACAAGCCCCCGGTTTTTTAAATAAAAAATTTGAAAAAAATTCTAAATAAATAGAAAACGCATATTTAACGATCGACACCCGATCCTTGAGTTCCATGGCACCGAGATGCACCCCTTTCCCCTCGCTCGTAAAATGATAGGATTTGTTTTCATTCTTTTACTATATTTTACTATATTTTTGATTTTTTAATTAAAATCGAAAACAAAATAGAAAATACATATTTAACGATCGACACCCGATCCTCGTGGTTCCATGGCACCGAGACGCACCCCTTGCCGCCCCGTTCGTAAAATGATAGGGTTTGTTTTATTTTTTACTAATGTTTAATTTTTTTCGAATTCTTTTCGATTATTTATTTAAAATCGAATAAAAATTGAAAACGAATATTTAACGATCAACACCCGATCCTCGTGGTTTCATGGCACCGAGACGCACCCCTTGTCCCCCCGTACGTAAAATGATAGGATTTGTTTTATTTTTTACTAATGTTTTGGTTTTCTCGATTTTTTTATTTTAAAATTATAAAAAAATAGAAAACTCATATTTAACAATCGACACCCGATCCTCGTGGTTCCAAGACACCGAGACGCACCCCTTGCCACCTTCACAAAATCACGATACTTCGTAGCTTTGTGTTTCCAACTGAACAAGTTGATCGATCGATCGTATCTTGGATGTTGGTCGAATTACACGATACGTGCGAATACGGACATGCTCGTTGATATTTTTCAATTGAAATCGGATCAAAACCACCCCACGTGCCTAAAATGATAGGATTTGTTTCATTTTTACAATTTTCCTATTTGAACCAATTTTTTTAATTAAATAATACCGAGGGAATGAGAATCCCCTCTGAAAATATTGAGGGGCCCAAAATTCCATCGGTTTTTTCCGAGGGAAAACACAAGCTCTCGTTTTTTTTAAATAAAATAAATTCGAAAAAAATTCAAAATAAATAGAAAACGCGTATTTAACGATCAGCACCCGATCCTTATGGTTCCATGGCACCGAGACGCACCCCTTGACCCCCATTCGTAAAATGATAGGATTTATTTTCATTTTTTTGATTTTCTATTTAAAATTGAAAAAAAATAGAAAACTCGTATTTAACGATCGACACCCGATCCTCGTGGTTCTATGGCACCGAGACGCACCCCTTGCCGCCCCATTCCTAAAATGATATGTTTTGTTTTATTTTTTACTAATGTTTAATTTTATTCGAATTCTTTTCGATTATTTATTTAAAATCGAAAAAAAAAATGAAAACGCGTATTTAACGATTAACACCCGATCCTCGTGGTTCCATGGAACCGAGACGCATCCCTTGTCCCCCCGTACATAAAATGATAGGATTTGTTTTATTTTTTACTAATGTTTTATTTTTTTTGATTTTTTTTTAAAAATAATAAAAATTAGAAAGCGCGTATTTAAAAATCGACACCCAATCCTCGTGGTTCTAAGACACCGAGACGCACCTTTTGCCACCTTCACAAAATCACGACGCTTCGTCGCTTTGAGTTTCTAATCGAAAAAGTTGATCGATCGATCGTATCTTGGTTGTTGATTGAATTACACGGTACGTGTGAATACGGTCATGCTCGTTGATATTTTCAATCGAAATCGGGTCAAAACCACCCCAAGTGTCTAAGATGATAGGATTTGTTTCATTTTTACGATTTTTTCTATTTTTATCACATATGTTTTAATTAAAAAATACCGAGGGAATGAATATCCCCTCAGAAAATACCCAGGGGCCCAAAATGCCCTCGGTGTTTTCCCGAGGGGAAACACAAGCCCTCGGTTTTTTTAAATAAAAAAAATCGAAAAAAATTCAGAATAAATAGAAAACTCGTATTTAACGATCGACATCCGATCTTCGTGGTTCCATGGCACCGAGACGCACCCCTCGACCCCCCGTTTGTAAAATGATAGGAGTTTTATTAATTTTTTTACTAATTTTTTGATTTTTTTTGAATTTATTTTGAATTTTTATTTAAAACCGGAAAAAATAGAAATGCATATTTAAAGATCGACACCCGATCCTCGTGGTTCCATATCACCGACATGCACCCCTTGCCGCCCCGTTCGTAAAATGATAAGATTTGTTTTTATTTTTACTAATTTTGTACTTTTTTGAATTTATTTCGATTTTTTATTTAAAAATACGATCGACACCCAATCCTCGTGGTTCCAAAACACCGAGAAGCACCCCTTGCCGCCTTCACAAAATCACGATGCTTCGTCGCTTCGCATTTCCAACCGAACAAGTTGATCGATCGATCATATCTTGGTTGTTGGATGAATTACACGATACGTGTAAATAGGCACATGCCTGTTGATATTTTTCATTCGAAATTGGGTCTAAACCACCCAACGTGCCTAAGATGATAGGATTTATTTCATTATTATGATTTTTTTATTTTATTCGATTTTATTTCCGAATTTATTTTAATTAAAAAAAACTGAGGGAATGAAAATCCCCTCGAATAATACCGAGGGGACCAAAATGCCCTTGGTTTTTTCCGAGGTGAAACACAAACCCTCGGGTTTTTTAAATAAAAGAAAATTTTGAAAAACATAGAAAATACGTATTTAACGATCGACACCCGATCATCTTGGTTCCATGGCCCCTTGCCGCCCCATTCCTAAAATGATAGTGTTTGTTTAATTTTTTATTAGTGTTTTATTTTTTTTGAATTCTTTTCAATCTTTTACTTAAATTCGGAAAAAAATAGAAAATACGTATTTAACGATCGACACCCGATCCTCGTGGTTGCATGGCAACGAGATGCACCCCTGGCCCCCCGTACGTAAAATGATGGGATTTGTTTTATTTTTTACTAATGTTTTATTTTTTTTCGATTTTTTATTTAAAAATCATAAAAACACAGAAAATGCGTATTTAAAACCGACACCTGATCCTCGTTGTTCCAAGACATCGAGACGCACCCTTTACCGCCTTCACAAAATCACGACGCTTCGTGCTTTGTGTTTCTAACTGAACAAGTGATCGATCGATCGTATCTTGGTTGTTGGTCGAATTACATGATACGTGTGAATACGCACATGCTCGTTGATATTTTTCAACCGAAATCGGTTCAAAACAAACCCAAGTGTCTAAGATGATAGGATTTGTTTCCTTTTTACTATTTTTTTTTTGATTTTTTCGATTTTTTTCAAATATGTTTTATTTAGAAAATACCGAGGGAATGAAAATCCCCTCAGAAAATACCGAGGGGCCCAAAATGCCCTCGATTTTTTCCCGAGGGGAAACACAAGCCCTCGTTTTTTAAACAAAAAAATCGAAAAAAATTCAGAATAAATAGAAAACTCGTATTTAACGATCGGCACCCGATCTTCGTGGTTCCATGGCACCGAGACGCACCCCTCGACCCCCCGTTTGTAAAATGATAGTAGTTTTATTAATTTCTTTACTAATTTTTTGATTTTTTTTGAATTTATTTTGAATTTTAATTTAAAATCGGAAAAAATAGAAATTCATATTTAAAGATCGACACCCAATCCTCCTGGTTCCATAGCACCGACACGCACCCCTTGCCGCCCCGTTCGTAAATTGATAGGATTTGTTTTTATTTCTTTACTCATTTTTTACTTTTTTGAATTTATATTGATTTTTTATTTAAAAATAAGAAAAATGGGAAACACGTATTTAACGATCGACACCCGATCCTCGTGGTTCCAAGACACCGAGAAGCACCCCTTGCCACCTTCACAAAATCACGATGCTTCGTCGCTTCGCATTTCCAACCGAACAAGTTGATCGATCGATCATATCTTGTTTGTTGGACGAATTACACGATACGTGTAAATACGCACATGCTCGATGATATTTTTCATTCGAAATCCGGTTAAAACCACCCTACGTGCCTAAGATGATAGGATTTGTTTCATTCTTATGATTTTTCTATTTTATTCAATTTTATTTCTGAATTTATTTTAATTAAAAAAACCGAGGGAATGAAAATCCCCTTGAATAATAACGAGGGGACCAAAATGCCCTCGGTTTTTTCCGAGGGGAAACACAAACCCTCGGGTTTTTTAAATAAAAGAAAATTTTGAAAAACATAGAAAATACGTACTTAACGATCGACACCCGATCATCTTTGTTCCATGGCCCTTTGCCGCCCCGTTCCTAAAATGATAGGGTTTATTTTATTTTTTTTAATGTTTTATTTTTTTTGAATTTTTTTTGATCTTTTATTTAAATTCGGATCGACACCCGATCCTCGTGGTTCCATGTCACCGAGACGCACCCCTGGCCCCCCGTACGTAAAATGATGGGATTTGTTTTATTTTTTACTAATGTTTTATTTTTTTTTTGATTTTTTATTTAAAAATCATAAAAACACAGAAAACGCGTATTTAAAATCGACAACCGATCCTCGTGGTTCCAAGACACCGAGACGCACCTTTTGCCGCCTCCACAAAATCACGACGCTTCGTCGCTTTGCGTTTCTAACTGAACAAGTTGATCGATCGATCGTATCTTGGTTGTTGGTCGAATTACATGTTACGTGTGAATACGCACATGCTCGTTGATATTTTTTTAATCGAAATCGGGTCAAAACAACCCCAAGTGCCTAAGATGATAGGATTTGTTTCATTTTTACTATTTTTTCGATTCTTTTCGAATATGTTTTAATTAAAAAATACCGAGGGAATGAAAATCCCCTCAGAAAATACCGAGGGGCCCAAAATGCCCTCGGTTATTACCCGAGGGGAAACACTGAAAGTATGAATGTCCTAGAGACAATCAGATTTAAAGACATTATACTTGATCACAATTATTATATATATCGTAATATATATGGTATTGCATTTATTGAATTATTATTTTGATTGTTTGTGATTATTCATATAAAT
>BMAC01000956.1:0-47635 GCA_014905375.1 Phtheirospermum japonicum
TTTCTCATCATCAGATGGTGTGGGTACACTTGCTCTAAACGCAATACCCTTGCCTTTTATTGTATCATAACCATTATTGATCTAGAATGTTCAAAAATCACCAAGTAAATCATCAAGCTCAAGAGTTCCCAGCTGCATGAAGCTTTCTAATGATGTAATCTTCTCACAAAATCTCTTGGGTAGAGTTCTCATTATTTTCTAAACTTGCTTAGCTACTGGAAACTCTTTACCAATCATAGAACTTTGAATCACAATATCACAAAACCTGGCATAGTATATCTCAATAGTCTCGTCCTCTTACATCATTATGTTTTCAAAGGCAGTTATGATTTTTGTACCTTGGAGGTTTTTATTTAGGTTGTCTATTATACATTAACATTCAGAAATAGAGATCGAGAAAGGAAAGGGAAGAAAAAAGCTTTAATGTTAACTAATATCATAAAAAAAACATATAAGTGATTCCTTCCAAATGCATGATACCACATCTTCTTTGATGGTATCATCAATCAATCAATATACATWTTTGAGGACTTATAAATATGTTTAACAATTAGTGAAATAAAAAATGATATTAAATGTGACAAAAAAACCTAAATCATAAAAGGCATCTAAATCAAGAAGATAACACCAACACCAACAATAAATCCAAATTAATTAAAAATTATTGAAAACCATACCAATATAAGATTAAAGAGCTTAGCCTTGTCCACTTTGATAGAATCCACGTCGAAACCTTTGACYTCCTCATCGGAGGAGGGCTTTTCCTCGGCCTTGACGGAAGAAGCGATGACGGAATCCACGTTGTGTTTGCAGTACTGATCTTTGCCGGTGGCGTTAGGGGAAMGGATGACGTTGTCAGCGCAGTCTTCGTTTTGAATTGAGAGTCATTTGTTATCGAGACGAGAATAGAGAGAGGAAGGAATGTGGTATCTCTGTTCGATTAGAATTCTTAGTGCCGCTTTCTACTTATCAAGAGCGTACCTAATATCCACTGCTCCTGGAGTTTATATTATTGGTGGCGCTTTTATAATGAAGCGCTTCCGCAGTTTTTTTTGTGGTGCTTAATAATAATTCAACTCTTTTATTATTATTGGTGTCGGTTGTTATCAAATAATAGCGCCACCTGGATAATTTATTTTTATTTTATTTTTACATATAAGACCGTTTAGATGTAAAAACCGCCACATTTGTGCATCTTGTGGCTGTTTGAATTTGAAGCGCCACTTATAAGGCGACGCTAATTTGATTTTTTTCACTAGTGTTTTCATTGAAAATATAACACTTATTTATATATATTTGGAAAAGAAATGCACAAAGAGGCCATTGAAATCAAATGACAGTCAGACTTATTTTATCATCAAGATCAAACATAAAACGAATCAATGAAGTTTTTATTGAAAATATGACACTCATTTATATATATTTATTCATTTAATTTCAGTTTTTTTTCCTTGGAATATCTTATTTCACGTTCCTTTGAATTAATAGCATCTTCTTGATAAATTGCTTAAAACTTCTTTTATTTTATAAAATAATTTTCAACATTTAATTATATTAATTGATTATTAAATAAAATAATTGTAATTTATAAGTAAATTATATATATCTCTTTGCGATACGCGTAAACTTTACACGTAACTTTACGAGTATTGTCAAAATAAAGAAATAAAAATTATAAATTAAATTATAGAATTTTGGGTTGATAGCTATAACTACATTATCACCATTTAAAGAAAAGGTGATATTAATTCGTGTGCATTGTATGCTAACACAGATTTCATATTATTAACACAATTTCCCCGCAACTCATCATAATATTACATTATAGTAAGTAATAACATATACATATATTACACTCGTAATATCGATACAATCAAGATTCATAGAATTTACAAGAATGTTATTACGTTGGAATTACAATGAAGCCTCGAGGCTGGTGATATTTGATTATTGTCATAAATATAGTCATAAGGCTAAGAAGAAAATTACATGCATGCATATTATATTACATATATGTTGTATAATTACACAAAGTGGAACACACAATCTCATGGGAAACCGTTTAGGTACGAGAACTGAAATATATATATATTATATATATATATATATATATATATATATATATATATATATATATATATGGTCTATGCTTGCTATTCTCATTCCATGTTAAATTTTCACTAATATATATCAAACTTAGTTTTTCAACCCTAGAATTCAAAATATCATGATGAGGGCCTCATAGCAGAAAAATGCAGAAATCTGCAGAGGCAGTCGCTTCAAACGAAGACATGTTAGTCGAAATCCTTCTTCGTTTGCCCGTAAAATCTCTATTCCGATTCAAATCCGTCTCAACCCAATGGCTCCATCTTATTTCCAGCCATTATTTCTCCAAAAACCACACTCTCAAAAACCCGAACCCGTCAACTCCGGGCCTCCTCCTTCACCATTATCCAAACCTAACATACATCTCCCTCGTCAAAAATAGCCAATCCAGGCCGAGCTTCGGGCCCGTGCCTGTGCTAGATTTCCTGAAACTCCCACCTTTTTTTTCATGTGTAACAGTGTTAAACTCGTGCAATGGATTATTACTATGCCTTTTAGTTACATCGCCTCGGCCCCGGGATGACATTGACATCATTTACATAGTCTGCAATCCAACGACCAAGAAATCCAACCCGCTTCCTCATATAGGCGATCTTGCGAAAAAGCCCATCGTCAACATGGATTTAGCATTTGATCCTCAAGTTTCCCCAAATTACAAAGTTGTCTGCCACCCGCCATTGCAGTCCCCCAACCGGCTCCGATTTCGAGATCCAGATTTTCTCGTCGGAAAGCGGCTCCTGGAAAACCTGCCAGGGCCCGTTCACGAGTTTCCGGGCTGGGATGCTTTTCCAGGGCGGCACTTATTGGAACAAAAGAATTCACTACATCGATTCTGAGGACGACGATGTTGTATATTTCAACATCGAGGATAAAACCCTGAAATCCCTGAAAATGCCCCCGGCGCAAAGCGAGGTCATCGCCGTGAAAAGATCATGGTATCTGGGGCGGTCCGGCGGATACTTGCATTTGGTCGATATCGAAACGAATATAACCCGGGATTCGTCGATTGGGCATCTACGAGCTCCAGGATGATTATTCCGGGTGGGTTATGCGGTACCGGGTCGGTCTCTCGGTCATGGAATCGGCGTTTCCTCATATGGTACAATACATCGATGCGTGCCCGTTTCTGGAGGGGACTGATAAGAGGCTTAGAGTGGGAAGGTCTTACACTTATTGTTTGTTGGGTTTGGTTCGGATAAAAGGTGAAGATGGTAATAATGATGGGTTTGAGTTGGTTTTGTCGATCCCCAATAGGATTATGTGTTATAATCCGGTGAGCGGTGCCTGGAAAGCGATGGTGTATTTTGTGGATGACAGGGATAGAATGGGATATGATTGGCATAATGTTGTTCGTTATGCTGCTACACTTTCACCTGTTTGATTGTATAAGGTTGTGTCTTGTTGGTGTTGTGATTCCATGCTACACACATCCTTTTATTTATTGTTTGTTGGGTTTGCATTTTATTTTATATTTTAAGTAGTGCACCTGGGTATGATGGTGGGTTCAGTTGCAGTTTCTTCTCATGTGGATATGTTATGTGGAGTTGTTGATTTTCTAATTCTGCATTCATAAATTGTCCTTTTGGGATATATTACTACTTTTATGAGATTTAAAAATTACTTTCATTTATATTTTGCCAATTGTTTTTTCATCTTCTCGACTTTTTCTCGCGCCAATGCATCACAAGGGTCCACAATAAACAAATGTTTAATTTGTCTCCGAAATAGCGAATAAACCTAGTTACAAATTATTGCAATATTATGTTAGATTATATATATTTTTAAATTAATATTAAACCACCATAAAATATAATAATAATAATATACTAATTCATAATAAAGAATATATTTAGTTTATGCTAAGTTATACTTTTGTACATACAAAAATATATACTTACTTTCATATAATCTATGGGGTAGATAATTATATGCATCCTGTACTATACGTATTTTTTGAGTTTGCATCCTAACGTTTTTTCTGTAATTTACTACATCCTTTACTACACAAAATTTTGAAAATGCATCCTCTGGCCAGCCAACTCGTCCCGACTCACCGAAACTCGCCTCAACTCGCGAGTGAGGTTAAATCATTTCAAACACATATACGCCAGGATGCATTTTATCAAAACTAGTATACTCCAGGATGCATTTATTAAAACTTAAAAGAACTTTTTGATTTTTAATAATTTTTTTGTTTTAAATCTATTTCTAGGTATATTATGTCAAATTAATTAATATATATATATATATATATATATATATATATATATATATATATATATATATATTTGGATGAGAAGTACGTTTGGTAAGTACAAGACAATACACGTGATTAAAGATTTTTTTTTAATATACAAGAAAACTAATATAAGATGATTTAGCAATGCAAGAGATAAAGAAAGTTGAACAATACATGTTAAAACTTAAATAAGTTATAAATATTTTCATATAAACAATATCCAGATTATTATAACTTCATTTGCTTGTCAACTTATATTTTTAATATTTAAAATAAAATAAGATGCGAATATTATTATATCATAGACAATAATATAAATTGACAAGAAAATAAAATTATATTAATATAGACAAAAAATATTATCTATTAAACTTAGATTGTTTATACACATGTCCAAACTTAAATAAGTTATAAACTTTATCATATAAACAATATCCGAATATAATAGATAATGTTAATTTTCATTTTCTATAATAATATAATTCCATTTGCTTGTCAATTTTATTTATTGAAATGAAAATAATTTCATCTTATATTATTCAACTTTCTTTATCTATTGCATTACTAAATCAACTTGTGTTAAACGTCTTCTATATTTAAAAAAATGAAATCTTTAATCATGTGTGTGTATTCTTATATATTTGAGTGTACGTTGTCTAATGTGCTTTTTATTGTCATAAAACTATGTTTATTTGATATAATATATATTAAAAATAAATTCAAAATCAAGAATTTATTAAATTTTGAAAATCAAAAAGTAGAGGTGAGTTTTGATATATGCACTCTAAAGTATACAAGTTTGATAAAATGCATCCTAAATTATAATGGTTTAAAAATATGCAACCTCACTCGCGAGTCCAAGGGAGTTCCGGCGAGTTGGCTGGCCGGAGGATGCACTTTCAAAATTTTGTGTAGTACAGGATGCATTAAATTACAAAAAAAATGTTAGGATGCAAACCTAAAAAACACGTATAGTACAGGATGATTATAATTTTTTTCCCTAATCTATGTATATAAATACAATTCAAATAAAATAAAAGTATGTATATGTTGGGAAGTATCATGTTTTTGATACTTTATTTTTCGTATATTACTTCTTATTTTTATGTATTGATCGTGAACAAGAAAGTAATATAGTTTTCGGATTTGTACACCCAAGTTCACAAGTACTTTTACTTGTGAACTGAATTTAATTTGCTGTGTTCTTAGATTTATATTTCCGCTGCATATTTTTAGTTTAACTCTGGTTGATGTTGGTTTCAGTGTTGGTTAACATTGAAAGCAACATTCCAAACTGATACTTATTTTCAAAATCATAAACCTTCAAATTTTACAATTGGCATCTAGAACGGGTTACTTAAACTTTAAGTACTGATCCTTATTTGTTTAGGTGCTATGGATGCTCAAGGCAACCCAAGGTCTCCGATCCTCAATGGGGAGAATTACTCTCTCTGGAAACAGAGGATGTGGTGGCATTTAAAGAGCATTGACGAACGTGCATGGAGAACCATTCTGATTAGATGAGAAAAGCCACGTGTCACTGATGCTGAAGGTGATACCATCGACAAGAAAGGGATAGATTGGACTCCTGAGGAAGTAGCTGCTGTAAACTGGAATTCCAAACGCATCAACACTCTTTGTGGGTATGTAGACACATGATACTACAGAGTCATCAAGAATTGTGATTCAGCAAAGGATGCATGGGATGCACTCCAAAGGGTATGTGAAGGGACTGAGAGCGTTAAGAGATCAAGACTGAGAATGCTGACTTCCACCTTCGAGGCAATGAGGATGGATGAAAAGGAGTCGATCATGGACTACGCAATGAGACTCTTAGATATTACAAACGAGTGCAGAGAGTTTGGTGAATCAATAACAAACGCACGTCTTGTGGGAAAACTACTGACATCCATCTCAAAGAAATTCAGTATGTAGGTGGTTGCCATAGAAGAATCCAAAGATGTTGATAACATAGAGGATAATGCCTTAGTTGGCTCTCTCAAGCAATATGAGATGGAACACCTTAGTTTCAAATCTAAAGAGAAGAATGTTGCTCTCTCCTCCGATGCTAGCCTTGACAATGATGAAGATGATGAGGAGTTTGACTTGAAAGGGATTCTGAAAAAAGATGGAATCCACTACTCTTGAGGAAGACGAATTATCCTATGTGACCCAACGTTTTAATAATTTCCTAAAGAAGAAGAACAATATTGGAGGATCAAGCACAAAGACCAAGTCGCAGGTGTCTATACCAAAGTTCACTGGACGCACTCTTGCTAGATCACAGTTCTCAACTTCGGTATTCAATGCATCCAGCACTCTTGCTAGATCACAGTCCAATGTTGTTCGTTATGCTGATACACTTTCACCTGTTTGATTGATTGTATAAGGTTGTGTCTTGGTGTTGTGATTCGATGCTACATCTACACACATCCTTTTATTTATTGTTGGTTTTAGGTTGCATTTTATTTTATATTTTATTTATTGTTGGTTTTAGGTTGCATTTTATTTTATATTTTAAGTAGTGCACCTGGTTATGATGGTGGGTTCAGTTGCAAGTTTCTTCTTGAAGGGTTGTTTTATGGAGCTATTGATTTTCTAATTTTGCATTCATAAATTATCCTGTTGGATATGTTACCACATTTATGAGACTTAAGATTTACTTTCATTTATATTAAGCTAATTGTTTTTTTCATCTTCTGGACGTGGCTAAAATATAAAATTCATCCAGTAACTTTTTGAACTTGGCAAAAATAGTTCACTAAATATAGGGGTGGTAAATCTAGTCCAATTAAATTTTTGTCGCACATTTAGTCCAATTTTGAGGATTTTGACCAAATGACAGTCGGTCAAAATCCAATGAGTTGCAAATTTAGTCCACCAAATAAATTTTTGTCACATATTTAGTCCAAACTTTTATTGTAAATTTAGTCCACCAATTAAAATTCAACTAAAAGTACGACAAATATTTAATTGAGGGGACAAAATTTACCACCCCTATATTTAGTGGATCATTTTTGCCAAGTATAAATAGTTAATGGACGAATTCTATATTTTACCCTCTGGACGTCTTCTCGTGTCAATGAATCACAGGATCACAATAAAAAAAATGTTTAATTTATATTTGAATAGCGACTAAACCTAACTACAAATTATTGAAATATTATGTTAGATTATATTTTTAAATATTAACGGTCATAAAATATACAATAATAGTTATAATAATAATATACTTACTAATAATAAAGAATATATTTAATTTATGCTATTAAGTTAAACTTTAACCGTGCAAACAAAAATATATAATTGCATATTATCTATGTATATAAATACAATTCAAATAAAAGTATACGATAAAATTCTATAAATAGGTCTGTGAGGTATTACATAAAAAATAAATAAATAAGCTATTTATTTATAAGTTCTCAAACAATTAATGACACTAATAATTTAAAGTATGTACAATTTTGATTTTAACAAATTGATATGTGATAAGAACATGTGTACTCAAATATATATATGTTTCTTGTACCTCAGTATCAGGTTTATGAAAGACTTTCATTAAATGGTTATGCTTTCTGAAAAAATGCTTACTTTTACGTTGAAAAATTGTAATTCACGTAGCATGCATTTTTATTTGAAAAATATAATTGTTTTTAAAAAATGTGACTGTCTAATGGAAGATTGTCTTGGTTACTTAATTGTTGAGAAAAAATATATAATTAAAATACATAGAATTCTAATACCATTGTAGTCCCTCCATCCCGATTATATAATGATTGAAAATAATAAATATACAAACTATTTCTTGATTTACTCTTATTTAATGAGGGTGTTAGTTACAAAACTCATATAAAATAGGGTTATAATAGTAAAATAATAGGTAAAGTAGTATTAATTATAGAAAGTGGACTATATATTTGGGACATTCCAAGAAAAAATAGTGGACAATATATTTTGAACAAACGCGCACTGCTTTTTAATAGTTTAAAAAGTAAGTTACGAATCTACCCCACAATAGAACGGTCGATTGTAGTGCGGTGAGATCTTCTCGAGTCGTGTCTCTCGAGAAGTAAAAATCGGAGTGGGGGCTTTTGATCTAACAATTAAAATCTAAACACTCTAATCACCAAGTTCACCAAGTTTGAAGGGTTTTGTTTTTATAAGTTACGGGGAGAATTTAAAAGAAAATTTTTGAAAGGAATAATTTAAAAGACAATTACACAAAGACAAACTTTGAAAATTAATAAAAATCAAGGGTTTAAGGCACTAGAATCATCTCCACGATCAATTGGATAATCTATCGAGCATTTAATATTTATAAGTCGGTGTCGACAATACCAACATCGGGTCCGTCAACCCCAAACTCAATTTGATTTTAAATCCGAAATTAATATCTCTTTTCGGTGTTAATCAATGTCTATAAAGACAATTAAAAGTTGGCCAAACAATTAATTTTGCAAAACAAAATCGTACAAATTGAGATATGCTCAATATATTTCCAAATAACTTGCCAATCGATGTCTCTCAACTCACCTAGGTCCTAGGCCAAATAGATATAGTTTAAAGACATGAAAATCGCAACAAGTCAAGAAAAGAGCAAAGAAGAACATAAATTGTGCAACTAAAGCAATAAAGATGTGAAATTCAAAAAGATAAGTTACAATTGAAAGTAGATCAAACATCTATAGCATGAAATGACCTTAAAACTTTAATCTTGAAATAAAATACAAAGAAACGAAGACTAGATCTTGAAAATAACTAAAAAGAAATTTGAAAAGCAATAAAGAACATTAAAAAGGAAAGAAACTAAAATTTAAGACAAGATCTATCATTCTTGTTTGTAACATACAAGAAAGTCTAAATCTTACTTGAAAAAGAGTAGGAAAAAAGTAGATCTAGGAATTATTAAATGAAAGAAAAAAATAATTAAAATACAATTAAAGATAATTAAAAGAGAAATATTACTAAGATTAAACCATAGATCTTTAATCCTTGCTTGTCACTTTGGAAGAAAAATCCAATCTTCAACTACAAAAGTTTGAAATGAAATCTAGGTCTAAGAGAGCAAAAACTAATCTAAAAATATAAAAAAAGATGAACTAAAACCTAACTTAGGTAGTGGCTTCTTGAAAATGAGGAAGAGTTCTCATTATATAGTAATCTCATACATCAAATGTGGTCAAAGGAGATGTTTTCCCAAAAATATCTCAGAATCCTGAAAATAGGGGTGGCACGCGCTCGGGCATTAGTGTGCACCACTTGCGGCCAAGTGATCGAGTCAAGTGCCAAATAGTGGATTAGGTATGCATTTTGTGGCTCTTAAACATCATATTAGTTCTGGATGCCTGAAAAGAAAATGTATCCCTACCTAGTTTTCATATGGAACTCTAATTACATCAAAAGGAAATTTGTGTAGAGTGTTATATCCTCCACACCAAGACCTACCATATATGGGAATTCAACGCGATGTTTTCACTTCCAAATGACTTTTGTCATCGCAACATACAAGGATAAGTGGTAAACATAAAAGTTGTATATCTCTTCTTAGGTTTCAAATGATGTAAAATAGAAGAAACTATCATGAGATGTTACGGAGTTATGCTCGAAATACGACAACGGTTACATCCAACGAATCAATGAATGAGCCGACAAATAGATGGCCGCATTTCTCGTTGTTTTCGGTCGATATTCGCACCATAGACTTGTCGACACTTGTTGCTCAATTCATTGTCTTGGATCATCTCTCAACTTAGGCCCTGGCTCAATTTGACCAAGTTTGACGTAAAAAAATAAAATAACATAAAAAATCACAAAAATACAAGAAAAACATGAAAAAAAACAAAAAAAAAAACGATGGAACAAAATATGGAAATGCAAAATAATAAAAAAAATACACGAACTACGATTCAAACCACACTAAAACATAGAAAACAATACATAATATCACATGATAAACACACAGAAATATGTACAAATTAGTATGAGAATGAAGATTGAACAATAATTATATAAAAAATGAGCAATTGTAGATCTCATATCAAATATACATAATATTTAATTAGAATATTAAAAATATATCTCATAGTATTTGATGGGGCAGAATATATGCCAGACCTGGGTTGGGGTAGCTCTGACCCAAAATTAAGAGAAGGATAGACTAGGTCTGTCCCTACGAAGGATCTAGTTAAAGCCCTCAGGGCAAAACAAGATATGCGAAGGACGATTCCTTTAAGACCCCTGACTCGGTCTCTTGCAAGAGCGATGAAGGTCCTGAGGTTATCTCCAGTCAGAGCTCTGGAGGGGGGATTAGCCTGACCTGGGTCAAAGGACTGATGGGGTCTCCGGAAAATAGAGCTCTTCCTCAGTATCAGCAAGGGCTGGCTTGTTAAACAATAGAAGCAAGAGGAAAAAGAAGATAAAGGTATCATGGGCTAGAAGGAAATGGAGAAGATCTGGAAGGAAAGAACTGTCTCTCGGATTCCCAACAAAGAGACAAGTGGGACCACTTGTCAGAATTTGTTGGGTAACGGCCCTTAATTTGCGCCATGTGTTCCTTAGATCCCGGCTGGGTCCCCGCTAAGGTAAGCTATAAGTATCTCGACCCCGAGGCTGAGAGAGGTATGTCATTCTTTGGTGCATTCGTTCTTCTTTTCCTGGAAAAACACCTCAAACGCTTACTGACTCAAGCATCGGAGAGGTTTCCACCGGAAAACCACCGGTGGTCCTTTCTAACTCGTTTTGTGGTGCAGGTCGGGAAGGTGCTCCAGGTTTCTGGCGTCACTTTGGACGTTGGCTCTTTTTTGGGTTAAATCAATTGGCGCCGTCTGTGGGAATTGCGATCAAGTTAAGACGTGAGATTCTCTGTTTATGGCTTCAGACGGTTTACGACGGAATTCGGTGGGTGAGCTTGGTGGAACTCCTAGTTTCGCCGCGCCGTGGGGGATGCCAGGATCGACAAATACGGCGGCGACGAGGCTAGGAGAGACAGCACCTTCAACAGGGGCCGCGCCAGGCCCTACCCCGTCCCCGCTCAGTAAATCTGGGCCAGCTACGGGTGGTTCATTTAATGAATCCTTCCTTCTGAAGCTCTCGGAGTTGATTGGCAAGGCCGTGGAAACGGCAGTAGAGAAGAAGTTCGCGGAGATGACGACGCCGCCATCCAACACACCACCAGTGCAGGCTGTTCCGGTGGCGGGAACGGAGCCATCGCGGGGGCAGCAGGCGGATAAGGCTCCCTTGCGATATAGGGAAGAGCACTTCTCCACCTCGGACAGCGAAACTTCAGGCCAAACTAATCCAGGCCTGGCTGAGCAGATGCAGAGTCTGCAGAAGGAAGTAAGAGAGTTTAAGAGGAAAATGGTGACGGGTGAAATGACCCCGGCAAGGAGGGGTACACCATTTACGGAGGAGGTCATGCGAGGTGATGTGCCACCCTCATACCGCTCCCTCGGCTTCGAGTACAATGGAACCACGGACCCATGGGACCACCTCAGCCGCTTTGAGATCGCAGCAGCCCTACATAAATTCTCGGACGCTGTCATGTGTCGGGTCTTCCCGATGACCTTTACTAAATTAGCGCAGCTCTGGTTTAGCCAATTGCCACCGAGGTCTATCAACAATTTCGATGAGTTCAGCTCAGCCTTTTTACACCAATTCACGAGATGCAGGAAATACCAGAAAATGCCGTTGGAACTTTTCAGTCTCAAGCAAAAGGAGAGTGAGAGCCTCCGTGCTTATATCAATAGGTTCACAACTGCTAAATTAGAGGTACCCTCTGCGTCTGAAGAGCTGTTGATAAATGCTCTGGRGCAAGGTTTGAGACGAGGGGATTTCTTRCAGTCCCTGGTGGTGAAGCCAGCTCTGAAATTCGGAGAGCTCTTGGAAAGAGCGGAAAAGTATATCCATCTGGAAGAAGCCCTGAAACTCAATGATGAAGGAGAAAAGAGGAGAGAGAAATACGACAGGGATGACAGGGTAGTTGCAAAAAAGCTCAGGCCAGAGTCGTCAATGGGTAGATCTCGATTTGATAAATATACTCCTCTGGTAACACCTCCGGGCGAGATCTTGCAGGCAATAGAGCGTCACCCAGAGCTCAAGTGGCCCAAAACTTARTCRCAYAAGCCAAGAAAAGAAAGGTCAYATCGCTTTTGTCGCTTCCATAATGAATATGGACATAACACAGARGAATGCACYCATTTGAAGGARGAATTGGAGAGAATGGTCCAGGCGGGGCATCTGAAAGAGTATATCCGGGTAAGGAGAGAAGAGGCTAGATCTGGTAAAAAGAATTATGATCGGACCTTGACGAATACGAGCAGCCAGGATAGGGTGCGTACTGAGATGAAAAGATCTGATCAGACCCAGGTCATTCATGGAGAGATTCAGATGATTATTGGGGGAGAATTTGAGGAGCACTCCAAGCGGACACAGCACAATTATGTCAGGGCTGCGAAAGACCTAGTTCGGAAATCGCGGGATGTGGGACAAATGACTTCTACCCCCAACATCTGTTTTGGGTCAGAAGACATCGATGGTATTTTAGCCCCTCATATGGATGCTCTGGTCATAACCGCGACTATTMCTAATTATAATGTCCATAGAATTTTRGTGGACACTGGGAGTTCTGCCGATATTTTYTTCTATYAKTGCTTTAGGCAGTTAAAGTTGGATGTTGAGATGGAAGAGGTCACCACCTCCCTGGTGGGGTTCGCGGGGGGAGCTCTAAAACCTCTAGGAGCAGTGAGACTCCTCGTGACGTTAGGAGAAGAGCCATACAGGGTGACGAAAACAGTGCGTTTCTTAGTGGTGGATGCACCTTCTTCTTATAACGTCATGTTTGGTCGGCCATCTTTGAGTCAATTTCAAGCTGTTATATCCGTCTTCCACATGAAGATGAAATTTCCAACGGAGGACGGTGCAGGAGAGGTCAGGGGTGACCAGTATGCTTCACGACGGACTTACGTAGAAAGTGTGAGGAGAAATGAAGAGGAAGAGCGGCAGAGCAAAAGGGCGAGGGTAGAGCCGCCAAGGACAGATCTGGCCAATAGAGAGGAATGTCTGATGATGGTTGAAATAGTCCCGGGGGATGGGAGCCGGATCCTTCGAGTAGGAACAACCCTCAGTCCGGAAATTCTGACAGCGCTAGTCGCACTATTAAGGAGCAGCGCGGATGTGTTTGCCTGGTCTTCAGAAGATCTGGTAGGAATCGACCCAGAAGTAGCAGAGCATCACCTCAACATCAGCTCAGACGCCAGGCCGGTTAAGCAAAAGAAACGTAATTTTGGTCCTGAGAAGGAGGCCGTCGTAGGAGTTGAGGTGGAGAAACTGTTAAAGGCTAAACACATCCAAGAGATACAATTTCCTGAATGGCTTTCTAACGCTGTCTTGGTTCCCAAGACTCAGGAGGATTGGCGCATGTGTATCGACTTTAGAGATCTCAATCGTGCTTGCCCGAAAGATCACTATCCCTTACCCAGGATCGACCAGCTTGTCGATTCCACTGCTGGGTGTGAACTCTTAAGTATGATGGATGCGTCTCAGGGATATCATCAAATCAGACTGGCCAGGGATGATTGGAAGCGGGTCAGTTTCATTACCCCAAAGGGGACGTATTGCTATGTCGTGATGCCCTTCGGTTTGAAAAATGCAGGGGCTACTTATCAACGCTTGGTTGATAAGATGTTTAAAAATCAGCTTGGGAGGAATATGGAAGTTTATGTGGATGATATGTTGGTCAAAAGCGTGAAAGCAACCTCACATGTAGAAGACCTGRGGGAAACCTTTGATACCCTACGACGATATAGGATGAAGCTTAATCCTAAGAAGTGCGCCTTTGGTGTCAGAGCTGGCAAATTCTTAGGCTACATGGTCACGGAAAAGGGTATCGAGGCAAATCCCGAGAAAGTCAGAGCAATRATGGACATGCGAGCGCCTAGGAATGTGAAAGAGATGCAATGTTTAGCGGGGCGCATCAATGCGTTAAGTAGATTCCTGTCCAGGTCTGCWGAAAGGAGCTTGCCATTCTTTCAAGCATTAAGGAAGAAAGCAAAATTTCAGTGGAGTGATGAGTGTGAGGAGGCKTTTGTCGCATTAAAGGAGCATTTGGCTAGTATGACCTTGCTAACAAAGCCTATCCCAMGAGAACCCCTCATTCTGTACTTATCGGTAGGACAGCAGGCAGTCAGCTTTGTCTTATTGCGAGAGGAAGGAAAGATTCAGAGGCCAGTCTATTACTGGAGCAAGGTCTTACATGATGCCGAAACAAGGTATGTAGAGGTAGAGCGAGCAGTGCTGGCCCTTGTGGGAACAGCCCGGAAATTACGTCCATATTTCCTGTCGCWTGGTATAATTGTGCGAACAAATTTGCCTTTAAAAGCAATCATGGACAAGCCAGAGGCATCAGGAAGACTGGTCAGATGGATAATCGAGCTAAGTGAATTCGATATTAGCTTTGAAGCCAGGACAGCGATCAAAGCTCAGGCCTTAGTYGATTTTATGCAAGAGATGGCTGGTCTCCCRGAAGAACTAGGAGGATGGACGATCTTCACGGATGMCTCTYTCTGCAATRAGGGCTGCGGAGCGGGAATTYTCCTGATTAATCCGYAAGGGGTGTCTACCGAGTTTGCTATTCGATTAAATGCAACACTCTCTAATAATGCGACGGAGTATGAAGCCCTGTTAAGAGGAGTCCAGATGGCAAAAGACCTGGGCGCGGATCACGTATATGCCAGGGTTGATTCTCAACTTGTGTGCAAACAAATCAGTGGAGATTTTGAGACAAGAGAGGAACACATGCAGAGATACTTGGCTAAATTCAGAGAGCTAGCCAAGGGTATGAAAGAGTTAACGGTGGTTCAAATTCCCAGAGAGGAAAATGGCCGTGCAGACTTCTTAGCCAAAATAGCAAGTTCAGCCTCAGATTGTTATGAGCGAACGATCACCTTATTAATGGCAGAGGGGGAGTTCGGAATTGAGCAGATCTGTACGATTGCTGAGGAGGATGATTGGCGTTCACCTATAAAGAGATACCTTGAAAAGAACGTCTTGCCGGAGGAAAAAAGAGAGGCAGCAAAGATACGAAACAGGTCTGCTAGATTTTGCCTGGTCAAGGGAGAGCTATTTAGGAGAGGATTTGGCCAACCTCTTTTGAGGTGCTTATCACAGACAGAAGGAGGGCTGGTATTAAGAGAGATACACGAGGGTTGTTGTAGTAACCATATGGGGGCTAGAGCCCTGGCCAGTAAAATATTAAGAGCTGGTTATTTCTGGCCCTCCCTGAGAAAGGAAGCTGAGGACTTCGTTAGAAAATGTGAAAAGTGCCAGAAAATGGCCCCGCTAATCCATCAACCGGCGGAAGAGCTCATGGTGATGAGTTCCCCTTGTCCCTTCGCAAAATGGGGTATTGACTTGGTTGGTCCATTCCCAATGGCCCCAGCCCAAAAAAGATTTTTGATCGTAGCTATCGACTACTTCAGTAAGTGGGTGGAGGCTGAGGCTCTAGCTAGAATAACAGAGGAAGCCGTTATAAGTTTCATTTGGAAGAATGTGGTCTGTCGCTTCGGTATACCGAGAATAATGGTATCAAATAATGGAACCCAATTTACGGGAGCCAAGATAAAGGCTTGGTGCGCCAAGATGAACATTCAGCAACGTTTTACGGCTGTGTACCACCCTCAAGCGAATGGTCAGGTTGAGGTAATAAACCGTATTTTTGTTCAAGGAATCAAGACGCGTCTAGACAGATCTGGAGGAAAGTGGGTGGAAGAGCTGAGCTCCGTGTTCTGGGCGTACCGTACAAATCCGAAAGAGAGTACGGGTGAAACCCCTTTTAGCTTGGTTTACGGTATGGATGCTGTAGTACCCGCGGAGGTCAGCCTTAAAACTCATTGGGTCCAGAACTTCAATGAAGAACAGAATGAGCTGTTAAGACAGGATGCTTTAGATCTGATTGAGGAGAAAAGAGAGCAGGCTGCAATATGAATGGAGCATATTAAAGGAAGGGTAAAAGCGGCATATGATAAAACTGTGGCTAAGCGACAGTTCCGAGTAGGAGACCTGGTCTTACGGCGATCTGATCTGGGACGCGCAAAAGGGAAGTTAGAGGAGTCTTGGCAAGGACCGGTAAGAGTTACCCAGACCTTGCCTGGTGGCGCGTACAGGCTGGAAGAGCTAGATGGCACGACATTACCCCGCGCATGGAACATTGTCAATTTAAGAAAATTTTACACTTAATTGTAACAGTTTTATGTTTGATCGGTTGAATAGATTTACGGTTCACGATGGGAAGAAAAGCAATAAGACACAATCAAAATATTAGCAAAAAGCATTTATTAATAGTTAAAAGGAACCTTCAGCAGGAGTACAAAAGCAGATATCCTCATAAGAATATTCGCAGTCACGAACACAAATCATAACCATGAAAAATAGAAATACAACCCTAAGATGGGGGCACAGAATCGAGAAGCTGACGGAGCCGCTTGATCTCGTCCTCGTACTCCAAAAGCCGAATGCGAAATCGGTCGGACACCTCCACCGCGATGTCCCAATCGACATACAGCTCCGCCTTCTCCCTCTTCAAGTCAGCAATGATTTGTTCAAGGCGTTGTCGTTCTCTGCGGAGTTGTGATTTCTTCTCAGCCAATTTCTTCGCGCGTTCTTGCAACTGATCCTACAATTCGGCATTTTCTGCCTTCAGACGACCTTTCTTCTGAAGTAGACGGATATGCTCCTCGTGGGAAAAGACGTTGGGAGTCGATGACGACGCCATTATGCAGGGAAAGTAAGCCGAGGCGCGACACTTTTATATAAAAGGAGGAGAAGCGGGAAATCACCTTAATTGGCGTGAAAAGGGACTTAGAAAAGAGCGGGAAAGTAAATTTGAGTTTTGGCGCGAAAAAAGGCCTATACAAGCCAGGATTGGCTAAGGACAGATGTCCTAAAATTTTCCTGACCTGATTGTCAGTATTAAGCCAGGATTGGCTAAGGACGGATGTCCTGAAATTTTCCTGACCTGATTGTCAGTATTAAGCCAGGATTGGCTAAGGACGGATGTCCTAAAATTTTCCTGACCTGATTGTCAGTATTAAGCCAGGATTGGCTAAGGACGGACGTCCTACAATTTTCCTGACCTGATTGTCAGGTTAGCCAGGATTGGCTAAGGACGGATGTCCTAAAATTTTCCTGACCGATTGTCAGTATTAAGCCAGGATTGGCTAAGGACGGATGTCCTAAAATTTTCCTGGCCTGATTGTCAGTATTAAGCCAGGATTGGCTAAGGACGGACGTCCTACAATTTTCCTGACCTGATTGTCAGGATTGGCTAAGGACAGATGTCCTAAAATTTTCCTGACCTGATTGTTAATATTAAGCCAGGATTGGCTAAGGACGGATGTCCTAAATTTTCCTGACCTGGACGTCAGTTTAAACCAGGATTAGCTAAGGACGGATGTCCTAAAATTTTCTTGACTTGATTGACGGCTTAGGCCGTGATTGGCAAAGGATGAAGGTTCTAAAATTTCTTCTTGATGAGCAGTTTCAAGCATCGAACTTACCCAGCCTCAGCATAGGTCCGGACTACTGAGCCGAATCTCTTGATCTGGCCGATCAGAGACACTAATTGACCTACAAATGCAGGATTGACCGGTCGTCCAATAAAAGCGCACGAATGTGCTAAGATGAGACGGAGCTACAGAATCTGCAGAGGTAGAGTCCCCTAAAGAGTTAACATTATTATATGTGCGAGATTAAAGAAATGGAGGAAAAAACTCAGAGAAATTCATATACTATTGCAAGAAGCACTGGTTGCCCACACCCTTTCAGAAACAGGTTGGGAACTTTGATTACGCAAGATTACAAAAGAAAAACATCGAAAAATAAAAGCAAAAAACGTTTAGCCATGAGAAGATCTCTGATCTGAAGCTAGAGCTTGCCGAACTCGCCAGAGCTCACGCTCCGTTTCGTGCAGGCGGCGGCGATATTTGTCAGAGCGATCAGCAAGCGTCGGAACCTCACCGGCGGCAGCGGTCAAGCGGCTTACCGACTCGACAAGGTCCGCCTTCTCCTCTTGAAGTTGACGGTTCACTTGTCGGAGTTCAGCCCACTCCCTTTTATAGAAACGTTTCTTCTGGCGTTTTTTCTCCAATAATCGATAGAGATAGCCGACTTTCTCTTTGAGTGCGACCAGTTGGTCGGAAAGCTTGAATTTCTCCACGACTAAAGATATGTTTTTTCTCTTCACTGCATTGAGTTCTTCGATCAGAGGGGAGGAAGACATATTGCAAAAGGATAATGGAATGAGAACAAAGCATGTATGCGGTTATATATTGAAATCGCAGGCACGTGAGAAGAATAAAAAAGTACTAGGGTTTCCGGATATTAAGGAAACCCTAAAAAGCTCAAGAGTTGCAACAAGACAAAAGCATTAATTCTCATTAAGAAAGAAATAATCGAGTACAAATTAAAGCATCCAGGAAAGAACAAATAACAAACAGACCAGCCACACAGGCTATAACATGCAGGTCTACTTGACAATACTGAAACTAATACAGACAAGGCAGACAGATCTTCATAACTGCTCCGGGGTCTGGGATCCCTCAGCGAAGCTCTTCCCAAATTGGGTGGAGTCCTATAAATCCCCCAAGTCGGCGAAGGTTGGAGAGTTAGTGGCAACCATCGCCAACGATTGATTGGGGGGAGGAGAAGAGGTCGATCTGGAGGAGCAAAAGGCCTGGCGGATATGATCAGCAAAAGACAGATCATCTAGCGTATGCAACCGGTCACCTTCAGCATTGTGGCAGAAGGAAGTAGGTTCGGATGCGCCCTGGATAGATGCCTCTCGGTCGAAGGGTAAGGAAGGATTCTCTGATATCCACTTGGCGTGAGCATCCACGCCAAGGAGATAGTAAGCCTCAGCCTCAGGCACCAAAAGTCGGTACAGGTCAACCGATTCCAGAAAGGCCTGGCGTGTGGTCGCTCGGGTTAGCTGGATCAAGCGAAGACCCTCATCTGAATTCAAGAATCCGAGTCTCCCCTTCGCTTCACCCTCTGTGAGACCCCTCGCCTCCCCGTCGGTTTCCCCTTCAGCTCTGGCAGCTCGCACCTTCTCTCTGAGTTCCTTTACCTCATGCTCTAAGAGGACTATCTGAGCATGCTTTTTTGCGTCAGATTCCCTCCAAGCCAACAATTCTGTCTTACTCCCTACCTGTTCTGCCTTGAGAAGCTCTAGATCAGCGTTAAGGCCATGATTTTTGGCCAACAGCTCTTGCTTTTGCTTCTTCAGATCCTCTATCTCCCTCTTCAGATCCGCCTGGAGTAAGGAGCCCCGAGCCCGGGCCAGAAGAGTAGCCCTGAACACCACTGCCTACAAAAAGAAAATTGACAAAGGAATGAGCGAAAGTCTCAAAAAAGACTGGGATCGCGACCAGCGTTAAAGGCCTTACATGCGCCTCTGCTTGACAGAATCCATCCAACAGAGCCGGATCAGACAGTTTCTCCATCTCTCGACGATCCACTGTGGGAGCAAGCCCCATCATATACTGCCTGGCCACCTCGCCAGTGCAATTCATCACAGACCTGTTGAAGAAGGTCTGGTTGGGGTAAGAAGGAACTTGTGGGATCCCCTTAGGGACGCTTCCGGGCCTTTCCTCCCTCCTCCTCTTCCTAGGTTCGAGCTGCCCCTCTTCGGGGTCAGAGAGGGGTTGGACTTCTTGAGCATGGGCTACTAGCTTAGATGGGACCCCCTCCCCTTGCTCCATGCTCCTTTTTGTCGCTTCTGATGCGGCGATTCTGAGAAGAGTTGCTGGGGCTTGCTCTGGAGGGTTGGTCTCCTGAAGACGGCTGGGAGGAGCCGCCACCAGGGTCACCTCTTCTTGGGTGGGGGAAGCCCTGGCAGGCTCGCCCAAGGGGCTAGTCTGATTTTTCGCTGCTGCTTTCTTCGCCTCTAACAGTGCTTGCATCATGGTTACTGGAAAAAAGAAAAAGGAGAATGAAAAAAAAAACAAAGCAAACAAACAAGAGAGAGAGAGGTCCATGATATGGACTATAATTGAACATATACCAATGTGGGAAGGCAGAGGTCCATTTTCTCGTTGGGAGTTGAAGAAATTCAGGATAGTGGGTTTGAGAAGCTTTGATAGGTCAAAAGGGGTCTGGTTCAAGAGGGCTATTTTCTCACTCAGATGGGGTGATCTGTCACCTCGAGATATACGGACCTGGGGATGAAGGTAAGTAATGGGCTCAGTGGGAAAGCCCCAGTCCTCCGAGCTCTGGACAAAGAAGAACTTCTTTTTCCAGCTCTTATGGGAAGAAGGAAGACTAGTTAAGAAGTGAACGTATGCTCGTCCAGAGAGATAGAAAAAACCTGAAGAGCTTTTCACCTGGAACAGAGAAAAGAAAAGCTGGGCCGTGGGTATAAGACCAGCGTACTGGGCCGCGAGGTGGAATCCGGCCATGACGCGGAAAGCGTTCGGTAAAAACTGTTAGACCGGAATTTGGTACAGTCGGGATACGGCCAATATGAAAGGGTGGACCGGCAGGCTCAGCCCTGCGTGGAATTGATCCACGTAAAAAGTCAGATGGCCGGCGGGAGGCGCTGAAGCCCTCTCGTCAGGCSCCGGACTGGTGAAASAAAACCGGTCGGAGATAGGGAAGGTGGCACGGATATCCCTAAGTGTATTAGTGCTAACTYTGGAGGGAATATTATCGAGGAAATGGGGCACTTGGGGCCTTATAGGCRTCTCCACCGGGACCATCGGCAGGGACTCGGATGAAGATAAGTTTATGGAGGAGGTGGAATTCGCCGGAGAACCCGGGGGAGTTCCCCCGGAGGAGTTGGTAGAGGAGGTCGACATAATTGAAAATTTGAGGAGAGGTGTAAGGAGTACCTGTTTGAAGATAGCTACAAGGAGTAGAGTGGAGTAGAATCGTAGAAATCGTCGCGAACGGCGGAGAGACTGAGAGGAAATCTGGGAGAATCTGAAAGCCTGAAAAGAAATAATGGAGGGGATTCGAAAGTTTGGGAGATGAAATTTGAAAAGTGAAGTAGAAAAAAGAAGTTTGGAGGGACAAAAGGAAGTTGATAATTTTCGAAAACGAAAATCAAGGAGAAGCGGGATTTGATGGGATCCTCGCATTTAATGCGGACAGAGGAACAATACCCTAGGCAGTGAGCTGGAGCTTTAACCGCCTTGAAAATAGGACGCGTGCCGCTGACCAATCATATACAAGACTTGGAAGGACGTGTGGTTACAGTAACCGTTTGGGAATACGAACCGACACCACTAATGCCAATAATTAGGGCTGTTTGGCAGGCGGATATCTCGGGATTCCCCAGTACGAGAAGTCATAAAAAACGAAAGGGCCACATTTATTCCGAAGGAGCTCTGGAAGATTACCGATCTACCCCAACTGTTTGGGGGGAGGAGTTGATGGGGCAGAATATATGCCAGACCTGGGTTGGGGTAGCTCTGAC
This sequence comes from Phtheirospermum japonicum, assembly GCA_014905375.1. Classification (NCBI taxonomy): domain Eukaryota; kingdom Viridiplantae; phylum Streptophyta; class Magnoliopsida; order Lamiales; family Orobanchaceae; genus Phtheirospermum; species Phtheirospermum japonicum. The sequence continues at coordinate 21,816 of BMAC01000956.1, forward strand.
CCAAAATTAAGAGAAGGATAGACTAGGTCTGTCCCTACGAAGGATCTAGTTAAAGCCCTCAGGGCAAAACAAGATATGGGAAGGACGATTCCTTTAAGACCCCTGACTCGGTCTATTGCAAGAGCGATGAAGGTCCTGAGGTTATCTCCAGTCAGAGCTCTGGAGGGGGGATTAGCCTGACCTGGGTCAAAGGACTGATGGGGTCTCCGGAAAATAGAGCTCTTCCTCAGTATCAGCAAGGGCTGGCTTGTTAAACAATAGAAGCAAGAGGAAAAAGAAGATAAAGGTATCATGGGCTAGAAGGAAATGGAGAAGATCTGGAAGGAAAGAACTGTCTCTCGGATTCCCAACAAAGAGACAAGTGGGACCACTTGTCAGAATTTGTTGGGTAATGGCCCTTAATTTACGCCATGTGTTCCTTAGATCCCGGCTGGGGTCCCCGCTAAGGTAAGCTATAAGTATCTCGGCCCCGAAGTTGAGAGAGGTATGTCATTCTTTGGTGCATTCCTTCTTCTTTTCCTGGAAAAACACCTCAAACGCTTACTGACTTAAGCATCAGAGAGGTTTCCACCGGAAAACCACCGGTGGTCCTTTCTAACTCGTTTTGTGGTGCAGGTCGGGATGGTGCTCCAGGTTTCTGGCGTCACTTTGGACGTTGGCTCTTTTTTGGGTTGAATCAGTATTATTCAAAAATACATAATATTAAATTAGAATATATTAAGACATGGTCGTGTTTCTTCAAGAACTACAACAATATGTCTTACTTAATCTTCTAGAATATGAAGAGTTGTTTGTCATAAAAGGAAAAGACTACAAAAAGTTGTTAGCTCATGTTTTTTAGGAAACTTGCTGGAAAGGACATGATTCTTTCCTAGAGCACGCCTTAATATTTTTTTCAATAAACTCTACAACTGTTTGTGACTGTTTGTTAATGATAAAAAAACTTAAAACTGATCTCCACCATTTTGATTCAGTGTCTATGTGTCTTAAACAATATATCTGAATCTCAGATTGATCCAACGGTTATATTGTGTGAAATCTTATTTGAATAAAATTGCACCGACGATTTCGAGAACAATGAATTGTTATGTTCAGAATCCAGTATCGGACCCCATAGAGCTCTAAATAAGATCTTCACCATTTAGATTTTACGTCGACGAGTCTTGAATGCACTTAATGTGTTATAAACTAGGGAGAATAGAGAAATATTTGAGGAGATAATGATAAGGAGTAGTGTTTATTATGAGAACTAAAGCCTCTATATAATAGTACAAGATTAGGGTTTAAAGGTAGCGAGATCATTCACTAAAATAGGCAATATATAATTACAAAAAGATTCTAGATTTCTTGACTCAATAATTATTTATAAGCATTTATAAATTAATGATTTATGACTAGTTACTACGGATTGAAGTCTTTAAGATGAGATATTCACACGTAAATAATTTATTACTATTAATTTTAAAAAATAAATAAAAAGAATATAAAGGATCTAATTTGACCATATATCTAATATATACAATTTATTTATTAATTTATCTGATTCAACAACAGACCTGATTACCCAGAGATCGTCCCAAGACAATTCAAAGGATATTGGCTATAGGAATCTCATTGTTAATTTGGGATACGACATCTCAAAATTATAATAATTTTTTTTGTTCATTTTGTAGATTTTATTTATTTTATAATATTTATTTTTTGTCTTGATTTACAGATTTATTAAATTTAGTTCGTAAATCTCTCTCATGTGACTCGTAATCAAGTTATGTACAAGCGGAAGATTGTCCCTACACTACAAGAAAACAGGGTAATGCTGACAAGCGAGAGCCATCAAAAAACCCGTCAGCAAATGGATGTTGACGGGTCCCGTCAGTAATTTTGGCATCAGTAAATGATTTACTGACGACATTAATCAACACGTTAGAAAATACTGTTGGGTAAGTCCCGTCACTAAATTCAAATAATGCTGATAAGTTTGTGCCGTCAGCATATGCTGACAGGCTTTACCTGTCAGCCCAACCCGTCAGCATTTTTAAATTTTAATTTTAATTTTTGAAATTTTTACGTGTATTTATTTCACATATCAATAATTCAATACGAAAACTAATTTGCATCTACCAAAAAATATAAATTAAAAATAAAATATAATTAATTAACAATTTTATCGTATAATGTATAAAACAAAAATAAAGTACCAAAATATAAATATTATTTTCTCCTAAATCTACTAAATCGCATCATCATCATCATCACCATCAGCAGCAGCACCAGAAGCAACAAGATTATTAGAGGACGGCCATCGACGTCGTGCTGCCATCAATGTGGCGACTTCTAGCATCACCCGGTCACGGATAGCCGCCTCGTTATGGATCTGCTGACATGCATGCTCCTCGCGCATGGCATAGATCTGCTCCTAATTTGCACGCTCACTCGCCTCGACCTAACTCTTCAAAAGCTCCATATGCGTCTCGAGCTCCCAGACACGGCTATCAGGAACAGAAGAGGTACCACCTCTGGAACTCTTCAAAGCCAGAGGAGTTCCTAAACATCCCGTTCCAAACCACGGACCCTTCTTCACCCCGAAAGTCTGTTGATAGACCATGTTCTCGTCGACGGCAGCAAGATCTGATGATGAAGCACGAGCCTCCTCCAGGCATCTTTGATACTCCTCCTGCAATATTTCATTGATGTACAAGTTACCGTTACGAGGATTAGAAATGAAAGTTATATATTTATATTAATTACATCTAAAAAATACTTACAAAAGTCTACTGTGATTGAGTATCAGTGAAAGAGCTATCGGGTCTCTGGTGCATAGTAAAGAAAAGCTCGAATGTATTGGGTTCCCTACCCAAATCCTCGTCTGTAAACAATATTTAAATTATTTTTAATTGTGAACATATTAATTACTTACGAGCTAAATTGACAAACATATTTTAATTTTACTTACGAGCTGAAATGCATGACCAATCGCAGTTTGAGACCCTCCTTTGGCTATCCCAATATCAGGTCTGCTGGGCTCGCTCATCTTGTTCCTGCTCGCCTGCTCCGACTGCTTCTTGTTCTCATGCTTCTCAAATTCCACCAGCCATCTCCTCCGGATTTGTTGGCCGACGTACGTGGGCACCCTCCCCTCCGTTCTTCACTTTGCCTTCAACTCTTGGAGACGGCTGCACCACGAGGCGACAAGAACTGTAGAAATTCTTCATTACGCCCCCCTCATAATATACACTCGGGTCCCAATAATAGCGCTTCTACAAAACAAAACAAAGCAAAATAATTTCATTAATAAAAAGCATTATATATAATAACTTTCGAAATAAATATTAGTTTAATTATCAAAAACTCGGGCCACCAAAACTGACGATGAGAATCGGGAATATGCTCATACTTCCACCCATTGGGGTGTACACGAGCCTCGTAGATCAGCCGAAGGATCGTCGGTAACTTTGACGAGTCACTGCGTATCTTCGTAAAAGTATAGAATTTATTAGGGCAATATATTCAAATAAAGAATTTATTACTTACAAAAAATAAATTAAAGTTACTTACCTCGGGGGGACGATAAAGATCTCGATCATGCCAAGACGTGGTGGCATGAGACCTCTCGATGTACTGACATCGGATGGGGTGGCTGGAACGTTTGGCGGAGTCCCAGCCGATTCCATTATATCATCGTCTTCATTATCTATCTGATGATGAGATGATGATGAACTAAGAGAAGTGCGACCCAAAGATGGGCCTAGAGAAGAACGTCCACGACCTCTACCTCTCATCTAAAAAAATATTAAAATTTAAACACAATTGAACTAGGAAAATTTAACCAATTCAATCAATCTAATCAAATTCTAACTATATATGTATGTATCAGTTTTATAATTTACCTGAACAAACACTTTCACTGTCTAGGCTATCGTCAAACTCATCTTCATTCGTATCTTCATCATTGGTTAGAAACTCATCTTCTGTCTCCTCCTCTGCCTCATCGACAAGTTTATCCAACTCACTGATAGTAAGGTCGACTTGTAATTGGAAATCTCCATCCTCCAAGTGTGTTTAATTGTGCATTTCTATCTGCTCCTCTTGAAAGGACTGATTAGGCATCATAGGCTCGATAAAATCTATTGTGCAAAAAACACAGCAGCTTTTGTTGTGCTAATATACGCCGCTAGTTTTAAAAATCTTTAAATTAAAGGGCATATCTGTAAATTCAAATTAACGTGTAACTTGCACCAATCAGATCATATATATTTATCACAAATCATATAAAATAAAATATAAATTACACAAAATATTAACTTGCCGATCACCACGAATTTGAAAATCCCCACCACGCACTTTTTAAAACTTTTTAAAATCACCATCATATTTTGAAAAAAAATTAAAATCCGTTATTAGAGGGACGAAACCTCCTGGCCAGCGTCGTACACCACGTCATCACCGACGTCAACCCCAACCAATCACAACATGTATATCAAAAATAAATATTAATTAAACACTACTTGTCGATCACCACGACATTTCAAAATAACCAACACAAACATTCTAAAACTTTTCAAATATGAAATATTTACAATTCAACCCTAAACTACCCCTAATTTTCAAAAAACCCCAAATTAAACTCTAATTATACGATAATACCTAAACGAAACCCTAATTATAAAATAACCCCTAAAAACTCTAATTATACAAAAATACCTAAATTAAACAATAATTACACAAAACTCTCTAGATTAACGATAATTATAGGATAATATACATAAATTAAACTCTATAGAAAATCTCATAAATTGAACTCTAATTATACGATAATACCTAATCTAAATTCTAATTATAAAATAACCCCTAAATTTTACCATAATTAAAAAACAATATCTAAATTAAATATTAATTATACGAAAATCCCTAAATTAATGATAATTATAAAATAATACTTCAAATAAAGCTCAATTATCCAAAATCCCTAAATTGAACCCTAATCATACAATAATACATAAATTATACCCTAATCATTCAATAATATCTAAACTAAATCCTAATTATAAAAAACCCCTGAATTATACCCTAATTATATATTAATACCTAAATTATACACCAACTATATAATTATTTCATATAATTTTCGAAAATAAAAACTCTTAATTCACAAAACATATCAAAAAAAAAATCAAAAAAAAAAAAGAGACAAAATACTTTGTGGGCGGGAGGCTGGGCGGTGGCATCGGGGTTGGGGCTGGGACTGGGCCGGGTGGTATCGGGGCTGGGGCTGGGTGGCGCAGCGACCGACGAACGGTGGGCGGGCTGGGCGAGCTACCGTTTTTTTCTTTCTTTTGTTGTTGCTTCTGCGTATGAAAGCAGATTAAGGCTACTTTAAAACAAATATGCTGACGGGCACGAAACCCGTCAACAATTTTTTTTTAATATTGATGATGGGCATGTACCCGTCAGTATTTTTCATATTTATTTTTTAAAATTATTGACGAGTACAAGCCCGTCAGCAAACCCATTGCTGAATTAAAATGCTGGCAGCTTACTGACGGGTAGCTGACGAGCTGCTCGCTGACGGCGTTTGCCCGTCAGCAAATTCCGCTTGTCAGCAAAACCCGTCAGCATTCACCTATTTTTTGTAGTGCTACAAACTTTGCGGATAAGGCAAGCCTTGAATGGTAGGTTTGTACCATGATATCGAGTGCATGTTTGAATAGATGGGATGAAAAGCTTTCTTTACAAAAAGTTGAGATACGTTTGAGGGGCCGACTATAGAATTCTTGAGCACAGTAGAATGTTGGGAGACGATTTAAGTGATGCGGACGTGCTAATCTTCTAATTGTGAGATAATACCTACTATCTTTGGGTGTATGATTTGGAGACCTAGGTATTCAAAATTCCGGAGGAGCATTCGATGGAAGTAGAGAAACAAAGACCATATAATTTCGGTCATGACTTTCTGAGGATGCTGACTACACCGAGTGATTTGCAAGGCTCAAATCTGACCAAGACGACCTTGATAAACAATATCTCATTTTGAGGCATGTGCATTTATTTTTTAGCGAATACCATTTTTGCTCGTTCTAATATTAGTTCTAATATTAATCATGTGACCAAACGTGAATCGGAGGTGCTTCATTAGATACTTATTGATGGTTTATAAGCTTTGGTCGTCTATTATTGAAAATATTAAGAGTGGACATGGAAAAAATGGAGTTCCTATCGTTAAATATTTTTAATACGAAACTATGGAAGCCGAAACACTGAAAATTTTTGTTGATTATGAAACATGATTTTTTTACTTTTCGGAAAGGTTGGTGTTGGTTTCGTTTACACCATACCGAGAATAAACAGGATTCTTCTCTTGGCAAATGAAGAGCTTATGACAACAATAGATAGCAATACTTGGACTATATCTTCGAGTGATCGTTTGGCATTGATCAGATAGAAGCCATTAGACAAACTCCACAAGGGGGATAATAAAGCCCGCACCAAGAGATGTAAAATTACTTACGCGGATGAGGAGGTGATTATTTTGAGCTCGAACCAAAGAGAGGTGAGCTCATCTCGGCGCTAAGCGCTGCTGGCCTCTTAACCTTGTTGTTTTATATGTTTCTAACTCTTGTCTTCAAAATTTTATTTCTTACTTTGCTTTCTCATAAAATTTTATTTAAGTTTGGAGGTGATGATATGTATTAATAAAATTAAAAGGAATATACTTTATCTTGCATTTCATACTGTTGCATGTTAAGATTTTATTTGTTAGCAAAATTATTGCTTTGAGCAATAAGTAAATAATTTGATAAAGAAAAACAGCGTAAACACAAAACATCAATTCAAAACTTTCGGGTGTCGATGCTTTAAACCTGTCGACAAAAGTGATTAAAAATAAAATATACGTAGGCTAATGATTAACATATAATAAAAGTATATCACAATTTTAAAAAAGATAAAATAAAAATTAATCAGATATTATACTAACATATAATATAAGTATTTTAATCAGCCAGATATTATATTAACATAAAAAAAGATGCAAAGATTAATTAAGAAAATTAAAATTAAAAAGAAATGAACACACGTTTTCCAAAAACAACCAAAAACCAACTCCACACAAAATTTTGTAAACAATAACCATCTCTAAAGATTTCCTATCACATCAACCAGAGATCTATAATCACAACCCCTTTCAATTACATCAAACCAAACTCCACATGAAAATGGAGGGAACGAAAGATCAAACAACATCAGTTTCCAAGATTTAAAGATATAAATAAACATGTTCACACTGGGAGATACAAATTAAAACTAGAAAACACAATACATCAGCCCAGTTGAATGTCCAGTCGCTCAAGTGGTGGTCAGTCCCCCCTGCTAGAGTGTGGCTTCAACTTCGGAAGTCAAGTCACTGCAAAAAAACGTAAGGCAGCTAGACTTTAAAAAAAACGAGAAGAGAAAGAAACCACGATCATAATAAATGGCATAAAAGACCGGAGCCCACAAAGGATTTGAAATTCTATTTTCCAATTGGTATCAAGTTGTTGTTTGATGCAGCAGAATTTTGAAGTTGAAAGGACTTACAATGCACCAATGCTGCGCAAGCGCCCGACATGGCATTCAAAATGCTTGTAATGCAGCATATGTAGTTTCGGTTTAGGGACACTATAATCAACCGAGAAACTCCCATAGTAGAGGCCGTCATCGGATGCTGTGGTAAAGCACAGCACCCCGTCGGCAATTAACCACATATGAGGAGATACCGATAGAAGAGGATGAAACTCATCTTCTTCATCAAACCTTATTTGAGGAAGGCGCTTCATCTGACCAATGTCATAGGCCTCCAACACAAATGTGTCATAATGATATATGTAGAAAACGTCACCAGAAAGTTGCACACAGTAAGAAATCAAATCCTTCTCCACAATGTTCTCCACAAGGGTCCTCCATTCGCGCTTCGCCGGACTGTGGAGACGCAATGTGTTATCTCCTCCTGAGAACACCACAAAACCTTCATCCCTCCAAGGACCCAAAACTCCAGGATCCGAAATAGGAGACCAAGAAGGAGGCTGTTCGAGTGAATACTGAGATCCATCCTTGATATTATAAACATGACCCCATATAGAACTGTCGCGTCCATCATCACAACCAAAAGGATTGCGTGGGTCAGAACAGTGAGTGTTGAACCCAATGAGATAGAGCCAGTCACAATACAGGCCGGGAACAGAACAATTGCAGAGTGTTGGCAGTTTTAAGTCACTCTTAACCCAATCTGCAGCAGCTTTTTTTTCGCGGTCAGACGACATGTCCAGATAGAAGATATCGTGCGAACCCCGTACGCATGGGAAGTAATATAGCTTGGAACCAATAACTTGGGTTATAGCAGTGCAACTGATTTCGGCAATCTTGTAGAGATGTGAGAGTATGGGTGTGCCTGATGACTCATCATGACTAACCACGTACCAATGGTCCTTATTATCCCAAAGCTGAGTATGTTAAAAACAAGCGACTTCCACTTCTTCTGTCCTCCTGACAAATGCTGAGTTACATTCCAAAACAAAACCAATCAAAAGTGGTGATATGCAGAATCAGCGGCACTAATAAATAACATATAAAAATATGTCAATTACGTACCAAGGTTGCTTATCGATCACACACACACACATATTACAGTTCATCAAAATAGATCTGATACACCCACATAAACTCATATACGCAAAGCTCTTTCAAACACAAACAAAAATACATAAAAAAATATATCTAGGTTTTGAGCAAAAATTGAAATTTTAAACATTTTAAAAGAATAATTCATTTTTCTTTCTTTTTTTTGCTAAAACTAGAAAAGTAAAAGCTAACAAACCGAAAAGCTCTGAAGCGCAGCAGATCTGCTGCTGTTGTTGTTGCGTTTTTCATGCCTCTCCTTTTGCCTCCCATCTTGCTATCAATTATTAACCCAATAATTGGCCCAATTACACAACAAGCAGCATTTAGGTGTGAAATATTTCTCGAGAACTGAAGAGGCAGTAATAAAAAATTGGGACTCTTGACCGTAACACTCTTGTTATTGTTATGCCGCAAAAATTCTTATCAATACTGTAAGACCCCTACTAATATAGCAAGTTTGTTAATGCAAGTTAGATTATAATGTATAATAATTTTTAATAATATACCTAATTATTATATACGTGATTTGTATTAATTTTATTATAATAATTAGGTGATATATATAATTTTATGTGTTAAATGGTATTTATGTGTTATTTGGTACTCGGGTTTTTATTTTTTTATTTTTCTCAAGCCATCACCTCTCAAGCCAAATTAACTTTTTTTTTTTTTTGTCCATTTGATTTAACCAATTAACCCATAATATATAAGGTTTTTTCCATTCGCAAATTTTGGCATCACAACTCATTTGGTAAGAATCTCCCTCTCTCTAAAATATCATCCTCTCTCTTAGTCGTAGGAATTATGTTTTCTTCTTTCTTTCCAGCTATGATCACCGGCCACTGCCGCCAGATCACCGGCCGCTCACCGAAAATGAATTTTTCGGCAAAAAATCTATTTGTTTTATTTTTTCCCCTTCTTTTCTCTCTTATACTATTGCATTTTATATTAACTTATTTTCTATATAAAATATATGTACATATATGTATTTTTTTTCTTTTAATTGGTTGAAAGTTCACCGACGGTCGCAAGCCGTTCAAGCCACCTCCGATGATAGCCATGAGGGTTGAGGTTGGGGCTTTGATTGGTGAATTTTCTGGTCTAAACCCTAATCTAGGGTCCTTTGTATATATTTTTTTAAAATTATTTTTAAAAATCGGTTCTGAACTTCGTAGTCACCGAAAAATTTTTAAGCTGAGGACAGCCACTAAGTGGTCGAGGCAGAAATGGGGCTGAATTTTTACTAAAAAAATTATTATTCGGAGTTAAGTTAAATTTTAATCATATTTTTAATTAAATAACCTTCGATTCTAGCCGATCGTCGATGCTAAATTGGAGCTCGAACAATCGTTGCCAACCTTTATTTTCGGCACGGGCTGTAATCGAACTAAACGTATTCATGTTTATATATATTCTTATAATTATATATTATTTACGGTTATAGTTTATGGTTCTTCAATGTGTTTTGGATTTCGTTAGAGTTGGTCGAAGTTTTAATCAAGTTCCCGACAGGTGTAGGACTTGCGCACGACAACTACACTATTCCGCGGATAGCTCAATTGCCAAATTATGTACGTGAGTAAAATTTTCTAAACTGGAGGTTTGAGAAATTTTCATATAGGGCATAACCATGTTTAGTATTTATAGCATTCGGCGTTTTAATACGTTTTGCTTATGTGCTCGTTGAATTGCTTGATTTGTTATTTTTTGTTTTATGCGTTGGCTGAATTATGGTGGATATAAAGGGTCATGTCGTTTTATATATGCTGAATTATAGTGGATTTGGTGATGAAATATTTTGTAGGATTCGTATTTGACATATGTTGATGATTTTGTTAGTTGTTGGTTATTGACGAATAATATGGTTGCTGTCAGATTTCAGACAGCCTGTTCATAAGCTGTTTTGACCATTTCAAACTGTCTTTGGGTGTTGAGTGTCTTCATGAAATTTTTAGATATTTGTCTTAGGTGTAAATAGCCGCTGGAATCACTCAATTATCTGCGCACTGTTAAATTACTGTCCAGTTTTCTACAGCCTTGTTCCACAGTTTTACACTGTTTTCACCCTTGTAACCTGTTTGTTAGTTTTTATTGTCTTCACAAAAGTTGTATAAGGATATTAAGGCTTCGGCCTGGAGTGTCACCTTTCATGGTGAGCGGAAACGTATGGGTCATGTTTGATCGACATTGATTCTACATTTATGTGAGTTAATCTGGTTCAGAAGCTAAGTGCTATGCGTGGGACCCACCTCTAGAGTCTTTTGGGAGCTAAGTGCTACGCGCGGGAGCCACCTCTAGAGTTCCGTACCCGAACACTCACTAATTGGATTGACTGTTTGGGAACGAGACAGATTTTTCTGTCTGTTCCGCTGCTAACTGTTTGTATTGTTTATTTCTTTTAAAAATTCACAAATTTTTAATGTCTTGATAAAATCAATTACTAATTTATTGATTCATACACGAAAATTTTATATTTTAATACAAAAGTTATATTTTTTTTATTATTTAATTCTGCTAATCGCTGAGCTTCTTTAACTCACGCTCTCTTTTGTAAACCAAACTCTCCAGATGTCGACAATGGGGCGAGATGTCGACAATAGGGCGAGCGAATCCAAATTCGGGTTTCAAAGTGAAGGTTAAATTGTCGCCTAAGTCCTTGTAGTAACTTCTTGTCCTTTATGTCATTGGTAGAGAATGTTGGTTTATAACTCAAGAGTTGTACATTTAATAAGTGCTCTAAGCTTTGAACGTTTTGTCTTCGAATCGTCGTTGGTTATTTTCATCTGTACTCTAAATCAAACTTATCTATGTAAATTATGTGTGCACTTGTGTTTAGTTAGTATTTGTTTTTGGGGCGTGATTGTTGTGGTATCAGAGCTTTTGTGTAAAAAGGGTAATTACACAAAAGTGAAACCCGGGATAGGATTCTTCCGCCTGTGGACGACCGCACTAGACTGTGACTTTTAAGATTTCTTAGTCGACTATTATCTTAGTAAAACGTCATTAGTAATTGTAAATCTTCATTTTATTTTATGTACTTAAATATTATTATTTAATTTATTATTATTATTTTTTCTAATTATTTCAGGCATATTATTATAAACCAGAGGATAATATAAAGTATTATGTAAGCATGGACTCACCCATACATTCACGATGTCGAGAACATATCGCGTACCTTGATAGCATATCAAAACATTACCAAGAATTGTATGATGGTTCGCAAGTTTTATCTGTTAAGGAGCACGCACAGGTACTCCAGCTTGAAGCTCAGCTTTCTGCGTCACATGGTACTATACATGCTAGGAATTTTCAGCTCGAACAAGTTACCGAGAAAATGTTGGCGATACAGGCCAATTTTAACCACGAGAAGATGGTCCTTTTAGGACAAATTGAGCAGGACAGAGCTTTTGTTCTTAAACAGTTATACGATATTTTGGTTTACTTCCTTGAACCATCAACTCCCCCTGTTTCCCCGTCGACACCCCTGCACCTACGCCGCCTGCTACCCCATTATCGCCGAAGGATGAGCATGTTGAGTCTGAGGAAGATCTAAGCGAGTATTCAGGGTCTGATGAGGATGTCGAGAAGTTATGGGAGGTTGATGCTACTGGTGTGATAGCAATCAACCGATAAGTATTATTTGGTTAAGACAATCGTTGTATAAGTATATATCTACTAGACTCTGATAGACGTTTCTATGGTACGTAGCACTATGCGAGGTATCTTTTGGCATGAGTTTTTTATATGACCTATTGCGGTACATAGTGTAGATATAAATTTTTTGTAGTACTAACCTCGTCTAATGGCACATTTTGTTTATGGTGCTATCTCGTATATTATATATGTTTAATATTATCTTTTCTTAACTATGTTGGTAAAGTATTATATTAGAAGTTGAAATTTATTTATTTCTTTGATTATATGTTTATATACTTGTGTGTTTACTTATTCTAGAATATTACTATTCTTTGAGTATTCATTGGAATATTATTATCTTAGTGACGGATTAGACCTGGTTCATGAAGCACTAGACAAGGTTCGACTTATAAAAGATAGAATCAGAACAGTGCAAAGTCGACAAAAGAGCTATGCTGATAACAGACATAAGGACTTAGAATTTGAAGTGGGAGACATGGTATTTCTCTGATTATCACCAAGGAAAGGTCTGATTCAATATAAGAAAGGTGGTAAACTAAGTCCTCAATATGTGGGTCCCTATCGAGTGACTGAAAGAATTGGTAATCTAGCTTATCGTTTGGAACTTCCTAGTCCATTATCAGGAACGCACGATGTGTTTCACGTTTCTCATCTTAAGAAGTATAATCCTGACCCCGACCATATCATTAAGGATGATATTCCCATGATTCGAGAGGATCTCACCTATACCGAAACTCCCTTACAAATTATCGATTACCAAGTAAAGAAGTTGCGAGGCAGGAACATACCTTTAGTTAAAGTATTGTGGCAGAAACATAATAGACCTGAAGAAGCCACGTGGGAATCGAAGGACGATATGTTTCAAACTTTTCCAGAGCTATTTCGAGAGGGAATTTGGGGACCAAATTCCTTAAATGAGGGGTGTATGTAAGACCCCGTACTAATATAACAAGTTTGTTAAGGTAAATTAGATTATAGTGTATAATGTTTTAATAATATATCTAATTGTCATATATGTGATTTGTATTAATTTTATTATATCAATTAGGTGATATATATAATTCTATGTGTTAAATGGTATTTATGTGTTATTTGGTACTTGGGCTTATTATTTTTTTTTCTCAAGTCATCACCACTCAAGCCAAATTAACCACTATTTTTTTTAGGTCCATTTGATTTAATATTTCAGCCCAGGCTGTTTTTAAACCCAGCCCATTAACCCATAGTATATAAGGTTTTTGTCCCTTCACAAATTTTGGCGGCACAACTCATTTGGTAAAAATCTCCCTCTCTCTAAAATACCATCCTCTCTCTTAGTTATAGGTATTATGTTTTCTTCTTTCTTTCCAGCTATGATCATCGGATCACCGGCAGACGATCGACCGCCGCCGTGTCGGTCGCTCTTGCCAAAAATCTTTTTTTCCCTCCTCTTTTCTCTCTTATACTATTGCGTGTTATATTAACTTATTTTCTATTAACTTATTTTCTATATAAAATATATGTATATATATGTATTTTCTTTATTTTTCTTTTAGTTGGTTGAAAGTTCACCAATGATCACAAGCCGTTCAAGCCACCTCCGAGGATAGCCATGAGGGCTTTGGTTGGTGATTTTTCTGGTCTAAACCTTAACCTAGGGTTCTTTGTATTTTTTTTTTTAAAATCATTTTTAAAAATCTGCGTATGTGCACGAATTTCTCCTCACGGATGTCGTGATTCTGTCGCACGAGGCCCATCCCATGCATCACCACTGCGTCTACTTCGGCCTCTTTCTCTTCTAGGCGCTTGTCCCTAATGGCGATCTCGTTCGCAAACCCAGCTTCGTTCCACAATTTCTCATTATTTTCCTTGGTCAATTTCACAATCGTCGCTCTAGCCCTGAGAAGTTCGTCGCGAAGCTCGTCCATGGACATATCACGCTCATCAAGGTTCTCCTTCCTTTGCTCGAGATCATGCTTTTTCCCCTCAAATCTCGGATGGTGGTCCTTAGTTGGAGATTCATTTCCAACTGTCCCGCGTTTATTTCTCCTGCATCCTTCAAATTGACCCTTTAGTGCGTCTATCTCGAGGGTGTAATGGACCTCGTCCATTCTACATCCGCCAACCCTTTCCTTCATCTTTTCGACTTCAACTTGCAGCTGGTCCAATTCCTCTTCATACTCCTTCCTCAACATCCACCTATTTTCATGGTTATTGGTTTCTTGTGGAATTGGCCTCATGGTGTTGGGAGGCTTGGAGAATTAAATTTATTTGGTATAGGGAGGCTTAGAACACAAGAGAATTATGAAATATAGAGTGCAGGGGGGTTGGTTTATATAGGAATCATTAACTCTTGAAAATAGGAGTCCTAGATTCACCCAAATTATAAATAAGGCAAGAGATATTAAGTTTCCTATTTTATAAAGAACTCTCTTTAGGTAATAGATCTAGACTCCATACCAACCAAATTTCGTGCAAAATATTCCCATAAAATCACTTACCTATTGGGAATAAAAGTCCCAAAAATCGCAGCCCAAAATTTCCTAATCTCGCGCAACTGGGCGACGCATGCGTTGTCCACCAAATCCGTCCTTGAAAATAAATCCTGTTTCAAAAACATACACAAACAACAACAACAAAAAAAAAAAATAGGGAAAAGAGAAATATACAAAGGTTAGAAAAGAAAATGGCTTGGGTTACCTCCCCAAGAAGGGCATCTTTTAACGTCGCTTGCTCGACGTGAGTGTACTTGATTAATTTGCAGTCGGGGGCAGGTCCACTAATTCCAACATCTCACGATCTTAACTCGTTGCCTCCCCGTCGCGATATAGCTTAATGCGGTATCCTTTAACTTGAAATGTTGCATCCCAGTTTTTGTCGTAAAGGGTAACCGCTCCAAATTCGTTGATCTCTTTAATAACAAACGGGCCACTCCATATTGACTTCAATTTCCTTGGAAAAAGTTTCAATCTCGAGTTATTAACTAGAGCCAACTTACCCACCTCCAAATTCTTATCAATGATATGGCGATCGTGACGTTTCTTCATAGCAAGTTTTTGTCTCCAAGCGCAGTCGTATGCCTCTTTTCTCATTTCTTCAAGATGAGTCAGCTCTAGCTTCCATATTCGCCCGCTTCTCCATGGTCCATATTGAGCTTTCAAATTGCCAAACTTGCTCTATGCTCTAGCTCAACCAGCAGATGACACGCCTTCCCGTAAACCAACTGAAAAGGGGTTAGGCC
This sequence comes from Phtheirospermum japonicum, assembly GCA_014905375.1. Taxonomy (NCBI): domain Eukaryota; kingdom Viridiplantae; phylum Streptophyta; class Magnoliopsida; order Lamiales; family Orobanchaceae; genus Phtheirospermum; species Phtheirospermum japonicum. The sequence continues at coordinate 37,348 of BMAC01000956.1, forward strand.
AAATACTATTTTGTATACAGTCTATAAGCACATAGTGCATCTACCAGTTTTGTGGCCCAGTCTTTCCTCTTCGGGCCCACTGTCTTCTCCAAAGTGCTCTTCAGTTGGCGGTTGCTGGTTTCAACCTGACCGGAGGTTTGAGGGTGGTAAGGGGTAGCCACCTTATGTCGTACTCCGCACTTATTCTTCAATGTTTCAAATGCTCTATTGCAGAAGTGACTCCCTCCATCACTTATTATTGTTCTAGGGATTCCAAACCTGCTAAATGTATTTTCCTTAAGAAACTTCAAAATGATGTCTGCATTAGCCTTGCGTGTTGGAATAGCTTTCACCCATTTTGACACATAATCAACGCCCACCAGGATGTACTCAAAATCGCCGCTCTTTGAAAATGGTCCCATAAAGTCAATTCCGTAGATGTCGAAAATCTCAACTACTTGATTTGGCACTAGAGGCATCTCGTTTTGCTTCCCTATGTTCCCTGTTCTTTGACGATTGTCGCAGTTTCTGCAATATTCGTAAAAATCAGCGAACTGGGTCGACCAATAAAACCCGCCAAAAGGATCTTGAACGCTGTCTTCTGTGCTCCAAAATGCCCACCAAGGTTGTTGCAGAACTACATAATGCTTATCATCTCATCGTCCAGAACACAGCGCCTGTTTAGTCCATCCTTGCATCTTTTAAATACAAAGGGGTCGTCTCAGAAGTAACTCCTACATTTATGCAAAAACCTTTTTCTCTCTTGGTAGTTCAAATGGTTAGGTATAATGCCACAAGCAAGGTAATTCACGATATCCGCATACCAAGGAGTAATAGAAGTATTAGGAGCATAGGCATTTTCATATGAAAATAAATCATCAATCATGCATTTCTCATCAATTTCAGTTACCATCCTAGACAGGTGATCAACTACAACATTTTCACAGCACCGTCTATCCTTAATTTCTACATCAAATTCTTGTAACAGTAAAATCCAACGAATCAAACGTGGTTTACTTTGTGGATTAGCAAATAAATGGTGCAAAGAAGCATGATTCGTATGCACTATGACACTAGCCCTAACAATATAGGATCAAAATTTATCTAAAGAAAATATGGCTGCTAACAATTCCTTTTTAGTGGTTGTGTAGTTGCGTTGGGCATCATTAAGCATATAACTCGCATAGTAAATGACTCTAAGCAACTTATCGACACGTTGTCCTAGAACAGACCCTACAACTTTGTTAGACGCATCACACATTATTTCAAAAGGTAAGCTCCAATCCGGAGCAACAATAATTAATGCTGATGTAAGTATTTCTTTAAGGGTTTCGAACGCATTCATACAAGCTTCACCAAACACAAACGGAGCATCTTGAGCTAAAAATTGATAAAGTGGGCGATTAATTTTTGAAAAATCTTTAATAAAGCGCCTATAAAACCCTGCATGCCCAAGGAAACTCCAGATTCCTTTAATATCATGAGGGGGGTGGGGGGTGGGGGGAAGAGTTTCAATAACGTCAATTTTTGCCTTATCTACCTCCAACCCTCTACTAGAAACAACATGACCTAGTACAGTGCCACTTTTAACCATAAAATGGGATTTCTCCCAACTCAATTGAAGATTTTTCTCTATCCAACGTTCTAATACTTTAGTCAAATTAGCTAGAAAACTCTCAAATGAATCCCTGAAAATAGAAAAATCATCCATAAACACTTCCAAAGAGTCGTCAATAAAATCAGTAAAGATAGAAAGCATACACCTATGAAAAGTTGCTGGAGCATTGCATAGACGAAACGGCATCCTTCGAAATGAAAATGTGCCAAAGGGGCACGTGAAGGTAGTCTTGCTTTGATCCTCCGGAGCTATAGCCACTTGATAGTAATCAGACAGACCATCTAAGAAACAGTAAAATTTGTGTCCGACCAGTTTGTCGAGAAGTTGGTCAATAAATGGAAATGGAAAGTGGTCCTTCCTTGTTGCCACGTTCAGCTTTCTATAATCAATACACATCCGCCATCCCGTGGTCAGTCTGGTTGGGACAACTTTGCCTTTCTCATTTTCGATTATGGTGATGCCGCCTTTTTTTGAGTACAACATGAACTGGGCTCACCCATTTGCTATCGGATACTGCGTAAATGATCCCTTTTTCTTTCAATTTCAAAATCTCTTTCTTGACCACTTCATACAATGTTGGCGTCAATCTACGTTGGATGTCTCATACTGGTCTTGCATCGGTTTCTAGCTCAATTCGGTGAATGCACGTAACAGGGCTTATCCCCTTGATGTTGCTGATGCTCCATCTTATGGCTTCCCTGTGCGTGCTCAGTACTGCTATCAATTCTTTCTCTTCATGTTCCGCCAAGGCTGAATATATGATAACGGGCTTTGTTTCATTGGGCTTGAGTAAAACATACTTCAAATGACTTGGTAGTAGTTTTAACTCCACTTTCGGCCCAAGCTCAGGTGCGTTAGCAATTTCGCACAACTCTTCATCAAAATCTTCGATTCCTACATAATCCTCGGTGATTTCGTTCAAATCTATATCCAACATTTCTGCCACCCTGCTTAATAATTCTGAGTCTTCCTTGACGCTTGACTCATCTAGCATAGTGATCCTCTTGAGTTCGTGAATGTAAGATGCAATAGGATCAATAAATGAAAAATCTTCGTGCATGAAAGGAGATGGAGTGTTGTGAATATCTTTAATAAAAAATGTGACTGTCTCTCCCAGAACGGATAAGGTCATTCTCCCTTTGTGCACATCAATCAGCGTATGGGAGGTGGACATGAACGGTCGGCCTAACAAGATAGTATGTTCTGTGCCTTCTTTTGGGACTTTGCCCACATCAAGTATGACAAAATCAACTGGAATCACTAATTCGCCAACTTGAACTAATACGTCTTCAACTATGCCAAGTAGTTATCTTATCGATCGATCCACCAATTGCAGTCGCATTGTCGTTGGCCTCATCGTTCCTAGGTCAAACTCCTTATATAGTGAATATGGCATTAAAATTAATCCCTGCGCCAATATCGAGCATTCCACGTGCCGTTTGCCCATTCCCTAAGGCAATAGTTATGCAAAAACTCCCAGGGTCCTTCTCCATCTTGGGTAGTGGACCTTTGCATATGGCGCTCACCTCCTTGGTTAATTCTACTCGTTGTGTTGTTTCCAATCACCGCTCCCTTGTGGCTAACTCCTTGAGAAATTTAACGTACGCGGGCATCGTCTTGATTACGTCTAGAAGAGGAAGATTAACGTTGACGTTCTTCAGCAGATTGTAAAGTTCCATGAACTTTTTGTTTTCTTTGGCTGGGCGCAAACGACTTGGAAAGGGAACCTTGTCTCTTATAGTTGGTGCTAACTGCTTTGGTTGCTGAGTTGGAGACTTGGTGGAATCATCATTTGTTGAAACTTCCCCTGTAACGACCCCGAGATATAAAGATTTGGTGACTTGTGCATTTGGACTACCGGTTTAGGGTTGTCATTTGCGGGTGAATCTCCATTTGGAATTTTTGTGACCTCTTCTTCCTCCAAGATTCCATTATCTATCTTCTTTCCACTTCGTAAGATATGAACAGCTGAAGCTTTCTTGGGTTGGCTCGGGAATTTTCCTTTCTCATTTTCTATCTTCACCATAAATGTTGCCATTTGGCTCATCATTGTTTCTAGATTCTTCACACTTTTAGAGAGGTCATTTGAAATTTCTCACTGCTTATTGACTTGCATAGTAAGATTTGCGAGCTCATCTCTATTTCTGATTGTCTCGGTGACTTGGTTTTGTTGCCAGATTAGCAATTGATCATTTGGTTGTATTGGAGTGGGCGTCGGACCGGTTGTTTGAGATTTGTTTTGTGGTGGTGGTGGATCAGTTGGCGCGGGAGTGTAATGTGGATTTCCAGGGCCCCATTTCAAATAAGGTGAATTACGTTACGCGTTAAATTTAGTTGGATGTCTGTGCTTTTGAGTTGGAAGGTCTTGTTCGCGCATTTGATCTTTAATGGCATACGCCTCAGCTTCACATTCTTCGTAATACTCCATTTTACACGTATCCATCAAATGCCCTTGCTCTCCACAGCGGGTGCATGTCTCGATGGTCTCGGTGCTCGGCACCTCAGTCGCCTCGTTAAATATTATCTTTCGTGGTCGAGAGCTCGTTTGCCTCAAATTCTCGCTCATCTTCTCAAATAGTTGCTTGGACTCTGTTGCTGTCAAGTATCCAAAATCTCCTCCAGTAGCTACTTCTACGTTATTTTTGTAGGAGTCCAAAAGCCCTTCGTAGAAAAGTTGGTTCACCATTCTCGGAGAGTTGTGATGATGTGGGCATGCTTGCAATAGGGATTTGAAACTTTCCCATGCTTCGTGAAGCAACTCCCCATTTTGCTGGACATGGTTGGCTATTTGTCTCCTAATGTGGCTCGTCGTCTGAGATGACTAATACTGATTAATGAATTTGTCGCTAACCATGGGCCAGTCGATCAGAGATCTCGGTTCTAGTGAAAGTAGCCAAGACTTGGCTTTATCCTTCATAAAACTTGGAAAGCACAGCATTTGAAGGTCTTCGTGATGAAGTCCCGGAGATGGGATCCTACTAACTTCAGCCTAGAATTCCTTGATAAAAGTTAACGGATCTTCATTGGCGAGGCCATGAAATGTCGGGAGGTTGTTAATTATATGAGGTTTCAGCTCGAAGTCTCTGGCAGTTCTACCCAACACAATGGTAGAATTATAGGGACCCACTTGAGGAGTCGTGTACTCTCTTTGTCTTGGCTCGCGCACCCCCTTTGGTATCTCTCTTGATTATTAGGCCTCGCATAGTGTCTATCGTACTCGTTCCTCTCATTGTAGTTGTCATCAGCGAGCCAATCGGCAATCCGCTCGTCCCCATTCTAGTCATCTTGAATGTGGTGGCAGTGATTTCTCTTCCCTCTTCCTCGTTCTTCATTCTGGTCCATCATGTTTCGCTGAATATTTTCCCAATACTCTCGAGGTTTTGTCGGTTTGTTGTGGTTAATTGGTTAACTACCGTACTCGTTTCTTTGTCGTATCGGTGGGTTCCTTGGTGGTTGATCATTTTTGTTGTTGTGGACAGGATTGTCTAGCCTTAACATCATTTGAAGAACCGGATCACAAACGAAATCAATGGTGTCAGACAATTTGCTCTCGGATATGTGAGGAAATCTTGCTTGATTTGAATGATGAATATTTTTGATAAATGGTGCAAGCTCGGGCCTAAGTGATCTTCGGCCTTGCATACACTTAACATCAAATTAAAAGCATCGACTAGAGAAGTTAAATATACAAATAAATAGTTGAAAAGAAAATAAAACGAACAAACATATTTTTAAAACCTTTGCTATGTTCCCCGGCAACGGCGCCAAATTTTGATTCAAGCCTTTGTATTGCATACTTATAAATTTTTGTCAGTAATTCAATAGCTTGCCCGCAAAAGAACGGGGTTACGTGTATGTTGACAAAGTTGACTCGAGTCGTCTCTCGAGGAACATACAATCGGAATCTTGAATAGTTTGTTTAATCTCAAATAACTTACACAAATGGGGGGGGGGGGGGGGGGGGGTTGTTTGTTTTGATTAACTAAGAATTTAAAATGCATTAACATCAATTTTAAACTAAGTACTTTACTTCAGTACTAGTACGCATGAATTTAATCCAAGAAATCAACTAAGAACCCTAAATAGGTCAAGAACATAATCGAAAGAAATTATCTAAAGTGAAATGCAAACGGCATCAATTGGCTAAGCATAAAAAATTCCAAACATTAATTAAACTAAAAGAACAATTACCAATCCGAATATCAATGTATCTAGGGTTTGAGCATGAAATACTTCAAGAACAATAATTAAAGTACTACTACTTAATTGCATAAATTAAACTAGGAAAGAAATTAAAGAGTTTAGAGTACTTATTTAAACTAAGAAATTGCAGTAAATTCTCCAGCTAATCCGGAAGAGATTACGTAGATCTTGGTCAAATAATTCGGTCACGAACTAATGATTGGAGCTTGGAACTCGTGCCTCTTGAATCTCCGGTCTTGATCGTCTATGTTGATAGGGGTTGTTACAGTGTATTGTGATCGACGAATTCTCGACGCTTTAATTTTCGGAATCCGTCTCCGCAAGAGTACGGAGCCGGTTGTAGGGCGGCGAGTTCTTCCCGAGTCGTGTCTCTCGAGGAAGGATGTTATAGGCTTATCGTTTTCTTAATTGTGTTCTTATCGTTGGTTGGAAATAACACTAATTTAAAATAAGAAAAGCGGTAGTCATTGTTCGGTTTTGATATTAAAACGTTAAAAGGAAATTAAATTCTTATATTTAAAAGCGATCAATCTAAACTAATTAACTAATAAACTTATAATTTGAAATTAAGGAAAATGGAGGGAAAATTAAAGTCAAGCTTATTTGAAAAAGTCAACAAAATTAACTTAGCAATAATTAAAGGTTTAAAAAGGAAGATCTTATAAAACTTCTACAAACTTAGAAGTTGATCTAACAACTAAAACAACTTAAAAGCATAAGTTCAAAAGCTAGAAAGCTATAAAATGAAAATGAGTGTTTTGATAATCAAAATAGCAACTAAACTATGATCTAAGCATCAACACAAGATTAAAGGAAATAACATTAACATAAAACTATATTAATAGGAAGAGTTTACCAAATGTATGATCCACAAAAGCTTGAGAGAGAAAAGCTTGAAAGCTTGAAGGATTCTTCACAAAAGAAATCTAAATCAAAGCTTTAAACAATCTAACTAACTAAGATCTAAGGCTTAACTAATCTATTACTAATTACTAGAATTTATGGGAATTAAAATTGAGCCAAATGTGAAAAGGAATTATTTTCTGTTGAAGGAGCTTCCTGGGAGAGAAAGGACCCTCAGCCGCAAGTTCTTCCAATTGGAAAAGACGTCTGATTACTTAATCTCCAAAAAAATCTGTTCTGCAGTCGATCGACTGCAAAAGGAGTCGATCGACTAGGCAGTCGATCGGTCACATCGCCAGTCGATCGACTGCGATGTCAAAACGGCCAAAGCCCTGGAATCCAGTCGATTGGGTGGGGGGGGGTGGCGGTTCAGTCGATCAACTGCAGTCGATCGTCCAAGTAGGCAGTCGATCGACTGAGTCATCCAAAACGCCAAAAGTCCCTGGAATCCAGTCGATTTTGGGGGTTCAGTCGATCGACTATAGAACATCGCAGTCGGTCGACTGGATTCCTGCGCCCGGCTCGATTTCTCGTTCTTTTCACGTCCGCCGGTTTATCGAGCCTCGTCCGTTGCGCTTCCTTGCTTTGTCCGTCCATTCCCGAGTCGAGTGAAAATGATCCCAAACAAGCATGGGCCCCGCCTGGACGTCCTACGGCCAAGAGAAAAACGAAAAGAGTGAAAAACTACGAAAACTAATCAAAAACGTACAAAAACTACGAAAACCTAGGAATAAAGAAAAACGGCCAACTCGACTCCTAAAGCATCAAAAAGCAAGCGAAAAACACGCAACGTGAAACAAAAACAGTAACGAAAATATATACAAAAAGATGCAAATCAACCACCCCACACTTAAAACGGTTTCTTGTCCTCAAGCAAAACTAACGTAAATATACAAAACTACCCCCGACCAACCCTAAACTAATACACAAAATAATTCGATACGTTGTACGCTACGTTGCTTATTAGCTTTGGCTAAAAGGACGACAATGTGCTTTGCTAAGGAAATTTAGATCGACTTCCGAAACCTAAAAGGACTTAAACAATCCAACAAGTCGGTCTCCCCGTCCTTGCCCCGGCTAAGGTCTATCCACGCTCGAACCGTTAATTGGCTCCCTACTAGCCAAGATCATTAACACCTCTTTACAAAAGTATACTAAGAATCGAAACACGGGGAAAAACGTGCTACACAACAACTTCAAGGATTTATAACTATCCTTGTTTATTCATCTCTTTTTGTATTTTTCTTTTTTTTTTTGGGTACCGTAGACGTAAGGTACTTAGATAAATACATGAAAATACGAAGCTTTCAACGACTCCGATTATTCGTTGCTACTAGCAACTTACAAAATTTCTCTATCGAGCACGTGGAGCAATTGATGACTCCAAATTACAAAACAAAAACCTATAGAGAGTGTTTAATGACGAGGGCTAGTCGAGGCACTAGTTCCAAACGAGCACAAGGATAGCACGAAGCTAAAACTGAACGGGGATCCCAACAAGTTAAACCTCCTAAGCCCACTAAATTCGATCGAAGATCTAAACACCCTAACAAATCATCAAAACCGCGTCACTTCGCCAAGGATCCAAGCAATAATAGCACACACGTTACTCAAATTAACACAAGCAAGTGCACGACAAAAATTAAAAACCTAGGACGATTCTAACCACCCCACACTTAAAACTTAGCAATGTCCACATTGCGTATTTAAGCTAGAAAAAGCAGTAAAAAGATGTAGGGAAAAGAAAATGCCCCTATTTCTGAGCTTGTGTCGTCGTGGTTGTGCAAAGGTCATCGCCGGGAGCCGAGGTAAGCAACAAGATATCTAAAAGGCGAGGCAAGGTGGAAAAATGTGCACAAAAATGAACTATTTACAAAAACGAAAATATTTTTGGGTTTGTGAATTTTCTAATTTGTTTGGATTTTTAATTTTATCAAGGTTATTAAAAATTTACGAATATATTCAAACTAAATAAAATTCAACTATATGCAAAAACGAAAACAATTAAAAGGTTTTTTTTTATATTTATTTTTATTTTTACAAGAATCGAGACAATAAATAAAAGAACATAATCGAAAAATAAAAACAAAACACACAAAAACAATAATCAAACAAAAATGAACAAAGGATAATATAAGAGATTTAACGACGTCTCCTATGTCGGGCGCGGAGGTTCGCGTCCTCGTCTTCCTCCTCCTCTTCTTCTTCGTCATCGTCTTCGTCGTCGTCATCGTCGTCATCTTCGTCGTCCTCGCCACCACCATTTTTGTCATCGTCCTCGTCATCCGTGAACCGATGCATTCGACTCTCGACTAGAAGGAGTCGGCTGTGGAGACCGCGGAAGGCTAGGTCGTTTCTCGCCTGCCCTTCGTCGAGTCGGTCGAACCGAGTATTGAGCTGGTCGAACCGGGAAAACACGGCCTGTTGGAAATCGTTCCAACCCATCTCGGGACCCGAGCCGGTGCTCGGACCTCCGTACTGCGGGACTGCCGCTTGGCTCGTGCTCGCTCCGAAATGCATGCCCGCACCGGTGTTCGGGACGTCGCCTGCCTCAGCTTGCTCGTTGCCCCGGCGGCGTTGGCATCTCGGATTTTGACTCGCCGGGTTCGTCGGGGCCCTTGGCATTTTGTACGTCAACTCCATAAGCTCTATCCTCCCCATGTTGGCCGTCTCGGCCTCAAACCCGAAGTAACGGGCAAGAATGGTGATCATCGGCCCCATGCCGACTCGTGCGACGCTCCCTCCCCTCGTTTTCCGTATCCCACGAATTTGCGCACGGATAAATGGGAAGAATGGGACTGGGTGTCCGTTGCATAGGCACCAAAGCACGTAGAGCTCGTGCTGAGTTAGGTTCGTGCTCTCGTGTTTGCCCATGAGGACGTGGGCGAAGAATTTGTAAGCACCGAGTAGTGCCAAGTCGGAGATTGCCGACGCCGAATAACGATCCCCAGTACCACGTCCTCCCATGATACTCCCCTAAAACTCCTCTGGATGAAAGCCGTTCAACTGCCGAAGCAAGTATTATGTGCAGTCGAGCCCAAGAACTTGTTGGAGCACCCCTTTGTTAGAATAGGGTGACCAACAAGCCAACTTGTGGCTGTGGTCTGACTATTCTCTTGTAAAAAAATCATTTTTTATTCGTAATAATATCTTTTATACATATTGGCATTCCATATCTTTTATCCCTTGCTAGTTGCATAGGTATGGTCCTGATGAAGTTACTTTATTACGATGGATTGGTCTACAAGAACCATGAGATAATCTAGCATGTAATGTAACTCGTCGAACTTGTTCCTAGTCAAAGGGTTACGCCATAATGAGGATACAAGCCTTTCCCGTTAAGACTAGTACTTAGTGTATGTGGACCGCGTCTCATCGGTCACGGTGTCTGGACATCGACATACATAATTAGTGCTCATAAGATGAGTTCACTGAACTCCCTCACCTATAAATCTCTAAGTGGTTCCCACTCATCGAGTAGATGATTTCTATGGTATAGCGTACAACATTAATCCTTAAGACCCAGACCTCATCGTGACTTCACTACAGGACAGGCTATGTTGTGACCTGTCTCTGTGTCTCCTT
>BMAC01000956.1:56789-120420 GCA_014905375.1 Phtheirospermum japonicum
GATCACCATACTTGCCCGTTACTTCGGGTTTGAGGCCGAGACGGCAAACATGACACGCGTCGACCTTATGGAGTTGGCGTTGAGAAACGTGTGTGCTATTGTTGCTTGGACCCTTGGCGAAGTGACGCGGTTTTGATGATTTTTTAGGATGTTTAGATTTTCGATCGAATTTAGTGGATTTAGGTGGTTTAACTTGTTGGGATTCCCGTTCGGTTCTAGCTTCGTGCTATCCTTGTGCTCGTTTGGAACTAGTGCCTCGACTAGCCCTTGTCATTAAACACTCTCTATAGGTTTTTGTTTGTAAATTGGAGTCATCAATTGCTCCACGTGCTCGATCAAGAAAATTATAAGTTGTGAGTAGCAACGAACGATCGGAGTCATTGATAGCTTCGTATTTTCATTTATTTATTCAAGTACCTCACGTCTACGGTACTGTTAAAAAAAATTAATTAAAAAAAAACGAAAAGAGATGAATAAACAAGGATACGTTATAAATCCTTGAAGTTATTGTGTAACACGTTTTTCCATTTGTTTCGATTTTTAGTATACTTTTGTAAAGAGAAGTGTTGATGATCTTGGCTAGTCGAGAGTCGATTAACGGTTCGAGCGTGGATACACCTTAGCCGGGGCAAGGACGGGGAGACCGACTTGTTGGATTGTTTAAGTCCTTTTAGGTTTCGGAAGTCGATCTAAATTTCCTTAGCAAATCACATTGTCGTCCTTTTAGCCAAAGCTAACAAATAARGTAYCATACGATGTCTCGAATTATTTTTGTGCATTAGCCTAGGGTTGGTCGGGGGTAGTTTTGTAAATATACGTTAGTTTTGCTTGAGGACAAGCAACCGTTCTAAGTGTGGGGTGGTTGATTTCCATCTTTTTGTACATATTTTCATTAACGTTTTTGTTTCACGTTGCGTGTTTTTCGCTTGCTTTTTGTTGCTTTAGGAGTCGAGTTGGCCGTTTTTCGTATTTCTAGATTTTCTTAGTTTTTGTACGTTTTATTAGTAATTTTCGTAGTTTTTTACTTTTTCGTTTTTTTTGCCGTAGGACGTCCAAGCGGGGCCCACGCTCGTTTGGGATCATTGATACTCGACTCGGGAATGGACGGACAAAGCAAGGAAGCGCAGCGAATGAGGTTCGATAAACCGGCGGACGAGAAAAGAACGAGAAATCAAGCCGGGCGCTGGAATCCAGTTGGCCGACTGATTGTTCAGTCGATCGACTGACTTGGTAGTCGATCGATTGAACCGGCAAAATCGACTGGATTCCAGGGAATTTTGGCATTTTGGACGAGGCAGTCGATCGACTGCCTACTTGGCCGATCGACTGCGGTCGGTTGACTAAACCCCTCAAGATCGACTGGATTCCAGGGCTCTAGGCCGTTTTGACATCGCAGTCGATCGACTGCCGACATAATCGATCGACTGCCATTCGATCAACTACTTTTTTAGTCGATCGACTGAAAAGCAGAAATTTTGAAGATTTAATTACTTAGACGTCATTTCAAGGATATAACTTGACCAGTGGCTTTCTTCCCCAAGGAAGTTATTCCAAACCAGAGAAATCTTCCCCTTTTCATATTTTGCTCATCTTAATTCCTATAAATTTTAGTAATTAGTTATAGATTAGTTAAGCTTAGATCTTAGTTGTTTAATGTTCAAGCTTTGTTTTAAGTTTCCTTTGTGAAGAATCATTCAACTTTCAAGCTTTTCTCCTTCAAGCTTTTGTAATCACATACATTTGGTAATATCTTTCTATAATCTAGTTTTATTTTCATGTTATTCCTTCTTAATATTGTGTTGTGTTTTGGATCATAGTTTATGGTTCTTTTGATCATCAAACTTTCAGTTTCATTTTATAGCTTTCTAGCTTATGAACTTAGGCATTTAAGTTATTAAGTTGTAATCAATTTCTAAGTTTGTAAAAGTTTATTAAGATCTTCCTTTTTAAACCCTTAATTAATGTTAAGTACTTTGTTGACTTATTCAAATAAGTTGACTTTAATTTTCCCTCCATTTTCCTAATTTCAAATAGTTAAATTTTAATAGTTAGTTAGTTTAGATTGATCGTTTTTATTATAAGCTTTAATTTCCTTTAAAAGTATTTAATGTTTTTAAATCTTAAGTTTCAATTTAAATCTTAGTTATAAAAATCGAACAATGACTATCGCTTTTTTAGGTAAAATTAGTTTAAGCAAAACCGACGATAAGAACAACTGAGAAACCGGAAGCCGATCACATCCATTCTCGAGAGACACGACTCGGGACAACTTACCGCATCTACAATCGACTCCGTACTATTGCGGAGACGATTCTTAGAGCGCTAAGAAATCCTCGATAAGTGATCAATAACTCACCAACATAATCTAATCACGAAGCAGTACGCTTCACCTCGTTCAAAATTAAAAACATCACTAAACTCTCATAACATACCCTTTAAAATTAGGCTATTCCTCAACTCAAAACTCGTGAACCGACTGTAAGCTCAAACCACTTAAAAACAATTGAAGCTTATAATGTGCTTCTTACAATTACACAACTCTTGCCTTTAAACAATAGGCTTCAAAATAAAATTGAATACAAGCCTTTATAAGCGCGTAGGCAATTACTAACACAAGACTCACCATTCTTTCTTATTATATTTTTTATTTTTCCCCCCGTTTATTCTTTTTTATGGGGTCATTTATTTTCTTTCTTTTTTTTTCGGAAGGTGGTCTTTACTTACAAAATAAAAAATTCCTAATAAAAATTTCCATGACTCAAATAACCAATAAAAATACGAACTCCTACCCCACGCTTTTAATGAGTTAGTAGGGGTCTCAAAAACACTCATGGATATAGGCATGGATTATTTGGCTATGAGGGGCTCATTCGGGATTTATAGTGGCTAAAAATATATGTATATGGCCGGAATAGGGTTTTATATGTGCCTCAACGTCATTTTCAAATTCAACTACACACAATGATTTCAAAGAGATATCAAAACTGAAACTTATTCAAGTACATGCAATGATGATGATCACTCAGGCTACTCACAGGCTTTTTGCATGAAATTTTTTTGAATTGACGCTGCTTCTAAGGTTTTACGAAATCAATTGCGCCAGGTACCATTTTACAATAAATAATAAAAAAAAATTGAAATTTTATGCATTTATGCATGCTCAAAAGACAAGAACCTCAAGTCAAACTTAATTAACTTCGACAGGCAAGCCATACAAACACAATTAAGCGTAGAAATAGAAATTAATCACGTTTAAGCATATAACTATTACAAGCCAAGTATTAAAATTACAAAATTAAACAATAAAAATCACACTCGACCACCCCCCTCTCTAAAAATCACGACAATCTCCTGATTGCCACAAATACATCAAAAATCAAAAAGAGGAAGGAAAAGAAAACATCCCTGAAATAAAAAGGCCGAGCCGCTACTCGTAGATTTGTGCAATTGGCCGCTTCTTCATCGTACACGATGTGAATTGTCCTAAGAAAACAAACAAACAAACAAAAGCAAAGAAAATACAATATTTTTGGATTTTTTAATTTTTCAATTCAATAAAGCATAAAATAAAGATACAACGAGTTTAGAACTCACGGGAACCATCGTCGTCGGGGGCATCGTCGACATCCATGCTAAATTGGGGATATGCCGCCTCAAATCTTTCCTCGAGCTTCGAAATACGAGCTCGCATCTTCTTTAAACTTCGACGGTTTTGCTCGTGGTTCGTATCAATCTTCTCGTCGATGATTTGGAGCTTGTCGAACATCTTCAATTGAAATGCTCAGTTTTCTTCGAAAAACTGGCCCCAATCGGGACTCGGGCCCGAAGTAGAACGGTGGGCTTGCTCCATATCCGTGTCGCCATCATCTTCGTCATCGTGCGGTCGAGACGAAGAACCTCTTCAAGTCGAAGACCTCACTCGGGGTGCAGGTGCACGCGTTAAAGGAAGTGAAGTCATCCTGAGTGGGCTAAGTCCATTTTTGGCCGGATCGAACCCGAAGTGACGGGCGAGGCTGGTAATGTACGGCACGAAGGAGAGAAGTGGCGTCTTGCTACTCGGCTTACCCTTAGTAATATTGTAGAGTCCTTGCAAGATCAATGGGTATAGCCGGACTTGACGTCCGTCAAAAGACATTGTAGAACGTAGAGCTCGGACTTGGTCACGTAAGTGACCTCGTTTTTGGATAAAATTATGTGACCGAGGATCTTGTAGGCAATGTAGAGGTCTTCGTCTTGAATTTTTGTGCAAGGAAATTGCTTGCAATCGCCCGTGTTTCCCCCGGTGATCATCCCCCCAAAAGAGGCTAAATCGAAGCCTTGAGCGCCTACTGGGTGGTCCCATTCGGTCGGGAAACCAAAGATGTTGCCGAAAATATCCTCATTTACAAGAACATCGTTACCACCCAACCTACATGTGAACGTCTCGTCGTTCAGGATTACCAAAGTAGAGAAAAGTTTGAGCACAAGCCTGCTAAATCCGGGGAGGGGCATTTGGGCGAAGTACCCACAACCGATGCCATTGACATAACGAGAGAGGTCGGAGTGGTGCTCTGAACCATTCGAGGCCTCTTCCTCAATTCCATCGACGTTCAAAGTCCGATGAGTCGCAAATCCCCATTTTCGAATAGTATTAAAAATATCCCCTTCCTTTTTGTCTTAGACGGGGAACGGTGCTCCATATCTCCCCGAAATATCCTTGCGTTTACCTGCTCGAGACATAGTCAATCAATACGAAAGCGAATGGGAATAAAAAATCTTGAAAATAAAGCCTTTTGCTTCTTTGGGGAATTTTGTCTAACACTTGGCGTGCGTGTTCAACCAACAAAAAATTTAAGCAATTCTTGCACCAAAGCTATCCCAACACAACCAAACTACAAATATAATGGTCCCAAGATAAGTATAAGCAAAGTACCTTGTCGATTGAAACTCGAATTGGCCTGTGTCCGGAAAATTACCCAAACCCTAAGTAGCTTGTTTTTGAGAAATTGACTTGTTATGTAAGATGATGGATGAATTTCAGGCAAAGTGGTATGTTTGAGACGAATTGTTGTGAATTGGTGGTGAATTCTTTTGAGTGTTTGCTAGAGTTTTGAAGAAAAAAATTTTTTGAAAAAGAAAGGAAGAATTTGGAATTGGGGAATTAAAAGAGAAGGAAAAAGGGGTGTTGGGACGGTTTTAAGGTAGTTTTCTGGCCATTCCCGTGGGTCACACGCGAATGGGTCGGGTTGTAAGGCCAAAATTCAGATTTAAAGCACTTCTGGGTCGGGTCCGGGTTCGCGTCAACGCTGTGTCGACCGATGCAAACCCAATCGAAGTGACGGAGGCTGTGTCTCGGAAGGCGCGTCGACACTGCGTCGATCGACGCGAGCAGCCTCGGCGTCGACGCGGGCGGAATTCTGGGTCAATTTTCCTTCGCTTGTTCGATTAACTCTCCTCGTTCGAGTTCGTTCATCTGTTCTAAAAAATTAAAAATCAAAATAAAATATTAAATAAAATGAAAATAAAATACAAAAGGATATAAAACGCTCGGGTTGCCTCCCGAGAAGAGCAAATTTTAAAGTCGCTTGCTCGACGCTATCTCGTTCGTTTAATTCCAGCTGTATGGTGGATCTCCAGACTCCAGCAACTCGTGATCACGATTCTTCTTTCTTTCATCATGATAAAGCTTGAATCTATACTTGTGAATTTGAAGGGATGAATTTCCAAACTCATCATATAACGTGGCAACTCCATACTCGTATAATTTTTTTATTAAGAACGGTCCGCTCCATGCAGCCCCAAAATCAGCTGGGTCATACTTATATTCGTGATTATACATTACTAATTCCCCAACCTCATACTGCAAGTTTTTTACTTTCTTAGCGCGAACCTCTTTTGATTTCTTCTTATTCCTCGTTCATTCGTTGGAATATGCCTCACCCTTATTCTTTGTATGCGGAAATTTTTTGTTAGGGCCTAGGGAACTGTACCTTGAGCGACTTATTGGTGGCTTCAACTCCACCCTTCCCTCAAACTTATGTGCCTTGCTCTCCACATCTAAACCGTCTAGAAATTCTTCTACAATATCGCATATGTCAATATCTAGTAACTCGATTAAGTCCTCCCCACTTAAGTGCATCTGGTCCTCAAACTCATCAAGCTCCTCTCTTGAATCAACTAGTGTATCTCCTCTCTCGATAGAAATTCCAGCGTCGTCCCGATCGCTCAATTTGTTCACAATTGCGATTCCTCTTAACTCGTGGAGACATGATGTAATGGGGTCAACGAATGAATCATCCTCTTGTAAGGCAGGGGAGGGAGTGTTGTGAATATCTTTGAGAGAAAACGTCACTGTCTCACCCAAAACTGTCATTGTCATCCTCCCTTTGTGAATGTCAATTAGAGTATGGGAGGTAGACATAAACGGGCGCCCCAATAAAATGGTATGCTCCGTGCTCCCAGTCGGTACTTCGCCAATGTCCATAACCACAAAATCAACCGGAATGATGAGCTCTCCAACTTGTATTAAAACATCCTCAACTATCCCCAAGGGTAGTCGGGTTGAGTGATCGGCCAACTGTAGGTGCATGGTTGTCGGTTTAAGTGGTCCAAGATTGAATTCTTGATAAAGCGAATGCGGCATTAGATTTATTCATGCTCCAAGATCCAACATTCCTATTGCTTTCTGCCCATTAGCTAATGAAATAGTGATGCAGAAACTTCCAGGATCGCGTTCCTTGGGTGGTAATGGCTTCTTAAAAACCGCTCTAACTTCATTCGGCAGTGTTACGTATTGATTCATCGCCAAACGTCTCTCCTTCGAGGCAAGTTCCTTAAAAAATTTAACGTAGGCGGGCATTGTTTTGATTACCTCCAAAAGTGGTAGGTTGATATTGACATTATTGAAGAGGTTGTATAGCTCCATAAACCTCTTGTTCTCTTTCGCTGGAAGCAATCGGCTCAGAAAAGGAACAACATCCTTAATTTACGTCGTTATTTGCTTCGGCAGTGATGGTTCGTCTTTGCCAAGGGTGTTGTTTGGAATTGCCGCTTGAATAGATCCAGGAACATATCTATTGGTGGATTTATGTAGCTTGTCTACTGGTTTAGGAACAATTTCCTCATCCTGGTCCACGATGCCATTATCGATCTTCTTCCCACTCTGAAGGACATGAACCGCCGACCCTTGCTATGCCTGACTTGGTAGCTTGTTCTTCTCCTTATTTGACCTCGCAATGTCAGTGGCTAGTTGTCCCATAGTTCTTTCCATCCTATCCATGTTTTTAGCTAGATCATGCACAATTCCAGAAAGATGGTCAATTCCGTTCACCTTCTTCGAGAGTTCATCAATCTTTGCGTTCACCTTTGTAAGTCCCTCTCTATTGCTGATTGCCTCGGCCACTTGATTTTGCTGCCAAACCAACAGCTGATCATTTGGTTGAGCCGTATTAGATACCTGCCCTTGAAAATTACTTTGAGGTGGTGGCAATGGTGCTTTAGCATGATGTGGTGGTGGGTATTGCGGATCGGGTGGCATATAATTTGGGTTGCCTGGGCCCCACTTAAGAAGAGGATTATCCCGTTGCGGGGTGTACTTCTTTTGATTTTGAAAATTTTGGATCGCGTTAACGTCTTCGTGTTGCACTATGTTGTTTGGACACACGTCTGCTAAATGCTGAGGGGATCCACACTGGTTGCATGCGGCAGTATTCTTCTGTGCGGTGGCCTTGCTCGCCCGCTCGGCTTTGCAAGCAGCTAATTTCTCGTCAAATATCTCTGCACACTTTGCCTTGACTAACTTACCGTCATCTAAATCAGGATCGGGGATTGAAATTTCATTAACCCTCAATTTACGAAGCAGAGTTGGTTTGTCTAGATTTTTCGCTTTGCTTCTCCAACACCTGTGTCGCCTCGGTGGCTGTCAAATCTCCGAAATGTCCTCCTGCCGCTATCTCTACTTCTCGTTTCCCATGGTCTAATAATCTATCGAAGAAGAACTGGTTAATCATCTCCGGAGAGTAGTTGTGGTGGGGGCAAGCTTGCAAAAGCGTCTTGTAACACTCCCACGTTTCATGAAATAGCTCTCCATCCAACTGTTCAAAGGTAGCAATTTGCCTCTGAAGATGCCCCGTAGTTTGGGCTGTATAATATTGATTTCAGGATTTCTCGCTGATCATATCCCAATCAGTCAACGAACCAGGCTCTAGGGATAGTATCCATGACTTCGCCTTGTCCTTCATGCTATATGGGAAACAATCATTTGTACCTCTTCTTAATTAAGTCCATGAACCACAAATCTTCCAACTTCATCAACAAAATAGTTCAAAAATGCCAAGGGGTCTTCATGGGCACCTCCGTGAAAAGTCGGGAGTAAATTATGTTGGTGCGGTTTGATCTCCACTTCCCTTGCGGTAGGTCCAAGAACAATAGCGGACCTAAAAGGTACGACCTTCGAACGCGCCAAATCGCGTTGTCTAGGTGCTCGATCTCCCCTTGGTTCCTTAACTCGGTCATTAACTCTCTCGTAGTGGTCGTCATATGCGTAATGGTTCTTGCACTCGTATCTTCTTCCGAAATTGTTTTGCTCATAACCATGATCTTGATTCTCCAACCAAGGATTTACGTGCCTCTGATTATTAACATAAGCGTTTCGCTATAGAAAATCCTCATTCCTAAATGCCACGTTCTCGATGTTCATCTCTTCGTTTGTCTCATATTTGCCAAGTTCGGTTGGTGATCGATTACGTTGTGCTGCTGGACTCCTTCGTCTCTCCCCTTGTCTCACCTCATGTTCTCCATGTCTTGCTGGTAATTAGCCCAGTAGGCTCGGGGTTGTGGTTGTCCTTGCAAAACGATTGGTTCACTACCATACCCATTTCTAATGAGACGTGGCGGTGATCGTGGTGGCGAATCGCCGTTTCGAATCGAATGTGCTCCCAACATTGTGTCAGGAACTTGGTCGCAAATGAAATCAGTCTCTGCTGAAGAATCGTTCTCGGGAATAAAAAAGGGTCTTTGTCTTGGTGGGTTCGAACGATGGATGTTGTCAATGAATGGTACAAGGTCACGGTGAAGTGATCGCCTTCCTTGCATAAACTCAACAACACATCAACGTGCCAAACGGCAAAAACCAAGTGTGAAAATAAAAAGAAAATGAAACTAATAAGTCAAAAAGAAAATAAAATGAAAAACATCTTAAATTCCTACTCGTTGCTTCCCTGGCAAGGGCGCCAAAATTTTGATCCAAACTTCTATGCACCACTTTTTAACAAATTAAATTAAAAACACGTAAGTTTGCTCGTAAGAGTACGAGGAACTTGTAGGGTGATGAGTTTGACTCGAGTCGTATCTCTCGAGGAAACAACTAATCGGACTTTTGGATGTTTTTCTCAATTTACGAACTAAAATAAAATACATGTATAATTGGGGTTTTAAAAGATTTTGAATTGATCATTATAGCTAAAGAAATAATTAGACTAAGGCTAATTAAACTAATTATTTGAACTAAATTATCAACTACGAGCAATAATTAAATTATCAATAAAACGCTATGAAGATCTAAATCTAATTAACGAATCTAAGAACATTAATATAAGAAACTACCATCAAGCAATTGTATCATACGAATGTAAAATTGAATAATTAAGCATAAATCGAATCGCATAAATAAACTAAATACATCCAACATCCAAGCATGAAATGATTAAACTAACTAAACTAAATCTAGAATTAACTAAGAATTTAACTAAGAATTTAACTGGGGAATTAACTATGAAATTAACTAAGAGTTTAGAGTACTTATTGGAACTAATAAAAGTTTTTTCAGCCCAAAAAATAGCCAATACTGAGAACGACGTCTGAAACCTTAAACTCCAAATGACCCTGCACCACAAACACAAGTTAGAAAGGGCCACCGGTGGTTTTCCGGTGGGGACCTCTCCGATGCTTAAGTCAGTAAGCGTTTGAGGTGTTTCCTAGGAAAGAAATGCAGGAATGCACAAAGAATTGCGTACCTCTCTCAGCCTTGGGGCTGAGATATTTATCATTTTTTCTTAATGGGGACCCCATCCGGGATCTCGGGAGCACATGACGCGAATCACGGACCGTTACGTAACCAATTCTGACAAGTGGTCCCACTTGTCTCCTCACTAGGAGTCCAGAAAATAGGTCTCCCTCTTTCCAGGTCTTTCCATTTCCCTTTTCTCTTTACTACCTCTATATTAATATAGTACCTGACTCTAATCGGGTCTTTTCACTTTTGGATCTATATCATCTCGGTACTAAGATCAAGTCTGACCCTAGCTTCGATTTTCCCCGGTAAGGCATTCCAACTTAAGAGTAATCTTAAGCCTTAGTATTTCTCCTTTTGAGAGGAGCCAGCTCGGGGGAAATCCTGAGCTGTGGCTGTTTCTCTTTGAACCGACTTTCTCAGTGAGGGACTTAACTAGATCTTTCATTAAACCGTAGTCAGCTTTTGTCCTCTCTTACTTTAATTAGCTCCAGTCAGGTCTAACCCCATTCAGGTCTGACCTTCCTATTGGCCTATCAACTCCTCCCCCCACTAGTAATTGGGTTAGAGCTGACTTTTCACGAGGTCTTTTCATTTAATAAGGCCCCACACCTTTTTACTTCTCGTACTAGCACGGATCCCTAGAAATCCGCATGACAAACCGGCTCAATTATTATCATTAGTGATGTCGGTTCATTTCCCCAGGTGGTTACCAAAACCCTTATGCCCCCTAGCTTAGGACAGTTGTCACTCTAGCTCGCCGCTTAGGGCACTGTTCCTCTGTCAATCATTAAATGCGAAAATCCCATCAGATCCCACCTTTATCGATTTCCTTTTTTTGAATTTATCTAGTTTCTCTTTTGTTCCCGCAGGACTTCACTTTTCCTCACTTTCGTATTATCTTCCCAAAACCTTCTGAGTTTTTCCCGTTTTTCCTTGATTACTCCGGTGGACTTCTCTGACTTCAAAAAATCATCTCCGACTCATCTTCTCCAGTAAACTGTACATCAGGTACTTTTCCATCTTTATTCTCCTTTAATTTTTGGTAATGGCATCTTTTCACCCTAGGCTTCCTTCTACCGCCACCTCTCCGGCGGGGGAGATTTATTCTCTTCCTCCATTTACCACACCGGAACCGGTGGAAGTTTCTTCATCCTCGTCGTCCGCCTCTCCGGCGACGGCTAATACCATCCGGTCACGCCTAATCATCCATGAATTCCGTCCATCCTTAGTGAGCGGACGGTGGAGGAGTTAAAACACCAATATAAAATTTCTGACATATATGACGTCTTCTGTCCTCCGGGAGGCATTCTATCTTGCCAGGCGCCGGCCGGTCGTTTACCATTTTACATTGACCAATTTCATTCGGCCTTACACCTACCCGTAAGCCCTCAGATCTTAGAAATAGCCAAAATATATAAAATCCCTATTTTTCAATTTGTACCCAATTCCTTCCGGACCATGGTCTGTTATAACCTGGACATGCGCTATGCAGGTCTAGCTCCAACAGCCCATACTTTCTTTAAGCTCTTCCAAGTGAAGATCTCTTTCCCGAGTTGCTTCTATCTCACAGCCAGACCTGGCGTGCATTTATTAAAAAACTCCCCAACTTCCAACAAGGATTGGCGAAAGAAATTCTTCTTTGCCAACTGCTCTGGGGATTGGGGTTTCGACCCTAATCCCAACGAAAAAATGCCCCATTATCCCCCCATTTCCTCGACAGATAGGTCCTCTTATATCCAAAAGGTCATATCTATCCTTAATAATAATCCCATCAATGTTTTCGAGCTACTCTAGCCCTCCATTTTGGACCTTTTCAACAATAGAGAGGTGGAAACGAGTCATTTACCCTCCCAAATTGGTATAACTTCTTCTGATTCCAGCTACGTTCAGTATTCTAAGATTTCAGAACTCATCGTTACACTCCTGTTTTGTCTCTCTTTTACTTTTTCAGAGAAGATGATGCGCCAGATGTTTGAGGCAGCCTCCAAGGAAGGGGAAAAAACAGCTCCTGAGCCATCCAGTCAAAGCGCAGGCATCTCCTCAGCTCCCCAAGGCCAAAGTCTGCCCTCCGTTCCGATCTCTAGTTCCAACCCCTCCAGGTCACTCTCCGTTGTGGCCAGGGCTCCCTCTCCTGAGTCTGAAGAGGACACACTTCCTCTGGCTAAGCGTGCTCGGGTCACCCGGAGCAGCACCATCGCCCCCTCCATTCCTTTGCCCACCCGAAGTGAGCCTCCCCCTATAAACTCTGTCCTGGACTGCCCATGGGAGGTGACTGTTCAGAATTATGCTCAGGCAAACGTTGCCAGCAGACCTAGAAGTTCTAGAGAAGATGACCGACAAGCAACTCCTGGAGTCCTGGTGCCAGGATGAAGCTTGGGTAAGTGCTTCCTCCCTTTTGGCTTTTGTTTTATTCTTTCCGAAGTCCTAACTTTCAATTTGATAATCAGGACGCAGCCAAGAAGACCCTTCTAGCTAGCCGCGTCAATAGGTCTCTGATCCAATTCGACGTCGTTAAGGAGAACAAGATGTTGTATGAGCAGATGAGGCATTTCGGGCATTGGCCAAGGAGAGGATAGCGGAGCTAAAGCAAGCCAGGGGAGAGTTGGTCGAGATGAAAAAAGCTCAGGATAAGATGCTAGATATAGCTCGGGCGGAGGCGAGGGACGAAGCTCTGGCAGAGGCAAGGAGCTTAGCGGATGAGGCCCTAGAGAAGGCGAAAGAGAAGTGGAGGTTTGAGTTCTTAAACTCAGAGGAGGGCTTGCGACTGGTGAAGATTAGTAGGGAGGCAGCGCAGAAAGCTTTCAGGGGTTCCAAGGAACTATTTTCCTTGCTTTTTCCTGAGGCCGTGGCTTATTACAACTTTGGCTTGGATGAACAGGCCAAATGGGCCCAGGCCAACCCTGGAATTCCCTTCAACCGAGCTCTACCTCTGAAGAGCCCTCCCGAGCCCTCCTCATTTTCCTACGCTCCCGAGCAAGATCAGCTACACCTGGCCGGTCCCACCAAATTTTCTGAGCACATTTTCTCCATCCTCAACTCTTCAACACTGGAGCAGCCTCAGCCAGACCTGGCTGCTGCCATAGTTCCTCAACCTGACTCTTCCCCAACCTTCGCAGGTTTGGGTGAGCTGCCCGGTGGGGCTTCTCTAGGCGCTCTATCTGAGGATGCGATTAGTCAACTGGCTGCGGAACTTGATGCGGAGCTGGAGGCTGGGACTTAGGTTTTTCCTATTTTTTGTAAATGTTTTTTATTTAACCAGACCTATAGGATGCCTGTGTGGCTGGTCTGGTTCCCCTCATATATTGATTCTATACTGAAACCTTAAATTTTAATGATATCATCTCCTTTGTCGTGTTGCAACGTTTGGATTTCTAGGGTTCCTGGTTTTCCGGAAACCCTAGTACTTTTGATTCTTTTTTCACGCGCTTTTGCCCCTTTAAATATATACCTGTCGTCATTATTTCTTCATTAAAAGATATTTTCTGGGATGGCTTCTTCTCCTCTCCTCCGAGAGCTTGACGTTACCAAGCGAAAAAATATTTCCTTGGTTGTTGAAAATTTTAAACTTTCTGATAAGTTGGTTCTGCTTGGAGAGAAGGTGACTTATCTTTATCGCCTTCTGGACAAGAAGAGGCAGAAGAAGCGTCATTGTAAAAGAGAATGGGCAGAGCTTCGGCAGATCAATCATCAATTGCAGGAGGAGAAGGCAGATCTGACGGAGTCGGTGAGCCGCCTTACCATCGCCGCCGGCGAAGCCCAAGCTCTTTCTGATCAAGCTGACAAATACCGGCAGCAGTATCATGAGACTGAGCGTGAACTCTGGCGCGTGTGCCGAGCTCTAGCCACAAATTGAAGGACCTCAAGCTCTCAAGGATGACTGCTTTCTAAGCCTTTTATGTTCCTGTCTTTAAATTTCCTGCACTTTTGTAATCAAAACTGTCAACCTTTCTAGGTGTGCACAATCCGCTTTTGTAAAATTCCCAGTCTTGATGAATGAGAATATTTTTACTTATGTTTCTGTCTATTTCGTTAGAAAACATGAGGCTTCAGACGTCAACCAATCCTGGTTATTTTATCGCATGCGAATTCTTGCCATAACCTCAAGATAATCTTGAGGATTATCTTTGAAAAATCGCCTTTTAATCAATTTCTTTCATACAAGGTACGTAGATGATGTTTTTTGTACGTACCTTCTCAATTTTCCGATTTTAGCCCTGTCTTGTTTGGGGTTTGCTTGACCAGGGTCAACTTCTGGTAATCTCTGAGCTGACGATCAGGTCAGGCCTCAGTGTTTGGTCATCCGTGTACCTGTTTTAGAAGAGTTAGAAATATTAAATGGATGTTTATTCAGGTTAGACCAAATCGGGGGCCTCCGCCTTTTAACCCATCCTTGTTTGGACCGATCATCAGGTTAGGCACAACCAAGGGTATCCGTCCTTAGCCAATACTGGCTTAAGCTAACAATTAGGCCAGGCCTTAACCGTAGGTCTTTTTAGGATACCTGTTCAGGTAAGTTAGAATAATAAATGGGTGTTTCAAGGAAAAGAAAATCGAAGGTACCAACCCTTAGACAACTCTTGACATGCAATGACAGTCATGTCAGTTTGAGGATATCCATCTCTAGCCAATTCTGGCTTAAGTTGACAATTAGATCAGGCAAGACTGAGGACATCCGTCCTTAGCCAATTATGGCATAAATTGACAATCAAGTCAGTCAAAATCAAGGACATCCGTCCTTAGCCAATACTGGCTTAGACTGACCATCAGGTCAGGCAAAATCAAGGACATTCTTCCTTAGCCAGTCCTTGCTCAAGCTGACAATCAGGTCAGGCAAAATCAAGGACATACGTCCTTAGCCATTCCTGGCTCAAGCTGACAATCGGGTCAGGCAAAATCGAGGACTTCCGTCCTTAGCCAATCCTGGCTCAAGCTGACAATCAGGTCAGGCAAAATCAAGGACGTCCGTCCTTAGCCAATCCTGGCTCAAGCTGACAATCGGGTCAAGCAAAATCAAGGACATCCGTCCTAAGCCAATCCAGGCTTAAACGCGTACTTTAGGCTTGGAAATGGAAATAGACCTGCAATTTTATTAAAATAAGGGAAATAATTATCTAAGTGTTACAGTTATGTGTAAAATTTCCGTAAACTAGAAATGTACCAGACACGAGGGATCTCGGTCCCATCTAGCTCTTCCAATTTGTAAGCTCCCCCTGCCAAGATTTGGATGATTCTTAGCGGTCCTTGCCAAGCGGCATCCAGCTTTCCCTTCGTTTTTCCTAAATCAGCTCTTCTTAGGACCAGGTATCATATCTGGAATTGCCTTTTGATTACAGATTTGTCGTAAGCTGCTTTTATCCATCCTCTAACATGCGCCATTCTGACAGCATCTCTTTCTCTCTTATCCTCAACCAAGTCCAGAGCATCTTGTATTAACAATTCATTCTGCTCCTCCTCGAAGTTCTGGACTCGATGAGTTTCTAGGCTAATCTCGATAGGTACCACGGTTTCCATACCATAGACTAGGCTGAAAGGCGTTTCTCCTGTTCTCTCTTTTGGGTTAGTTCTGTACGCCCATAAAATTGAATTCAACTCATCTACCCATCTCCCCCCAGCTCTGTCCAGTCGTGTCTTTATCCCCTGCACCAGTATGCGATTAGTGACTTCTACCTGACCGTTAGCCTGAGGATGATAGATAGACGTGAAGTGCTGGTTAATTTTCATTCTTGAACACCATGCCCTAAATTCTGTGCCTATGAACTGAGTGCCATTATCCGAGACTAAGATTCTAGGGACGCCAAATCTGCACACAACATTTTTCCAAAGGAACTTCATGACCGCGTCTTCTGTAATTTTTGTTAGGGCTTCGGCCTCTACCCATTTGCTAAAATAATCAATTGCTACTATCAGAAATCTTTTCTGGGCAGGAGTCATAGGAAAGGTGCCAACTAAATCAATTCCCCATTTGGCAAATGGGCAAGGAGAGCTCATCGTCATGAGCTCTTCCGCAGGCCTGTGTATCAATGAAGAGTTCTTCTGACATTTTTCGCATTTCTGCACAAAATCTTCTACTTCCTTTCTCAGCTCTGGCCAAAAATACCCTTCTCTTAGGGTCTTGCTCGATAAAGCTCTGGCACCCATATGGTTGCCGCAACATCCTTTGTGGATTTCCCTGAGAACCAGAGATCCTTCTTCCTTACTCAGGCATCTCAAGAGGTGCTGTCCAAACCCTCTTCGGAACAACTCCCCCTTGACCATACAGAACCTAGCAGCCCTGACTCGTATCTTCATTGCCTCCTTCTTATCTTTTGGAAAGTCTCCCTTCTCCAAATATGCTTTTATACTGGAGCGCCAATCTTCACCTTCCATTATTGGGAAGACCTGCTCTGTTCCAAACTCCGCGTCCGCTTTTAGCAAAGTAATCACTCTTTCTCTGCAATTTGTGGCAGAGGTGGCTACTTTCTCCAAATAATCAGCTCTTCCATTTTCTTCTCTAGAGATTTGCACAACTGCCAGAGATTTCATACTCCTGGCTAGTTCTCTAAACTTTGCCAAATATCTCTGCATACTATCTTCCCTAGTCTCGAATTCTCCATTTATCTGCTTGCAAACGAGCTAGGAGTCCACCTTGGCACAAACCTGTTCAGCTCCTAGGTCCCGTGCCATCTGAACGCCTCGTAGAAGGGCTTCATACTCGGCCGCATTATTAGATAAAGAATGATTTAAGCGTACTGCGTATTCAGTTGACACGCCTGCCAGATCTACCAAGACAATTCCTGCTCCACAGCCCTGGTTATTAACAGAGCCGTCTGTGAAGATTATCTATTCTTTTATCTCGTCAGGAGGGCCAGCCATTTCTTGGACAAAGTCAGCCAATGCCTGAGCTTTGATTGTTGTCCTGGCCTCAAACACGATGTCGAACTCGCTGAGCTCAATTATCCACTTAACCAGCCTTCCTGACGCCTCCGGCTTGTCCATTATAGCTTTCAGTGGCAGGTTTGTCCACACGATTATGCTGTGTGATAGGAAGTAAGGACGCAACTTTCGAGCCGTGCCGACTAGGGCTAGCATTGCTCTTTCAATTTCTACATATCTCACCTCTGCGTCATGCAAGACCTTACTCCATTAATAGACTGGTCGCTGCATTTTGCCCTCCTCTCTAAGCAAAACAGAGCTGACCGCCTGCTGCCCCACAGATAGGTATAGGACCAAAGGCTCCCCCTGGATAGGCTTCGTAAGTAAAGTCATGCCGGCCAGGTTTTCTTTTAGCAATCGAAAAGCTTCCTCACACTCCTTACTCCATTGAAATTTTGCCTTCTTTTGCAAGGTCTGAAAAAATTGCAAGCTCTTTTCTGCGAAGCGCGATACAATTCGTATCAAGGCGTTAATGCCTCCTGCCAAGCACTGCATTTCTTTAACATTCCTGGGCGCCTGCATCTCTATGATTACCTTTACCTTCTCTGGATTGGCCTCATTGCCCTTCTCTATTACCATGTACCCCAAGAATTTACCGGCTTGTACTCCAAACGCACATTTCTTGGGGTTAAGCTTCATTCTGTACTTCCTCAAAGTAGCAAATGTTTCCTTCAGATCTTCCACATGAGAGGCAACTTTGACACTTTTGACCAACATATCATCCACATACACCTCCATGTTTCGTCCGAGCTGCTCTTTGAACATTTTGTCCACCAACCTCTGATACGTGGCGCCAGCATTCTTTAACCCGAATGGCATGACCACGTAACAATAAGTTCCCTTCGGGGTGATAAAGCTGACACTCTTCCAGTCCTCTTTTGCGAGCCTAATCTGATGGTAACCCTGTGAGGCGTCCATCATGCTCAAGAGTTCACATCCTGAAGTGGAGTCAACGAGTTGATCGATCCTTGGGAGTGGGTAGTGGTCCTTTGGGCAGGCACGGTTGAGATCCCGGAAATTGATGCACATTCGCTAATCTTCCTGAGTTTTGGGAACCAGCACGGCATTGGAGAGCCATTCCGGGAATTGTATCTCCTGGATATGCTTGGCCTTCAGCAATTGCTCTACCTCAGCTTCGATTATGGCCTCCTTCTCAGGTCCAAAATTCTGTTTCTTTTGCTTTAACGGCTTCATGTCCGGACTGATATTGAGGCGATTTTCTGCCACCCCTGGGTCAGTCCCTACCAAGTCCTGGGGAGACCAAGCGAACACATCCGCGCTATCCCTCAGCAAATTCACCAGGTCTGTCAAGACCTCTGGGCTAAGTGTTGTTCCTACGCGAAGGACTCGACTCTCGTCGCCCGGGACGACCTCCACCAACACCAGCCCTTCCTCTCTTCTAATCAGATCTTGTCGTGGTTGTTCTATTCGAGCTTTTTTATTCAGCCTCTCTTCCTTGCTATTCCATCTAATACACTCGACATACGTCTGTCGTGACGCATATTGATCACCTCTCACCTCGCCAGTCCCTTCCTCAGTGGAAATTTCATCTTCATGTGGAAAACTGAGATTACCGCCTCGAATTGACTCAAAGAAGGTCGGCCAAGCATGACATTGTAAGAGGATAGCGCATCTACTACTAAGAAATGCACCATCCTGGTCACCTGATATGGCTCTTCTCCTAAAGTTACGAGGAGCCTGACCGCTCCCAATGGTCTCAGGGCTCCCCCTGCAAACCCCACCAAGGAGGTGGTCACCTCTTCAAGCTCGACATCCAACTTTAGTTGTTTAAAACAATCAAAGAACAAGATATTTGCAGAGCTCCCTGTGTCTACGAAAATTCGCCTCACGTTATAATTGGCGATAGTCGCCGTTATAACCAAGGCATCTATGTGGGGAGCCAAAATGTCGTCGCCATCCTCGGCTCGAAAGCAAATATTTGCCGCCGACGTCATTTGCCCCACTTCTCTGGATTTTCTAACCAGGTCTTTCGCAGCTCGAACATAGCTATGCTGAGTCCGCTTAGTGTGTTCCTCCAGCTCTCCTCCAGTGTTCATCTGGATCTCCCATGAATGGCTTGGGCTTGTTCTGTTCTTCTGCCTTTACCACGTCCTTTATCCTGACCTCTCTTTCCCTGTTGCGGTTGGTCATACGTGCGACGACTAGATCAAGTATCCTCCTTCCTCATCCGCACGTATTCCTTGAGGTGTCCTGCCTGGACCATTCTTTCCAGTTCGTCCTTCAGATGGGTGCATTGGTCAGTATCATGCCCATATTTATTGTGGAATCGACAGAAACGATCAGATTTTTCTTTTCGGAGTTTCTGCGAGTATGTTTTAGGCCATTTCTGCTCCGGGTGTCTTTCTATTGCTTGCAGAATCTCACCCTGTGGGGTCACCAGGGGGGTATATCTGTCGAAATGAGGTCTTCCCCCGGATAGATCTGACCTGGGCTTCATTGCTGCTGACCTGTCCTCCTTCTCACACCGCTCTCGCTTCTTCTCACCCCCGTCTTTTATTTTTAGAGCTTCCTCCAAATGGATATATTTCTCCGCTCTCTCCAAGAGCTCTCCGAATTTTAGAGCTGGCTTCACTACCAATGACTGGAAAAACTCACCTCTCCTCAGACCTTGCGCCAGAGCATTCACCAACAGCTCTTCTGACGCAGATGGGACTTCTAGTTTTGCATTAGTGAACCGGTTGATATAAGCGCGCAGACTCTCACCTTACTTTTGCTTTAGGCTAAACAGCTCGAGCGGCATCTTCTGATACTTCCTGCAGCTCGTGAACTGATGTAGAAAGGCAGAACTAAATTCGTCAAAATTGCAAATGGATCGCGGCGGCAGTTGGCTGAACCAAAACTGGGCCGATTTAGTGAAAGTCATAGGAAAGACTCTGCACATAACCACGTCCAAGAATTTATGCAGGGCTGCCGCAATCTCAAACCTACTCAGATGGTCCCACGGATCAGTGGTCCCACTGTACTCAAAACCCAGGGATCTGTATGAAGCTGGCACCTCATCACGCATGACCTCCTCCGTAAACGGGGTACCTCTCCGCGCCGGCATCATACTATTGTTTGCCATTTTTTCTTAAATTCTCGTACTTCTTTATGTAGTCTTTGCATCTGCTCAGCCAGGCCTGGGTTAACTTGGCTTGACGTCTCACTGTCCGACGTAGAAAAATGCTCCTCTCTATCCTGGGGGGGAGTCCGATCTGCGCGTTGAGCACGCAGCGGCTCTGTCTCCGCCACTGGGACAGTTCTCGCTGTCGGTGTGTTGGTTGGTGGTATCGTCATTTCTGCGAACTTTCTTTCGACCGCCGCCTCCACTGCCTTGCCAAAGAGCTCCGACAGCTGCGTGAGGAATGATTCATTGAGAGAACCACCTATAGCCATCACCGATCCACCCAGAGGAGGCGGCGTGGTGCCCGACGGAGCTGTTACAGCTGGCCCCGTTCCTTCTGGCGTCGTTGCCGACGGCCCTACCGATTATTGAGTATATCCAAGCCGCGGCGGAGCTTGGAGTACCGCCGAGCTCCCCCCCCCCCCCCCCCCCCCCAAATTTCACCTCAAACCATCCAAAGCCATGTTCACGTCTTAGCTTTCGATTCCCAAAGACGACGCCAATTGTTTCAGCGCAAAAAATGGCCAATACTGAGAACGACGTCAAAAACCTTAAACTCCAAATGACCATGCACCACAAACACAAGTTAGAAAGGGCCACCGGTGGTTTTCCGGTGGGGACCTCTCCGATGCTTAAGTCAGTAAGCGTTTGAGGTGTTTTCCAGGAAAGAAATGCAGGAATGCACAAAGAATTACGTACCTCTCTCAGCCTTGGGGCTGAGATATTTATAGTTTTCTCTTAATAGGGACCCCAACCAGGATCTCGGGAGCACATGCAGCGAATCACGGACCGTTACGTAACCAATTCTGACAAGTGGTCCCACTTGTCTCCTCACTGGGAGTCCAGAAAACAGGTCTCCCTCTTGCCAGGTCTTTCCATTTCCCTTTTCTCTTTACTACCTCTATATCAATATAGGACCTGACTCTAATCAGGTCTTTCCAATTTTGGATCTATATCATCTCGGTACTAAGATCAAGTCTGACCCTAGCTTCGATTTTCCCCGGTAAGGCATTCCAACTTAAGAGAAATCTTAAGCCTTAGTATTTTTCCTTTTGAGAGGAGCTAGCTCGGGGGAAATCCTGAGCTTTCTCAGTGAGAGACTTAACTAGATCTTTCGTTAAACCGTAGTCAGCTTTTGTCCCCTCTTACTTTAATTAGCTCCAGTCAGGTCTAACCCCATTCAGGTCTGACCTTCCTATTGGCCTATAAAAAGTAATGAAAATCTCCAGCTATTCCAGAGTTGAACGTTGATCTTGGGCGAAGATTGAATCCCGAACGCAAAATTGAAGTTTTGGACTTGTCATTCTTTGATCCTTGATCTCGGTCTTCCAATCTCGTTATGAGATGTGGAATTATGTTTATTCTACGCTAAGAAACCCTAGGTAGTCGTGTGTCCTATGGCCTGGCCTTCGTATTTGAGCCTCCAAGAATGTTCTTCTTCTTCAAAAAATTATTGAAACGTTGGGTAACAAAAGACAATTCGTCTTCCTTGAGCGTAGTGGATTTCATCTTTTACAGATCTCCATTGAAATAAAACTCCTCATCATCTTCATCGTTGTCTGGATTAATGTCGGAAGAAAAAGAAACATTCTTCTCTTTTGAGTTGGAACCAAGGTGTTCCATCTCATATTGCTTAAGGTTTCCAACTAAGGTGTTGAAATCTATATTATCAACATCTTTAGATTCTTCTATGGCAACCACCTTCTTATTATATTTCTTCGTAATAGATCTCAGCAGTTTTCCTACAAAACGAGAGTTTGTTATTACCTCACCAAGCTCTCTGCACTCGGCTGTGACGTCTGACAATCTCATGGCATAGTCCATTATCGACTCCTTCTCATCCATTCTCATCGCTTCGAAAGTGGACATTAACATTCTCTGCCTTGATTGCTTCACACTCCCAGTTCCTTCACACACACTTTGGAGTGCGTCCCATGCATCCTTTGCTGACTCGCAATTACTGATGATGCGGTAGTAACTTGCATCCACGTAACAGCACAAGGTATTGATGCATTTGGAATTCAAGTTTGCAGCAGCTGCTTCCTCAGGAGTCCAATCTTCTTCTTTGTTGGGGAAGGTATCACCTTAACCATCCGTGACACGTGGCTTTTCCCATCCAAGGAGGATGGTTTTCCATACTCGTTCATCGATACTTTTTAAGTGCCAACGCATCCTCTGTTTTCAGAGGGAATAATTCTCCCCGTTGAGGATCGGTGGCCTTGGGTTGCCTTGAGCATCCATAGCACCTAAAACTAAGGATCAGTACTTAAAAGGTTAAGTAACCAGCTCTAGATGCCAATTTTAAATTTGAAGTTCTATGGTTTTGAAAATAAGTCTCAGATTTACGATGTTGTTATCAATGTTAAAAAACACTGACTATCAACATCGACCAGAGTAAAATAAAAATATGCGGTGGAAATAAAATTTAAGAACGCGATAAAACAAATTCAGTTCACAAGTAAAAGTACTTGTGAACTTGGGTGTACAAACCCGAAAACTATATTACTTTCTTATTCACGTTCAATACAAAAACATAAAGTAATATATAAAAAATAAAACATCAATAAACTTAATACTAAATACTTATCGTTGGAATGGCAAGATCTTCTCCGTTGGTCACGCAACTTCGAAGAGCTTGTTGATCTCGATCAATGGCTTCAAGTAGTTTTCGTATTCTTTCTTTCTTGCTCGTGCGTCTTGTCTTTTGCGTCATGCGTCTTCTCTCAAAAATTTTGTGCGTAAAGATCACATGAAGCTTTAGGATTCTCTTGTCTTAAATAGACAATCTTAGAATCCTAAACTTGGTAAAAAAGACAAAACAAATCCTAAACACAATCTAGGAAACTAATAAAGTCTTATATATAAACTAGGAAACACAATATACTTCTAAATCTAGTTTTCTAACTTATTTTATGCCCACAAAAGGCAAATAACAAAAATAAGAATTATTGTCAAGAATAAATTCTTCAACAGGAACCAATTCCGTGTGTGGGAACTAGGAACCCGTATGATCCATTGATTATTATATGATGGATGGATATGATTATTTCCTTGTTTTCTTATTTTAATGAATTAAATGCTAACATATGAGTGTGGGGTTTTTTTGTGTCATTTTGATATAAATATTGTCAAACCTTCTAACTATATAAAAAAAGATATTATGAAAATAAATTCTCATATTAATTTATTTACTTTCAAATTATGGAAATAGACTTTTCCTTTTTTTTATTTCTATGTACATGCTGAAAGCATGATTAAAATGAGTGAATTGATTATTTTAAATTCAGATTAAATAGCAAGAAATCTTTCAATTATAGTTTTAAATTTCCTTTCTTCAGACTTAAAATTCGGAGGCACCTAACCGTGAGCACTAACCAAGCACCAATCTTTGGCATTAGATAAAACCCATATTAATTGGAGAAAAAAAATTAAATGATGTTAAAGGAATTACACATTTAGTGTCTCTATATCAACAAGTTAAGTATGCCGGTAATTTAGGTATTCATTATCATTATGTAATTAGGGAACTGTATAATTGGTACTCTATATAAAGGGACCCTTGATTAATGAGAACCCTAATCTTCCCCGCCTCTCTTTTTGTCTCGTACCTTTTCTACTTTACTTTTAAACTTTTCTGCTTCTACTTCAACACGTTATCAGCACAAAACTCTAATGATCAAAGCAACAATTATACAATTTTCGTAGGTCGAAAACCCAACTGCGTTATATGTTTGAAAAATTATTTTCTCGAGTTTGAACCGTTGGATCGAGCTCAAAATTTTACAGAACCTTCCAAACCTTTTGAATTACATTCTGAACGGTGAAGATTGGATTCCGATATACGAAAAAATTTATACCTCACCACTATTAGGATTATTGAATCTTATATTGTCACCATTAACGAACTATGTGACACTGACTCGTACAGGCTTTGGCATGACCCCCTTGGACATCCTGGTCGTAACATGATGATCCACATTTTGAAAAACTCACACGGACATACTTTATTTTGAGTGACTCATGAAGTGGGATATAAACGCGATGCACTGCCCAATCGGTACTATTGCTGCCCGAGTGCAACTAATAGCTTTTGAAGCATAAGATGCATTACCTACATCTCACTCTGCCTCAATATCTATCTCAAAGGCAAATCACTCGTTTTGCAAAGCCTGCTCTTTAGCAAAAACAAGATCAAGACCTTCCTATGCAATAGATACAAATCAAAACACTTCATTCTTACAAAGAATCTAATGTGATACATATGGACATAACCATTCAAAATGAGGATAATTCAAGTATTTTATAGTTTTGGTCGATGCTTCGGCACGTATTGTCCATAGAAATGTTGCATTTGCAAAACTTCTAGCACATTTAATATGATTGAGGACTCACCACCCTTATCAAACACCCAAACTTATAATGCTAGAGAGTTTACATCAAAAGTACTTGATGACTATTGCATTTTAATAAAGATCGATGTACTGGATCTTGTACCCTAATGTGCATATATAATAAGGTCTCAAAGAAGACACCGTCAAAAAGAATGTAGATGGTGATTAAGACAATATTTATGCGCACTCATTTGTGAACCCCTGCTAACCAAAGATTTTGCGTACCAGTTGGTAACTTGATATAAGCCTGATAATTCAAATCTACGCATATTTGATTAAGCAGTATATGTGTCTATTGCGCCCCCACAACGCATTTGTATGGGTTTCTAAAGACGACTTGGATATGAATTTTCAACGATCATCCGCTATTTGAAACCTTTGAAAGACAATCTCTTTATTGCTAAATTAGCGAATTTGTCACTCTAATGAGACAGTCTTCCCGTCGTTAGGGGGAGATAAGAAAAAGTATTTTCTAATGGAATGATGGGAATAGTTTCATACTATGTCTCATTATGATCCACGCATTTCACAATGTAACGTGAAAGAAAAGTAAAGTGAATAATTGATCTTCAAAGTATAGAAGACTCAATTTCTAAAGTGACGAGATCATATATATACAAGTTGCAAATGTGTTTGCAAGGTTAAAAGTCCCATTGAAGGGCACAATGTCACAGATTAAGACATTGCAACTATACTTAGTGCAGGTGTGGTTGAGGTCGTGACTCCCAAAAGGAACAGGGGGAGGTCACTTGGTTCGATCAATACTCGCCCGAGAAATAAGAGGGCATGTATGGCAAAACTTTAATTGATCATCAATGAAGATAATGACTCTCATGAGATTATGTCTGATTATACTTATGTCCATGAATCATTACTGGAGGACGCTCTGAAGTTTAATATGATTCCAAAGAATAAAGAAAACTCAATGTACAATGAGAGTTTATATAAGTTGATGGAAAGACTTTTCATATACATTGATGATATGTACATTGTTTCTCAAAGAATCATAGAGCACAATAGTATCGAACCGAATTATCAATATAGAGCAAATTGACCTAAATGTAAATAATCAATTCAGGTAAAACTAAATTCACTGACAACAAGGTAGGTATTTGGTTTGGTAGTGCTAACCTCATGAAGTGTAAAGCCTGTAGGACATAAAAAAGTTTTGTCAGAAAGCGTAATGAGAAAAATAAAGCCATGAGATGCAAATCTAAACTTGAAGCATAAAGTTTCTCAAAACGCCCTGAAACTTCTTAAAACGCCCTGAAATAGATGTTATAATTTCAAAAAACTGAGAATGCAACTTATACCTGTGGCTACATCATTTAGAGATATATACGAAAGTGCTTGCTGGCCTTTCATTTCCAAGGCAAGTGTCTTTAAGCCACGAAGTGCATTTGCAAATTAAATTGAAACACTCACTTTAAGGATTAAAATAATCCAGATGGATGTGGTATAACCGTCTAAGTGACTACTTGATTGGGAAAAGATAATTTATGCCCTTGCGCATTTATAAGTTTCAAATTTGCGATTATAATTGTATATGTGGATGAAAGGAACATAACATCCACTCTTAATGGAATAAAAGATATCTCTAGTTATTGAGATTCTTAATTTGAGATAATGCATCATGGGAAAACTCGGTCATGTTAAGGCTTTAAACTAAAACCGAGTTTGTGGAATACTAAATTTTACAGTTTGCATATATCCAAAAGATGATCACGTAATTAAATATGGATAAGTGCAATATGTTAGCACTCCTATGATTGGTCAAAGTGAAGATATAAGGAAATATCAATTTCGTCAATGGAATGACGAAGAACTGGTGGGAGCTGAAATTCTCTACCTACGTACAATATGCACATTATTGTACTATTACTAATACACTTGACCAAATATTACTTTCTCAAAAATTGTTATCTTGATTTAACCCAAGAAAGCGAAATGTCACTGGAATGGAATCAAAATGTAATTTGATACCTAAAAGAAACCACTGACACGAGTTTATTTTTTCCATTCATAAATATAATTGGGACTGCAGATGGTCTTGTAATCCCTATAAAAAATGTTGAGTTTACTTCCTACTATGAAACACCAAATAGTATCGTTGATGTTGGTTACTCATTTGATCCATATAAAGAGACCATTATCATACATGTAGTAGTTTGTGAGTATCTACGATAAATGTTATGATCATTCATATATCTGATGATAGTGGCTTGAACTCTATCACTGAAGAAAATGTGATAATATGAGTAATATAACCACAACTATTCCACAACGAACAATTATGCACTTTCTCATGAAATCACGTAAATTGAGGAAGTTGAAACTTTCAAAGTTCTCTTGATAGATGTACATATCAGAGAAGGGTGTACACTTTTGGGGGAGTCTCAACATAGGTGTGTTGTACTCTTTTTCCTTAGATCAAGTTTTATTTTTCCATTGGGTTTTGTTACTTGGCAAGGTTTTAACGAGGCAACGATAAAACACCATTTCACCCCTTTGACTTGGCAAAGGTTTTTAATGAGGCAACTACTCATGCACCATTTTACTTGTTGACTCGACACAAGGGGGAGTGTTAAAGGAATTACACATTTAGTGTGTCTATATCAACAAGTTAAGTATGAGGGTAATTTAGGTATTCATTATCATTATTTAATTAAGGAACTGTATAATTGGTACCCTATATAAAGCGACCCTTGATTAATGAGAACCCTAATCTTCCTCGCCTCTCTTTTTGTCTCGTACCTTTTCTGCTTTACTTTTACACTTTTTTTGCTTCTACTTCAACAAATGAGAGGTTTTCGTGAAGATTTATTGAAAAAATTGAAGATTATTGAGGATAACAGTTTTTCTGGTAAAGAACATTTTTCTCGTGTACAATTTTATTTAATTATTTATTGTTCTTACACAATTTTGATATTGGAATTGATCATGCGATGATTATACAATTTAGGCAATAAAAGGGGTAAAATGGTGACCACTAACAATGGAGATATGATAGAGGCTAAAGAAGATAATTTGGACAACAAAATTAAAGAGCAACAAAGAGGCTACCACCTTGGAAAAACCAAATTACAGTCCGAGGAATAATTGCTAGTTTATTTATCGGAATTATTTACAGTGTTGTGGTGATGAAGCTAAATCTCACGACCAGGCTTGTCCCAAATCTCAACGTATCAGCTGCACTTCTTGCATTTGTGTTCATTAGAATGTGGACAAAGAATCTCGAATAAGCTAATTTCAAAACGACGTCGTTTACCAAACAGGAGAACACAATTATTCTGACATCCGCCGTTGCTTGCTATAGTATTCCGTAGGAGGTCAGTCAAAGAACTTAAAATTCTTGATTTCGATTTATTTTTGGGTTAATCTTGTGTAATTTTAAACTTAAGGCCAAGTTTGAAGGATTTTTTTTTTAATAAATATTTTGGTTCTATATTACATGACTTTGGTATTTATTGGGTGGATTTGGGTCATGCCTTTTGGGATTGAATAAGAAGACGTATGAGCAAGCATAAGTAAATAGTTATAAAGAACTTAAGCCTGATTGGATGATTGGCTTTTGTTTTGTTGTTAGCTTTTTGGCTTGTTGGCTCTGGTCCTCTCAGATAAGTATATAACTCATGACTTTTTGTTATTATGATTTTTATTTTCTTTTTAATATGAATTTTTTCCATTTTTTTTCTGCAGATCATGATCATTGATTATTGCTTGCTCGATTTTGTGCTAAAAATATTCATATGATGGTTTAATTTTGTTTTACGAATTAGGGTTTAATAATTAGTTTTTTTGATTGTTATTGTTGTAAAAAGCCTATGATGGGTTGATTTGTGAAAATATGTTGATGCTATAATCTAATTAAGAGAATGCTAATTATATGTAGTGAAGTTGTTGAGAAGATTGAGCTTACTGATATTATGTAACTCAAATGCTAAAAATATATAATTAGCATATGCTGGAGAACAGAGAACATAAGTAGGCATTGTACTAATTAGTGTTTTGAAGCATGCTAATTGAAAAGGGAAGCAAACAACAATATACTTAAATATTATATGCAAAAGGAATAATCCCTCTTTTTCTCATAAATTTTTCACTACAAAATAAAAAAATTAGTATTTTTACCGAGGAGAAAATCGAGGTAAATATTTCCCTCAGTATTTTTCGAGGGAATTACCGAGGTTACTTTTTACTGAGGATAATATCGAAGGAATATAGCTTCGGTAATAATCCCTGTGGTAAATCCCTCAGAAACACGGTGCCAAATTTTGCAGCCATAATTATCAAAGACAATACCAAAGGATTCGAGGGTATCATTACTGAAGAATATCCCCTCAGAAATTTCGAAGGGAAAAATTTCCCCTCGGAAAAACCGAGGGAAATTTATTCCCCTCGGGTTTTTTTTTTTTTTTTTTTTTTTGAGAATAAGAAAAATTGGGAAAAAATAAATATGAAAAGACCGAGGGGAAGAAATACCCTCGGAAAAACCGAGGGAAATTTATTCCCCTCGTTTTTTTAGAATAAAAAAAACTCAGAAAAAAACGAGGGGAAGAAAATCCCCTCGGAAAAATATAGGGGAACATCATCCTCTCGCTTTTTTTAAATTAAATAAAAAGTGGGAAAAAATCAAAAAATAGAAAATTTGTTAAAAAAAAAAAAATCCTATAATTTTAGGCACGTGGGTGGTTTTGACCCGATTTCTATCGCAAAATATAAAGGATCTTGTGCGTATTGACACGTGTCATGTAAATCGACCAACAACCAATGACCGATCAATCAACTTGTTCGGTGGGAAACGCGAAACGACGAAGCGTCGTTATTTTGTGTAGGCGGCAAGGGGTGCATCTCGATGTCATGGTACTACGAGAATCGGATCTTGATCGTTAAATACGCGTTTTCTATTTTATTTTTTAAATAAAGAATCAAAAAATCAAAAAAAATAGAAAATTAGTAAAAAAAAAAAAGATTCCCATCATTTTACGAATTGGGTGGAAATGGGTGCGTCTCAATGTCATAGAATCACGAGAATCGGGTGTTGATAGGTAAATATGCATTTTCTATTTTTTTATTTTTTTGATTTTTTTTCAATTTTTTTTTAATTAAAGAATCCGAGGGGACTGATTTTCCTTCGAAAAAAACCAAGGGGATTAGAATACCCTCGTTTTTTTCCGAGGGCAAATATGTCCCCTCGGTTCTATTAATTAATTAAAAAATCAAAAAAAATAAAAAAATCGTAAAAATAAAACAAATCCTATAATTTAGGGCACGTGCAGTGGTTTTGACCCAATTTTGATTGCAAAATATCAACGATCATGTGCGTATTTACATGTGTCGTGTAATTCGACCAATAACCAAGACACGATCGATTGATCAACTTGTTCGGTTTGAAACGCAAAGCAACGAAGCGTCGTGATTTTGTGAAGGCGACAAGAGTGCGCCTCGATGTCATGGAACCACGAGGATCGGGTGTTGATCATTAAATACACATTTTTTATATTTTTTCGATTTTAAATAAAAAATCGAAAAAAATTAAAAAAATAGAAAATTAGTAAAAATAAAAAAATGCTATCATTTCACGAACGGAGTAGTAAGGGTGCGTCTCGATGACATGGAACCACGAGAATCGAGTGTCGATCGTTAAATACATGTTTTAATTTTTTTTTAAATAAAAAAATGAAACAAATTAAAAAATTAGTAAAAATAAAAAAAATCCTATCATTTTTAAGAATGGGGTTGAAAGGGATGCTTCTCGATGTCATGTAACAACGAGGATCGGGTTTTGATCTGTAAATACGCGGTTTTTTTTAAATTAAAGAAATCGAGGGGATTGATTTGCTCTCGGGGAAAAATCGAGGGGAATCATAAAACCTTCCGTTTTTTCCAAGGGAAAATCAGTCCCCTTGGTTTTCTTAATTACTTAAAAAATCAAAATAAATCGAGGGGAATAATTACTTCTCGGAAAAACCGAGGAAAAATATATTCTTCGGCAATGCCGAAGGATTTTCCGAGGGCCTTTTTGCCCTCGGTCCGTTTTATTAAAACTGCAGAACAAAGAAAGAAAAAGAAAATTTTTCAGACCCGCTGAGCCTTAGTTCAGATCCATCGTCGGTCGTCCTTGACGCCGCTCTCCACAGCCGCTCTCCGCAGAAGCAACCGAGGAGGCGCCTTCGCCGCTTGCCTTCGCTGCCAGCTTTCACAAGGTAACTCTTATATCTATTTTTTGATTTATGTTTTTCAATTCTATTTTGTTAATTTATTGTTGATTTTATGGATTAGGGTTTGAAATTAGGGTCTGTGGTTAATTACCTCAATAGGATTAACTTTAGGGTTCAATTTAGAAATAATTTATAATTAGGGTGCAATTTAGGAATAATTATATAATTAGGGTTCAATTTAGGAATAATTATACAATTAGGGTTCAATTTAGGAATAATTATACAATTAGGGTTCAATTTGGAAATAATTATACAATTAGGGTTCAATTTAGGAATAATTATATAATTAGGGTTCAATTTAGGAATAATTTATAATTAGGGTTCAATTTAGAAATAATTTATAATTAGGGTTTAATTTAGAAATAATTTATAATTAGGGTTCAATTTAGAAATAATTTACAATTAGGGTG
Source organism: Phtheirospermum japonicum (assembly GCA_014905375.1). NCBI lineage: Eukaryota > Viridiplantae > Streptophyta > Magnoliopsida > Lamiales > Orobanchaceae > Phtheirospermum > Phtheirospermum japonicum. The sequence goes on from BMAC01000956.1 coordinate 87,839, forward strand.
CAATTAGGAATAATTATACAATTAATGTTCAATAGGAATAATTATATAATTAGGGGTCAATTTAGTAATAATTATATAAATAGGCTTCGATTATGCAATTAGAGTTCATTAGTTTTCATTAAGAGTTCAATTATGTAATTATCTTTTAAAGTGTATGCGGTGGTGGTTTTTAAATGCCGTGGTGATCGGTTATGTTAATTTAATGTATGTTATGGTTTGTTGTTTTTGAAAGATTGTGATTGGTTTGGGAAGACGTTGGTGATGACGTGATGTACGGCGCCGGCCGGGAGATTTTGTCCCTCCAATAACGGTTTTCAAAATTATTTTTAAAAATGTTGGTGGTTTTCAAAATGTTTTAAATTATTTGTGATGGTGATACCGTGGTGATCGGTACGTGGATGTTATGTTTAAAAGTTATTTTGTAGATATTATTTACATGATGTGATTCTATTGGTTGATGTATACGTTTGTGATGATGTGGTTTACGGTGCTGGACGGGGTGGTTTCGTCCCTCCAATAACGAGGTTTAAAATAGTTTTGATCCAAAATATAATCTTTCTATCTACACTCAAATAATATACCTTAGGCTCGTTTAGGATTTAGTATCGAATAGGTAATTCGATACTAAATCCTGAATCGTCCACTTATTTGGACAGTTTAAGAGCGTGATTGTAATATGACTTATCTTATCTATATATTTTATTTGTTGATTATAAAAATTTCAGTTCAATATCTCTCTTTTGTTCTCGGGTGCACTGCAATATATGTGTACTTAGAGAACTAAAGGGAGATGTTGCCGAAATTTTTAGTTAACAAAAATTCATATACTAAGACGCTGCATTATTGAAAAATCACGTTTTCGAATTGGATAGGGACCTTACCAAAAATCCAATCATTTTATAGCCACCCCCATGCTGCCCAATTTTCAAAAAATCAATATAACAATCGTATAATGTTAGGATGAGTTTCGATTGGAGTTGGATGTACAAACGAATCAACAATGGCCTTTTATCCTCACAATTCGTGGATGGAGTCGAGAGCTTTATTGAATTTTCTCAAGCACATTTTGCTCGTAAGGACGGACAGAGGCTGAAGTGTCCTTGTAATCATACTAGATGTAGGAATAATAGGTTTCTCGACATCGATGAGACTAAGTACCACTTGGTTAGACATGGGTTCAAGTCGAATTACTATAAATGGATTTACCACCGAGAAAGCTGGCCTGCTACCTCTGGATTCCATCACGATTTTCATGCTGGTGGACCCTCTTACATCCCGGCTGAAGAATCATTAAACGCGTACATTAATATGGTTCAAGATGCAGCTGATCCCGATTTTGACGTGGTTGCCGATATGGAAGAGTCGTCGAACCCTGAGGCTAAAAAGTTATTACGACATGTTGAAAGCTGGAAATCAGCCATTATATCTAGGTGCGAGGGACATACTAAGTTGTCATTAGTTTCTCGTCTCATGAATTTGAAGTCAGAGAATCGCACGTCTCTGAAGTGTTATGATCAATTGAGTGAATTAATAAAGGAAATTGTACCGAAAGACAATCTCGTACCCAATAACATCTACAATAGTAAGAAGTTTCTAAGGGAATGGGCTTGCCGATCGAGAAGTTAAACTGTTGCCAGAATAATGGTATGATCGACTAGAGAGACGATTCAAATTTGACAACCTGCAGATTTTTCAATGAACCTCCGTTTTAACCCGTTCGTCAAGGCAAAACAAAATGACAGAAGGTTCGTGTCGCGTACAAGAAGATGTACTATTTTCCATTAACTCCTCGTCTGCAGAGGTTGTACGCATCTAATGCTACAGCAAAAGATATGAGGTGGCATGATGAACATGTGGTTGAAGATAATGTTATGCGTCACCCTTCCGACTCAGAAGTTTAGAAACATTTCAACTAGACTCATCCAGGTTTCGCGGCTGAAACTCGAAACGTGAGATTGGGTTTTTGTACATATGATTTTCAACCATTTGGAAGATTTGGAGCATAATATTCATCGTGCTTCATCATAGTTAAACCCTACAACTTGCCTCCGTGGATGTGCATGAAAGAGCAGTTTATGTTCCTCAGCGTTCTTGTGCCAGGGTCAAAGAATCCGAAAGATAAACTTGATGTATTTCTACAACCTCTAATCGCCGAATTAAATCAGTTGTGGACGGTTGGGGCTCCTTCGTACGATATATCTGAGAAATAAAATTTTCAATTCTTAGCAGCCCTTATGTAGACAATTAGCTATTTTCCTACATATTCTAAGTTGTCCGGATGGAGTACGGCCAGTCGAACAGCTTGTCCTTACAGTATGGAATGGTCAAACGCCTTCACTCTTAAGTTCAGCGGGAAGCAATCATCATTCAACAATCACCGAAAATTCCTTGAATGCGATCACCAGTTTCGAAAGGACAAATGAAGCTTTCGAAAAAGAAGATCTGTAGAGACTCCATTGCCAGAAGTCCAGTCAGGGACAGAAGTTTTGGCAAAGATAGAAAGATTGGGGCTTCTAAAAGTCACTGAAGTAAATGCAGCACTCGTTAATGCACAAATATCCAGAACGTCTGGTTGGAGAGAACGAGGCATCTTTTGAGATTTGCCATATTGGAGGACAAATCTAATCCGACATAATTTAGATGTTATGCACATCGAGAAAATTGTGTTTGATAATGTTTTCAACACGGTGATAAATGTCAAAGGGAAGACCAAGGACACGTATAAATAAAGGGAAGAGTTGAATGAGTATTGTAATCATTCGGAGCTGGTGCCAGACGGATCAGGAAAGTGTCCTAAAGCCTGTTACACACTTGATAAGCAGTCAAAAGCTGCATTGTGCGATTGGGTCAAATCTCTTCGATTTCCATATGGGTGCGCATCGAATTTGTGGCGATGCGTCGACAAGAAGGAATCACGTTTGATCGGGATGAAAAGTCACGATTGTCATGTATTCGTGCAAAGGTTGATACTAATAGCCTTTCGTGAACTGCTTCCTTCAAATGTGTGGAAGGCTCTAAAAGAATTGAGCCTAGTTTTTAAAGAATCTCACGTCAACAGTCATTCGCACCAAAGATATGAGTCGTCTAGAACATGACATTCTGTTTATATTGTGTTAACTAGAACTGATCTTCCCTCTAAGTTTTGTTTTTTTACTCGACGGAGCATCTACCTGTTCATCTTGCATATGAAGCAAGAATTATTGGCCCAATGCAGTATAGATGGATGTACCCGTTCGAGAGGTATCTTCGCAAACTAAAGAACAACGTGAAAAATAAGACGAGTGTTAAAGAATCGATAGCAAATGCACATCTTGTCGAAGAGGCATCAACTTTTAGTTCATACTATTTTGAAGATCACATTACAACTAAAAGAACAAATTTTCCTAGAAATGACGACGGTCAGAATGGTGTGGATGAAGCTGATAAAATCCCCTCGGTGTTTAAGAAATATGAGTATACGTTTGGTACGAAGGAAAAAATATTCCTAACCGAACCAGAATATAACGACACAAGGATATACGTGTTGCTAAATTGTGACGAGGTCTAAAAATATGTTAGGTACGAATACTCTTTTTCATTTATATTGTAAACACACACACACACACACACACACACATATATATATATATATATTTGTGTGTGTGCTAATATTTTTTACTAAATTGTCTAACTAATGATGTTGTTATTACACGAAGAGCATTCAACATCTCCAACCAAATATTATTGATGATAGGATCAACAAAAAACTTGAAAATGAATTTGCCAAGTTCAAACATGACGTAAGATGTTCGATACCGAGATGTATATCATATAATTACCGTATGTATTTATCTAATATATTTCCTAAATTAAAAATAATGCTTCAATGTCATAGGCTAGAGATCGTTTGAACATCGTGATCGACGTGAATATTAGGAGCCTAGATAAAGGTCCATAAAGATGTGTGAAAACATATACCAGATGTAATATAAATAGTTATAGATTTCACACAATCGAGCATGGCTCTAACAAGTAACATCGAGCAGTGGAGTATGCATTAAAGGGTCAAATTATGGGGCGATCGAGTATGATTATTATGGTTGTCTCATAGAAATTGTGCAACTCGAATACACCAACCGAATTGAGAAAAACACACTATTGTTCAAGTGCGAATGGTTTGATCCAACTCCTACAGGCACAAAAGTTCATACACATTATAAGCTTGTCGATATCTATCATAAGCTTAGGTTCAATCGATATGAACATTTTGTACTTGTTCCCAAGCTGTACAAGTATAGTATTGTCACGCCTCATTTTCGAAAAGTGTAAAACTTGATTTTTCATATTAAAACTTCTAAGAACAAGGGCATGAGTTTTCGATAAATCCCAGCCACAATAAATTTGAGCGGAAGCATGAATAAAACTTAACATTAATTTAAAATAGGAAATTCACTTAACGCATCAAATAGTAGTACTCGACTATTCAAGAAGTTTTAAATAGAAACACAAGTCTCAGTCTTGTTTTTAAACTTGACAAAAACTAAAGATACCAATCCATAGAGAAGAAAATAAAATAGCATTGAAAATAACATCTTCGCATCCACCGCCTCGTACCACATCCAACTCCTCAACCTGAAAAGTTTGATAGAAATGGGTGTGAGCTTTCAACTCGCTCAGTGGGGATTTGTTTGTCAATATTAAACACAAATCATACAAACCATAAATGAATAGCTACAACACACTGTCAGTCGTTCATAGATGTTGGCCAACCATAGATTTAGCTCGAAAGCTACTGTTGTTTTAGCCCGAAAGCTACTGTTGTTTAGCCCGAAAGCTACTGTTGTTTAGCCCGAAAGCTACTGTTGTTTCAGCTCGAAAGCTACTATGGAATGTTGCATTGAGACATAGATAATTCGTAGAATCGCATTTAACATAGTCAAACATGGAACACGTTCGGCAATGTTAAGAAGAAATCATATAAATCATAAATGAATGGCTACAACACACTATCATTGTTTTAGCTCGAAAGCTACTATGGAATGTTGCATTGAGACATAGATAATTCATACAATCACATTTAACATAGTCAAACAGGGAACACGTTCGGCAATGTTAAGAAGAAATCATATAAATCATAAATGAATGGCTACAACACACTATCATTGTTTTAGCTCAAAAGCTACTATGGAATGTTGCATTGATACATAGATAATTTATACAATCGCATTTAACATAGTCAAACAGGGAACACGTTCGGCAATGTTAAGAAGAAATCATATAAATCATAAAATGAATGGCTACGACACACTATCATTGTTTTAGCTCGAAAGCTACTATGGAATGTTGCATTGAGACATAGATAATTCATATAATTGCATTTAATATAGACAAACATAGTTTTGAAAAGAGTTTAGAATCACCCACATGAATGTTGTTTTGTGAAAATGCGAATGTAGATGCTTGTGCTTGAAAATCCTAGGTTTGAGGACCCTCGTTTCCTACAATAAAAATAGTAATTTAAATTAGTACTTGGTTTAAAAAAAAGTATATATATATATTTGAATAATTTTAAAAGGTAATAAAACCATAGCCATGAATCGAACGTCCGATTAGAAAAAATAAGGCCAATAGTGTTGTTTTATTAGGGTTCTTGAATTTGGAAGGGTAAAATTGAAGTTTTGGTAAATTGGAGGCTCAATTGAATAAGTTCGGAAGCTTTGGGGCCAATTAGATGAATATGGGGGCTGAAATTGGAGTTTGGATAAGCTGGGGGCTCAATCGAACAACATTAAAGTTTTGGGATTAAATTGAAAAGGGGCTAAAGTCTGGAGGGTCAATTGAAATTTTTGAAAAAATGGATTTATACATGGATTTTCAGCCCTAAAATCCCTAAACTCGCGCTGCCCGTTTCTTTTCCTCCTTTCATTTCTCTCCTCTTCGGCCAAAAAGAAAATAGCGCAGAAATCGGGCGATTGGCGAAGGCGGCAAACGGCGGCCAGCGGCTCAAGAAGGCAGTGGTGGTGAAAGGATACGGCCACCCATTTCCTCCTTTCTCCTTCTTCTCAAAATCCAAAACTCCTCTCCCTTCCTCAGTCGCCGCCGGTTGCCGAAGGTGTAGGCGGTCGGAATTTCTTCGTCGTCGGTCCGTCGGAAGGAACCAGCTAGCGGCGTTAGCCGTGGACGCGGAGGCCTCCCTCTTATTTGACTGGTTTGCGACGGTGGTTGAGTCGGACGACGGCGGGGTTGTTGGGTGGCAGGCGTGGTTGCTGTGGCTAGGTGGCGATGATGCTTTTGGACAAGCGGGAAAGATTTTTGTAGTTGGTGGTGGTGATTGTTGTTTTGGCCGTCTGGTTTTGAAAAGAAAAGCGACCGGCTAAGTCGGTTTCAGTTGAAATCTTGGGCCTGGAATGACGGCTTGATTGCAGTTTCTATTTTGCAGCCGAAACTTTATTTGGTAAATTGGTAACTTTTGGCTTGTGATGGCGTTGGTGGTTTAGGGTGGTGAGTTTTGAGAATTTTTGGAAAACAAGATTTACCTGTTGTTGTTGTTTGTGGCTGTGAATGTGTTGAAAATGTGGATGTTGGGGATAAGGTTTTGGTATATAATTCAAGACAAAACAATTAAATAAAAGAATTCATTTTTGTTTTTGAAAAGTTAGAGTTGTGGTGGGTTTGGGCCAAGTTATAAGGTTTGGATTGGGCTTGGGTTAGGATTTTGTAAACAAAATGATGTTGAATTTGGGCCTTAGTAAAATAAAATAATAAAAAAATAATATTGTTTAAATTTGGTTTTGGTAAAAATAGAATAAAATAAAAATAATGTAATTGGATTTGAATAAAAGGGCTTATTGGACTAGAAATATAAACTATAAAATTAAAATTAAAATTAAATAAAAAAAAAATTGGGCTCAATAAAATAAAAACTTGGGCGTTACAACCTACCCCCTAAAAATAATTTCTTCCTCGAAATTCAGATAGACTTACTCCGATTCAGCAGTCGCATGTTAAACACTCGAGCCCTTCCTCCTGGTCCTTTCTTCTCTGCAAACTTAGTGTTGCCGAAAACCGGACAATCATCAGCCAGATGCCCTATTTGCTTACAGCGAAAGCATGCATTCTTCCCTGCTAGACATTCTCCAAAGTGACCTTTCCCACAATTCTCACAAACAGGCTTAGCAGGTTGATCGGCTTGATTATGTCCATCCTTCTTTCCTTGTTTGTCAAGATTTTTATTCTCGCCTCGGTTCAAATCTTCACCTTTCCTCTTTCTCGAATTCTCCATTTGCTTTTGATCTATATCTTGGCTAGCAGCTATCTCTTGTGCGCGCTTAACTGTCTCGGCATACGATAAATCCCCATGACTTTTGAGGATATGCCTAATTCCTGGTCGCATCCCATCCAGAAATCTACGAGCCTTGTTTAAGTCGGTATCCACCAAGTGGGTTGCAAATCTGCTTAGTTCGGTAAACATCCACTCGTAGTCCTTAACCGACATCCCCTCTTGCCTTAACTCCCAGAATTCGCGTTCCTTTTGCTCACGATAAAACCTTGGGTAGTATTGACCTCTCAAAATCTCTTTGAACTCACTCCAAGTTAGCGCTTCACGCTCTTGCTCAGTTCTGGTTCTCCAATAACCTTCCCACCATCGATCTGCTCCTTCAGTCAGTTGATACTCAGCGCAAATCACTCGTTGAGCATCGCTGCAATCCAGTAGTTTGAAAGTTCGTTCCAGAGAACGGAGCAAATCCTCAACGTAAATAGCTTCCTCTTTCCCAGTAAAGGTGGGAGGTGCATAGCGGCGAAACTGCTCCACTATTTGAGCATGATTGTTCATGGGCACAACCACATCATTCATACCCTGACCAGCTTGATTTGTATGGGATGTTTGGTTAGTAGCATGAGCTTGGTTCGTATCATTCCTTGATTCATGGCATTGGTTAGGTTTTGACCTCTAGGAGTACGTCTCGGAGGCATTGTCCTAAAATTATTGCATGGGGTTTTGTAAAGTTCATCGTGCATAGGGATCTATAGTTCGTCTAAAAAGTAGTTCTCATGGAAATAGTGCATGCATAGAAACAAGTGATTTGTGAAATGTCATAGCGATCGTGTCTATAGAAATTCCTTCACATAGCGTAGCATAGCATAGCATAGCATAGTATAACATTTGCAATAGTAAAATGTCATAGTGATCATGCCCATAGAAATCCTTTCGCATAGCATAGCATAGCATAGTATTTACAATAGTAATGGCTTTTATAATTGATATTAAAACATGCAATAGAAGAAATCTCTTCGCATAGCATAGCATAACATTTGCAATAGTGATAATTTTTGTATTTGCTATTGAAAACACGCAATAGAATTAGAATGTTGAAAACTTAATTTATTTATTTTTCTTTTTTTTTTAACATTTACAATAGCAATGGCTTTTGTATTTGATATCGAGAACATGCAATAGACTTGAAAATTTTGAAAATTTTATAAAAAGATAAAATAGCATCACATTTGCAATAGTAATGACCATTGTATTTGCGATTGAGAACATGAAATAGACTTAAAAAAATTTCGAAAACTTTACGATAACATAAAATTTGCAATAGTAATGAGTTTTGTATTCATCGTTGAAAATACTTTTAATAGTAATGAGTTTTGAATTTGCTATTGAAAATATCCAATCGACGATTTTGTAAAATGTCATAGTGACCATGTCTATAGAAATCCCTTTGCATAGCATAGCATAGCATAGCATAGTATTTGCAATAGTAATAACCTTGTATTTGTTGTGGAGAGCATGCAATAGACTTAGAAAATTGAAAACTTAGAACTTTTATGCATATACCTTGTGGAGTTGGCGCGGTATGGCGGAGGTGGATGCTAGTTGTCATAGTTTCTCTCTTTTATAAAAATAAATAAATAAATAAAACTCTCATACTTTTGACATGAAAATAATCTTTTTATTATTATTTTTTTTGAAATCGACAAACGAAATTATTTAGAGAGTCTACAGAACCGTGAATGGCTCTGATACCACTTCTGTCACGCCCCATTTTCGAAAAGTGTAAAACTTGATTTTTCATAATTAAAACTTCTAAGAACAAGGGCATGAGTTTTCAATAAATCCCAACCACAATAAATTTGAGCGGAAGCGTGAATAAAACTTAACATTAATTTAAAACAGGAAATTCACTTAACGCATCAAATAATAGTACTCGACTATTCAAGAAGTTTAAATAGAAACACAATTTTCAGTCTTGTTTTAAACTTGACAAAAACTAAAGATACCAATCCATAGAGAAGAAAATAAAATAGCATTTAAAATAACATCTTCGCATCCACCGCCTCGTACCACATCCAACTCCTCAACTTTAAAAGTTTGATAGAAATGGGTGTGAGCTTTCAACTCGCTCAGCGGGGATTTTTTTGTCAATATTAAACACAAATCATACAAACCATAAATGAATAGCTACAACACACTGTCAGTCGTTCATAGATGTTGGCCAACCATAGATTTAGCTCGAAAGCTACTGTTGTTTTAGCCCGAAAGCTACTGTTGTTTTAACCCGAAAGCTACTATTGTTTTAGCCCGAAAGCTACTATGGAATGTTGCATTGAGACATAGATAATTCATACAATCGCATTTAACATAGTCAAACATGGAACACGTTCGCCAATGTTAAGAAGAAATCATATAAATCATAAATGAATGGCTACAACACACTTTCATTGTTTTAGCTCGAAAGCTACTATGGAATGTTGCATTGAGACATAGATAATTCATACAATCGCATTTAACATAGTCAAACATAGGACACGTTCGCCAATGTTAAGAAGAAATCATATAAATCATAAATGAATGGCTACAACACACTTTCATTGTTTTAGCTCGAAAGCTACTATGGAATGTTGCATTGAGACATAGATAATTCATACAATCGCATTTAACATAGTCAAACATAGAACACGTTCGGCAATGTTAAGAAGAAATCATATAAATCATAAATGAATGGCTACAACACACTTTCATTGTTTTAGCTCGAAAGCTACTATGGAATGTTGCATTGAGACATAGATAATTCATATAATTGCATTTAACATAGACAAACATAGTTTTGAAAAGAGTTTAGAATCACCCACTTGAATGTAGTTTCGTAAAGATGCGAATGTAGATGCTCGTGCTTGAAAATCCTAGGTTTGAGGACCCTCGTTTCCTACATTGAAAAATAGTTAACTTAGAACTTGGATTTAAAAAATTAATATATTTGGAATAATTTTAAAAGGTAATAAAACCATAACCTTGATTCGAACGTCCGGTTATGGAAAAATAAGCAATAGTGTTGTTTTATTAGGGTTCTTGAAATTGGAAGGGTAAAATTGAAGTTTTGGGTAAATTGGAGGCTCAATTGAATAAATTCGGAGCTTTGGGGCCAATTAGATAAATATGAGGGCCGAAATTGGAGTTTGGATAAGTGGGGGCTCAATCGAACAACATTAAAGTTTTGGGATTAAATTGAAAAGGGGCTAAAGTCTGGAGGGTCAATTGAAATTTTTGAAAAAATGGATTTATACATGGATTTTCAACCCTAAAATCCCTAAACTCGCTGCCCGTTTCTTTTCCTTCTTTCATTTCTCTCCCTTTCGGCCAAAAAGAAAATAGCGCAGCAATCGGGCGATTGGCGAAGGCGGCAAACGGCGGCCAGCGGCTCAAGAAGGCAGTGGTGGTGAAAGGCGACGGCCACCCATTTCCTCCTTTCTCCTTCTTCTAAAAATCCAAAACCCTCTCCCTTCCTCAGTCGCCGTCGGTTGCCGAAGGTGTAGGCGGTCGGAATTTCTTCGTCGTCGGTCCGTCGGAAGGAACCAGCTAGCGGCGTTAGCCGTGGACGCGGAGGCCTCCCCTCTTATTTGACTGGTTTGCGACGGTGGTTGAGTCGGACGACGGCGGGGTTGTTGGGTGGCAGGCGTGGTTGCTGTGGCTAGGTGGCGATGATGCTTTTGGACAAGCGGGAAAGATTTTTGTAGTTGGTGGTGGTGATTGTTTGTTTTGGCCGTCTGGTTTTGAAAAAGAAAAGCGACCGGCTAAGTCGGTTTCAGTTGAAATCTTGGGCCTGGAATGACGGCTTGATTGCAGTTTCTATTTTGCAGCCGAAACTTTATTTGGTAATTGGTAACTTTTGGCTGTGATGGCGTTGGTGGTTTAGGGTGGTGAGTTTTGAGAATTTTTGGAAAACAAGATTTACCTGTTGTTGTTGTTTGTGGCTGTGAATGTGTTGAAAATGTGGATGTTGGGGATAAGGTTTTGGTATATAATTCAAGACAAAACAATTAAATAAAAGAATTCATTTTTGTTTTTGAAAAGTTAGAGTTGTGGTGGGCTTGGACCAAGTTATAAGGTTTAGATTGGGCTTGGGTTAGGATTTTGTAAACAAAATGATGTTGAATTTGGGCCTTAGTAAAATAAAATAATTAAAATATAATATTGTTTAAATTTGGTTTTGGTAAAAATAGAATAAAATAAAAATAATGTAATTGGATTTGAATAAAAGGGCTTATTGGACTAGAAATAATAAACTATAAAATTAAAATTAAAATTAAATAAAAAGAAAAATTGGGCTCAATAAAATAAAAACTTGGGCGTTACAACTATGGTGCGTACCCAAGTTTGAAATGAGACAAGTTGGACTGGTGGGCAACGTGTAAAATCAAGGCAAGATCAAATGTTGAGTTGATCAAGCCTCTACCAGAGCAATCATCTCAAGAGGAAGCTGTAGATACACGCAATCCAATTTATTTGGACGATATCGATTTTTAGTTGCATGACCCCAATGATAATGACGTGGATGAACTTGTTGACGAGTCAGATGATGATGCAGAAGAAGAGTTACTCACCGATCAAGATACAGATCAAGAATCTGACGAAGATGAGTTTGGTGATAACTTTAATGGTGAAAGTGTCGGATCATAGGATTAGTTTGGTTGAAATATATGTAAATTATTCATATTGTAAAATACTCTTTTTTTAACTAATTTATTTTATGTTTAGATTTATGAAAACGATTGACGTATAATATATGCTGTTATTTTGTAAAATGCTCGAATAATCTGGTAATTTTATCAAACGCCGAGAGGTCGTAGATCTAGTAGCCTAGGTCAATCGGATATGGGGTTGGCTAATCATTTAGCTGATTTCGATGACGATTACATGGGCATTAATACTGATCATTCAGCGCTGACCATGGATACTAACACACTGACACTGACACTGTCCGATGCGGTTACATCCCGATAGCCAGTTGGTCCCACCATGGAGGGGAGTTCTTGTTTATATTAACGGGAAGAAGTAAGTAAATTAATTATTTAATAATTTTATTTATCATTATTATTAAATTACATTTGTAACCACGAACACAATTACAAACTACACAATATAGAGGTCAAGCTGGCCAATATATTTCGGGAGATTATGGAGAAGGAGCTCCATCCCACCGGGTGGTCCTACAAGGCAGTCCCTAAGGAGACTCGTCGATTCTGGTGGGACATATTTCAAGTAATTATTATTTTATTTCCAAATTTATTAATCATTACTGTTGTAACTTGAGAATCATGTATCAATTGAATCGTAATTATTGTTTTATTTTGTATGATATTTGTTATTGGGACACGAACGAGTATAATGTACAACAGATAGAGAAACCATTTAAGGTAACGATGGGGGACAAATATGGGAAGCAACTGAGCGAGTATAAGTAGCATTATGATTCTCATGGTGGTCAGCTACCGACATGCATTACCGAGGAGGTCTGGAGGTAAATGATTATGTTATATGTTTTCTTATTAAATTTGAATTTTTTTATTTATTACAGATAATTTATATCATCTTATATATCGTGCATTTCAAATCGGGCTTGGAATTTTGATTGGGATAAGCCCGAGAACAAGAAGAAATCCGAGCAGTGCAGACGAAATAGGAGGAGCGAGCCTGCTGGTCCGAATACTGGGATGTCGAAGCATGGGGGGGTCTAGATCTTTAGTCGATTATGCTTTGGATATTGTAAGTAATTTCAGAATATACTATATTATTTGTTTGTTTATTTTTAATGTTAATTATTTGAAAATTTTATTTGGATACAAGAGCGGGAGTCGAGTGCGCCGGCTAATACGTACCAGGTTTTTGTACGTACGCACAGGAAGGATGATGACACGTGGATTGATGCGAGATCCGGTAATACTAATGTGAATCTCTTTCTTATTCTTAACTTGTTCTTTGGTTTTAATATAGAATTTACTAACGAGTTGTATTTCAGGAGGAGTACGAGCGACGTCTAGAGGAGGTACGTGCATTTTCCCAGGATCCGGATAGCGAGGTTGACCATGACCGAGTATATCTCAATGTCGTCGAGTCGAGCAAGGGCCGATACTACGGCACTGGCTCGTTCAGGAAGGTGGTTGCTGCAATGAAGGGTTTCGGAGGCATCTCTTCTTCCTCCTCCTCCCAGCATGATAGACCCACATGACACAGCTCCAGGCGCAGAGGGAGGATTTAGAGGCCACGAGACAAGCTCTAAAGGTGATGGAGAAGTGATACACCGAGTCTGAGTGACTACATGAGCAGCAGTGCCAGCAACAGCAGTCTTTTCAGGCGCAGGTGAACGCCCAGATGGCCGAGCTGTTAGTTCGTTTGCAACAGTACCCCCCGCAGCAGCCTTCCCCGTCATAGGATAATTTTATATTTTTATAAACTTTGTTACTAAAACATTTTGTCGAACAAATGTAATGATTGTAAATCTCCAAATATATTTATAGTAATTGGATTATTTATTTGTCTATTTATTAATAATTTTTTTCTAAACTTTTTGGGGTATTTTAATAAATAAATAGTAATTCAAATTAATATTTAAAAGTAATTTTTTTATAAAAAAAGATAAAAAATGAAGGGAATTCCCCTTGGAAAAACCGAGGTCACGAATCCCTTGGAAATTTCCTCATTTTTAAAAATATTATTTTTTTAATATTTTCCAAAAAAATTGAGGGGAAAACCAAGGGGATAGTAACCCTTGGTTTTTTCCGAGGGCCAAATATCCCTCGATTTTTCCGAGGGCATGTATACCCTTGGTGTTTTCGAGGGAAATTTCCCCCTCGGATTTTCTTAGGGTATTTTTGCCCTCATTTTTTCTGAGGGCATATACAATCAGACCCAAGGGATTTTACTGAAGAGAGGAACCTTCAGTAAAGGGTAAAACTCCCCCGGGAACTTTTAGTGAACCAAACTCTTGTGCACCCTAATTATAATCAATTAATTTAAAGCACGTAAGTTTGCTTGCAAGAGTACGAGGTACTCGTAGGCGATGAGTTTGACTCGAGTCGTATCTCTCGAGGAAACAACTGTTCGGAGTTTTGAATATTTTTCTCAATTTACGAACTAAAATAAAATACATGTACATTTGGGGTTTTAAAAGAACTTGAATTAATCATTATAAACTAAAGCAGCAATTAAACTAAGGATAACTAAATTAGCTATTCTAAACTATATTATCAACTACGAGCAATAACTAAATTATCAATAAAACACTACGAAGATTTAAATCTAATTAACGAAGCTAAGAACATTACTATAAGAAACTACCATGAAACAATCACATCATACGAATCTAAGAACGAATAATTAAGCATAAATCAAGGTTCATAAATAAACTAGATTAACCAATTATCCAATATCCAATATCAAGCGTTAAACGATTAAACTAATTAAACTAGTTCTAGAATTAACTAAAAAATTAATCAAGCAATTAACTATAAGATTAACTACGAAATTAACTAAGAGTTTAGAGTACTTATTGGAACTAATAAAAGTAGTAAAAAGCTCCAGCTATTTCGGAGTTGCACGTTGATCTTGGGCGAAGATTGAATCCCGAATGCGAATTCGATGTTTTGGGCGCGTTGTTCTTCGATCCTTGATCTCCGTCTTCAAATCTCGTTATGAGCTGTGGGATTACGTTTATTATAAGCTAAAATACCCTAGGTAGTCGTGTGTTTATCCAAAAATCCGAAATATGAAGGGTATATATAGATATTACTAGTCTTGGCGCACAAGAAACCCTAAAATCCGAATTTCTGGTCTTTACGTCGACGGTGCGTCGATCGACGCAGACAGGCTCTCGGCGTCGACGCTACCTGGCACGCGCATCGACTGGGCAGGGGCGTCGATCGACGCTGGCTGGATCGACGCAACAGAGAGTTGCGTCGGCCTTGCGTCGACTATGCATCGATCGTCGCGGGCGGTGGCTCGCGTCGACAGAGCGTCGACGCTACAGAGAGTCTGTCTCGCTTTCTCAATCTTTTTGCTACTCGTTCACTAGAAAGCTCGTTCTCCTATTCTTGAACATCGAACTTCGTCTATTACGTGCTGAACTCTTCCGATTACTTAGCTGTAAGGTGAAAAACAATGAAATATCACCTAATTGCATCAATTACGATCAAAATACGGTAAAATAAGCTGGAATTATAAAAATACGGAATTATGCTTAAATCATCCAACTTATACCAAAAACAAATAGAAAAACGAACTAAAAAGCTAATAAAAATAAGGACAAATCTACGTAAATCAACTACCCCACGCTTAATTGGTTTGTTCGTCCTCGAACAAACGATAAATTCAAAGTATAACTAGAATGAAAAGTAAGTTCAAGCAATGAGTCGTGCTATGCTACATATATAATTTTGAAAATATAGGTACGAGTCACGCAACGCCAAACACTTCACCCTTATTACATTATCACTTCAAAACAAATTCATGCATCCTCTCAAAGGGAAATATATAGGGGTGATCACTCAAAGCACTCAAGCAGTTGCTACATGGGAAGTATATACACTCAAATCATACAGTTACAAGTACAATAAATAAGCACCGAAAATCAATCTCTTCTCAACCGCAAATTAAGTGTGTTATTAGCAAAGAATCAGAAAAGGTCTTTTCGGGTTGTAATGTAAGGCTCTTTGGACGGGTATGGAATATTTAAGTCGTGTGGCTAAATAACTCACTCAACCTAATCTAACCAAGAAGCAAACGCTTCACCTCGTTCAAAAGAAAAACCTCACTAAACACTCATAACGTAGCCTTTAAGTATAGGCTATTTCTCAACTCGAAACTTGTAAAGCGACTGTAAGCTCAAACCACTTAAGAACAATTGAAGCTTATAAATATGCTTCTCTAACAACACAAGACTCACCAATCCTTATTTTAAAAAAATTATTATATTTTGTCTTTCCCCCTTTCTTATTTTTTTATGGGGTATTCTTTTTTTTTTTTTTTTTTTTTTGGATGGTGGTATTTACTTACAAAATAATAAATTCCTAATAAAAATTTTCAAGACTCAAATAACCAATAAAAATACGAACTCCTACCCCACGCTTTTAATGTGTTAGAAGGGGGCGACTTAATAAAATCACTCAAGGCTATAGGCATGGATTATTTGGCTATGATTGGCTCATTCGGAATTTATAGGGGCTAAAAATATATGTATATGGCCGGAATAGAGTTTTATATGTGCCTTAACGTCATTTTCAAAGTCAACTACACACAGCGGTATCAAAGAAATATCAAGACTGAAACTTATTCAAGCACATGTAAAGATGATAATTCACTCAGGCTACTCACAGGCGTTTTGCATGAAAAGGTTTTGAATTGACGCTGCTTTTAAGGTTTTGCGAAATCAATTGCGTCCAAGTACCATTTTACAAATAATAATAAAATTTTTGAAAAATTATGCACTTATACACGCTCAAAAGACATGAACATCAAATCAAACTTAAGTAACCTTGACAGGAAAGCCATACAAACACAATTAAGCATAGAAATAGCAACTAATCACGTTTAAGCATATAATCATTACAGGTCAACTATAAAAAATTACACAATTAAGCATTACAAATCACACTCGACCACCCCCCTCTCTAAAAATCCCGGCAATCTCCTGATTACCACAAGTACGTCCAAATCAAAAAGAGGAAGGAAAAAGAAAACATCCCTGAAATAATTAGTAGTCGAGCCGCTACTTGTTGAATTGTGCAATCGCTCGCTTCGTCATCTTACGTGATGTGAATCGTCCTAAGAAAAATAACAAAGAAAAACAAGCCAAAGTAAAGAAAATATAATATTTTTGGATTATTATATTTTTCTTTTTTTTTTATTTAAAGAAAGCATAAAAATAAAGATACAAGATTTAGAACTCGCGGGAATCATCGTCGTCCTCGGGGCTCTCGTCAACATCCATGCTCGGTTGGGGATAAGCCGCGTCAAACCGCTCCTAGAGCATCAAAATGCGAGCTCGCATCTTCCTCAAGCTCCTACGGTTTTGCTCATGGTTCATATCACTCTTCTCGTCGATGATTTGGATCTTGTCGAGCATCTTTAATTGAAATGCCCAGTTTTCCTCGAAAAATTGGCCCCAATTGGGATTCGGGCCCGAAGTAGAACAACGGGATTGCTCTATATCCGTATCATCGTAGTCATCGTGCGGTCGGGACGACGAACCTCCTCGAGTTGAAGACCTCACTCGGGGTGCCGGTGCACGCGTCAAAGGAAGTGAAGTCGTCCCGAGTGGGCTAAATCCACTTTCGGCCGGATCGAACCCGAAGTGACAGGCGAGGCCGGTAATGTACGGCGCGAAGGAGAGAAGTGGTGTCTTGCTTCCCGGCGTACCCTTAGTAACATTGTAAAGTCCTTGTAAAATCAACGGGTATAGCCGGACTTGACGGCCATCGAGAAGATATTGTAGAATGTAGAGCTTGGACTTGGTCGCGTAAGTGGCCTCATTTTTGCATAAAATTATGTGACCGAGGATTTTGTAGGCAACGTAGAGGGCATCGTCTTGAATCTTTGTGCAAGGAAATCGCTTGCAATCGCCCGTGTTACCCCCGATGATCATTCCCCAAAAAGAGGCTAAATCGAAGTCTTGAACGCCTACCGGGTGGTCCCCTTCGGTTGGGAAACCAAAAATGTTGCCAAAAATCTCCTCGTCGACATAAATTTCATTCCCACCTAGCCTACATGTGAACGTCTCGTCGTTCCGGATTACCAAAGTAGAGAAGAATTCGAGCATAAGCTCGCTAAATCCGGGGAGGTGCATTTGGGCGAAGTACCCACAACCGAGGCCATCGACATAGCGGGAAAGGTAGGTGTGGTGTTCCGAACCATTCGAGGCCTCTTCCTCAAGTCCATTGACGTTCAAAGTCCTATGCGTAGCGAACCCCCATTTTCGAATATTCTTGAACAAGTCCCCTTCCTTTTTGTCGTAGATAGGGAACGGTGCTCCATATTTCCCCGAGATATCCTTTCGTTTACCCGCTCGAGACATTATCAAATAATAAAAAGTGGAACGGGAATGATAAACCTTGAAAATAAGCCTCCTTGCTTCTTTGGGGAATTTTGTCGAACTCTTGGCGTGCGTGTTCAACTAACAAAATATTTGAGTAATCCTTGCACCAACAACTTCCCAACATAACCAAACAATGATAATATAGTCCCAAGAAGGTTCTAAGCGAAGTACCTCAAGGATAGAAGCTTGAATTTCGCCCATTTCCAAAAATTTTCTCCAAGCCCTACGTAGCCCGTGTTGGAGAATTGACTTACATGCAAGATAATGGATGGATTTTCTGGGTATGTGGTTGAGTTTTTGTGGGTGAAGTGTATGAATTTCTAGAATTTTTGAAAGAAAAGAAAAATTTTGAAGAACAAGAAGAAAGTGAAGAAGGAAGGAGAAATTTGAAGTTGGGGGATGAAAAATGAAGGGAAAAAGGGTGTTAGGGCGTTTTATAAGTTGTTTTTATGGCCATTCCCGCGGGTCAAGATGGATACGGGTTGGGTTGGTGGGCCAAAATCCGAATTAAAACGCTTTTGGGCCGGGTACGTGGCTCGCGTCGATCGACGCAAGCCAGATCGACGCAGCAGAGGCTGTTTTCTCGGCAGTCGCATCAACGTCGCATCGATCGACGCGAGCGGCCTTAGCGTCGACGCGGGCGGAGTTCTGGGCAATTTTTCCTTCGCTTGTTTGATTACTTCTTCTCGTTCGAGTTCGTCCATCTGTTCTAAACAAATAAAAACCAACATAAAACAATAAATAAAATGAAAATAAAATACAAAAGGATACAAAACGCTCAGGTTGCCTCCCGAGAAGCGCAATTTTTAACGTCGCTTGCTCGACGCTATCTTGTTCGTTTAATTCCAACTGTATGGTGGATCTCCAAATTCCACCATCTTGCGATTGCGATTCTTCTTTCTTTCATCATGATAAGGCTTCAGTCTATGCTTGTGAACTTGAAAGGATGAATTTTTGACCTCATCATACAACGTGATTACTCCATATTCGTCCATCTCTTTTATCAAGAACGGTCCGCTCCATATAGCTCCAAAATCAGCCGGATCATACCTACGTTCGTGATTATACAGCACTAATTCCCCAACCTCATACTGCAGGTTTTTGACTTCCTTGGTGCGAACCTCTTTTGATTTCCTCTTATTCCTAGTCTAATCATCAAAATATGCTCGCCCTTATTCTTTGTGTTCGAAAAAAGTTTGTTAGGGCCGAGGGAATCGTACCTTGAGCGACTTATTGGTGGCTTCAACTTCACCCTTTGCTCAAATTTATGTGGTTTGCTCTCCACATCGAAATCATCTCCAAATTCTTCTACGATATTGTGTATGTCAATACCCAGCAACTCGATCGAGTCCTCCCCACTTAAGTGCATCTGATCCACAAACTCGTCGTACTCCTTGCTTGAATCCACTCGTGAATCCCCTCCCTCGATAGAAAATCTGGCGTCGTCCCCGTCGCTTAATTTGTTCAAAGTTGTGATTTCTCTTAACTCGTGGACGCATGATGTAACGGGGTCAACGAATGAATCATCCTCTTTCATGACAGGGTAAGGAGTGTTGTGAACATCTTTTAGAGAAAACATCACTGTTTCACCCAAAACTGTCATTGTCATCCTTTCTTTGTGAACGTCAATTAGAGTATGGGAGGTAGACATAAACGGGCGCCCCAATAAAATGGTATGCTCCGTATTCCATTCGGTACTTCGACAATGTCCATAACCACAAAATCAATCGGAAGTACGAGCTCTCCAACTTGTACTAAAATGTCCTCAACTATACCCAAGGGTAGTCGGGTTGAGCGATCGGCCAACTGTAGGCGCATGGTTGTCGGTTTAACTGGTCCAAGATCAAATTCTTTATAAAGTGAATGCAGCATTAGATTTATTCCTGATCCAAGATCCAACATTCCTATTGCTTTCTGCCCATTAGCTAATGAAATAGTGATGCAGAAACTTCCAGGATCGCGTTCCTTGGGTGGCAATAGCTTCTTAAAAATCGCGCTAACTTCCTTCGGCAATGGAACGTATTGAGTCGTCACCAAACGTCTCTATATCAAGGCAAGTTCCTTAAAGAATTTGACGTAGGCGGGCATTATTTTGATTACCTCCAAAAGTGGTAGGTTGATATTGACATTCTTCAAGAGGTTTTATAGCTCCATGAACCTCTTGTTCTCTTTCGCTGGACGCAACCGGCTTGGAAAAGGAACAATATCCTTAATTTGCGTTGTTAATTGCGTCGACAGTGATGGTTTGTCCTTGCCAAGGTTGTTGTTAGGAATTGCCCCTTGAATGGATCCAGGAACATATCTATTGGCAGAATTATGTAGCTTGTCTACTGGTTTAGGAACAATTTCCTCATCCTGGTCCACTATGCCATTGTCAATCTTCTTCCCACTGCGAAGGACATGAACCGCCGACGCTTGCTCTGCTTGACTTGGGAGCTTGTCCTTCTCCTTGTTTGACCTTGCAATGTCAGTTGCTAGTTGTCCCATAGTTCTTTTCATCATATCCATGGTTTTAGCTAGATCATGCACAATTCCAAAAATATGGTCAATTCCATTCACCTTCTTTGAGAGTTCATCAATCCTTGCATTCACCTTTGTAAGTCTCTCTCTATTGCTGATTGTCTCGGCCACTTGATTTTGCTGCCAAACCAATAATTGATCATTTGGTCGAGTCGTATTAGGTGCCTGCCCTTGTGTATAAAAATTATTTTACGTCGGCGGCACTGGTGCTTGAGCATATTGTGGTGGGGGATATTGCGGGTCAGGTGGCATATGATTTGGGTTCCCAGGGCCCAACTTGAAGAGAGGATTATCACGTTGCGGTGTGTACTTCTTTTGATTCGAATAGTTTTGGATCGCGTTAACCTCCTCTTGCTGCTCAATGTTGTTTGGACACACGTCTTCTAAATGCTGGGAGGATTCGTACTGGTTACCAGTCACAGCCATCTTCTGTGCAGCGGCCTTACTTGCTCGCTAGGCTTTCCAAACAGCTAATTTCTCATCAAATATCTCTTCACATTTTGCCTTGACTAACTTGCCGTCATCTAAATCAGGATCGGGAATGGAAATTTCATTAACCCTCAATTTACCAAGCCGAGAGTTGGTTTCTAGATTTTTCACTTTGCTTTTCCAACACTCGTCTCGCCTCGGTGGCTGTAAAATCTCCGAAATCTCCTCCCCCTGCTATCTCTACTTCTCGTTTCCCATGATCTAACAATCCATCGAAGAAAAACTGGTTAGTCATCTCCAGAGAATAGTTGTGGTGGGGGCAAGCTTGCAAAAGCGTCTTGTAACGCTCCCACGTTTCATGAAATAGCTCTCCATCCAACTGTTCAAATGTAGCAATTTGCCTCCGAAGATGCCCCGTAGTTTGGGCCGAATAGTACTAATTCAAGAATTTCTCACTGATCATATCCCAGTCAGTCAACGAACTAGGCTCTAGGGATAATAGCCATGACTTCGCCTTATCCTTCATGTTGTACGGGAAACAAATCATTTTGTACCTCTTCTTGATTAAGGCCATGAACCACAAATTTTCCAACCTCGTCAACAAAATAGTTTGAAAATGCCAAGGGGTCTTCATGGGCACCTCCATGAAAAGTCGGGAGTAAATTAAGTTGGTGCGGTTTGATCTCCACTTCCCTCGCGGCTGGTCCGAGCACGATTATTGACCTAAAAGGTACAACCTTTGGTCGCACCACATCGCACTGTCTAGGTGCTCGATCTCCCCTTGGTTCCCTAACTCAGTCATTATCTCTCTCATAGTGGTCGTCATGGTCGTAATGGTTCTCGTGCTCGTATCTTCTTCCGATGTTGTTTTGCTCGTAACCATGATCTTGATTAGCCAACCAAGCGTTCACGTGCCTCTGATTGTTAACATAAGGGTTTTACTGCAGAAAATCCTCATTTCTAAATGCCACGTTCTCGACGTTGTGTTGACGCATGGCATTGTTGTTCATCTATTCGTTTTGCCTCATATTTGCCATGTTCGGTGGGTGATTGATTACGTTGTGCTGCTGGACTCCATCTCTCCCCTCGTCTCGTCTCATGTTCTCCATGTCTTGCTGGTAATTAGCCCAGTAGGCTCGGGGTTGTGGTTGTCCTTGCAAACCGACTGGGTCACTCCCATACCCATTACGAATCGGGCGTGGAGGTGATCTTGGTGGCGAATTGCCGTTTCGAATTGATCGTGCTCCTAACATTGTGTCGGGAATTTGGTCGCTCATAAAATCAGTCGCTGTTGAAGAATCGCTCTCGGGGATAAAAACGGGTCTTGGTCTTTGTGGGTTTGAATGGTGGATGTTGTCAATGAATGGTGCAAGGTCGCGTTGAAGTGATCGCCTCCCTTGCATAAACTCAACAAAACATCAACGTACCAAATGACAAGTACCAAGTGCGAAAATAAAATAAATAATAAATAAATAAAAAGAAACTAATAACTTAAAACGAAAAACATCCCATATTCCTACTCGTTGCGTCCCCGGCAACGGCGCCAAAATTTTGAACCAAACTCTTGTGCACCCCAATTATAATCAATTAATTTAAAGCACGTAAGTTTGCTCGTAAGAGTACGAGGTACTTGTAGGGCGATGAGTTTGACTCGAGTCGTATCTTTCGAGAAAACAACTGTTTGGAGTTTTGAATATTTTTCTCAATTTACGAACTAAAATAAAACACATGTATATTTGGGGTTTTAAAAGAACTTGAATTAATCATTATAAACTAAAGAAGCAATTAAACTGAGGATAACTAAATTATCTATTCTAAACTATATTATCAACTACGAGCAATAACTAAATTATCAATAAAACACTCTGAAGATTTAAATCTAATTAACGAAGCTAAGAACATTACTATAAGAAACTACCATGAAACAATCGCATCATACGAATCTAAGAACGAATAATTAAGCATAAATCAAGGTGAATAAATAAACTAGATTAACCAATTATCCAATATCCAATATCAAGCGTTAAACGATTAAACTAATTAAACTAGTTCTAGCATTAACTAAGAAATTAATCAAGCAATTAACTAGAAAATTAACTACGAAATTAACTAAGAGTTTAGAGTACTTATTGGAACTAATAAAAGCAGTAAAAAGCTCCAGCTATTCCGGATTTGCACGTTGATCTTGGGCGAAGATTGAATCCCGAATGCGAATTCGATGTTTTGGACGCGTTGTTCTTTGATCCTTGATGTCCGTCTTCAAATCTCATTATGAGATGTGGAATTACGTTTATTATAAGCTAAAATACCCTAGGTAGTCGTGTGTCTGGACAAAAATCCGAAATATGAAGGGTATATATAGATATGACAAGTCTTGGCGCACAAGAAACCCTAAAATCCGAATTTCTAGCCGTCACGTCGACGGTGCGTCGATCGACGCAGGCAGGCTCTCGGTGTCGACGCTGCCTAGTGTGCGCGTCGCCTGGGCAGGGGCGTCGATCGACGTGGGCTGGATCGACACAACATAGAGTTGCGTCGACTGTGCGTCGATCGTCGCGGGCGGTGGCTCGCGTCGACGCTCTCATCGATCGACGCGACAGAGAGTCTATCTCATTTTCTCAATCTTTTTGCTACTCGTTCTCCTATTCTTGAACCTTGTTTAATATATACACATACACACATACACACACACACACACACACACACACACTAGTTTAACACCCTGTGTTACACGAGATTTATCAAAATATAAATATAAAAAATATTTATGACCATTATAGAGTTTCTAAATCTAAAAATAAGAAAATTTCAAAAGATATCGTATTCTCAGCTCGTATCTTCTACAAATGGCTAGCTGCTATTTATTAACTATTATTTCTTATTGTTAAATAATTTTTATCTTAATATTTAGATTAAATTCATTAATAATTTCATATTTACATACGTAATAAATTCAAACCTTATTACATGCTCAATCCATGTCTAATTTCTATTAATTAATTATTATTAAATATTTTATATTTTAATATTTAAACTAAATTCTATAATTATTCATAGTTACATACTTAGAGAAATTCAAAAGATGTCATATTTTCAACCCGTGTCATATTGTTCTAGTGTCTAATTAATATTTATTAATTATTATTACATAAATTTATATTTTTATATTTAAATAGAATTCATTACTAATATTTATTTACATACTTAGATAATTGCAAGTAACTCGTAATGTAATTATATTATATATTTTAATTCCTAAGAATAAAAATATTATAACTTTTATTCTAAATACAACATATTTAGGCTATTAATAAATAATTAAGTTTTTTTTTCAATTAATATTATCTTATAAGTAATTTGTCTTTTAATTAAGATAAGTAATTTGGATTTTTTTTCCAATTACACACGATTTCTTATATATTTATATTAGAAGAATAAAATAAACTATTGAATTAGAAAAAACATAATCAAAGAAAGATATTAAATTAAGCAAATATAAAAAATGAGAAAGATTAAATTAGGCAAAATATAATAAAAGTAAATATAAAAATTAGGTAGATATTAGAATTCTAATATTTAGTAAGTCTGAAAACCTCTAAAATTCGCCAAGTAAGCATCCGTACCACCAGAAAATTACACATCAGCCCGAATCTTCCTAAGTAGACACGTAGGATAAAAATCATTTCGTTTAGTATGTAGGTGGAATAATAGATATGCATGTAATCACATAATGCTCATTCATAAGGATTTCTTTAGAGAATTCAATCTTTAGGCTTCCAGTGCTTTGGTAAAGATATCAGCAAATTGTTCAAGTGTAGGAACATGATGTAATGTAATTATCTCATCCTCAACCATATTTCTGATAGAATAATGTCTAATATTAGTGTGCTTAGTTTGGGAGTGTTGAATAAGATTGTGAGATATGTTTATAGAATTGGTGTTGTCATAAAATAGTTGAAAAACTTGCCTCAATTCCATATTCAAACAACATTTGCTTCATCAACACAAGATATGAGCAACTACTCCCAAAACAACGCACTCAGTCTGTGTAGTTGATAGTGAGACAAAATTCACTTTCTTACTGAACCATGAGATAGAATTGTTGTCGGTGTAGAAACACCCTCCCGATGTACTTTTATGATCATCAATGTTCCCATCCCAGTCTGCATCACTATAACCTACAATACTAGCACTCATGTTGTGAGAGTAAGATATTCTAAAATTAGAGGTCCCACTAACAAAATAAAGTATTTCACAGCTTTCAAATGGGAATCCTTGGGATCAGATTGGTACCTAGCACACACGCTTACATTATACACTAGTTAGGTCTGCTAGTAGTAAGGTATAACATGCTACCAATCATACTTCTGTAGAGGCTCTGATCTACTGATGTTCCTTCATCATCATTGGAAAGCTTTTTATGACTTCTCATGGGAGTGTTAGGACGTATACATGTTATGAATGAACTCTTTAACCATGGGTTGCGAGTTGAAGCCAAAGATAATATCATTCACATAAATATGTATAATGATCATATCTTTGTTATTCTTTTGTACAAAGAGAGTTTGATCTGGTCCCCCTCATTGATAGCCTTTGTTAAGTAGAAACTTGGTTAAACTTTCATACCAAGATGTAGGAGCTCGTTTGAGACCATACAAGGACTTTTTTGAGGCGATAAACATGGTTAAGTTTGTGAGGGTCAACAATATCCTCAGATTACTTTATGTAAATAACTTCTTTCAAAAAATAATTTAGCAAAGCACTTTTCGCATCCATTCGATACACTACAAAACATTTTTAAGAATTCAATGTATAAAAATATTCAAACAGATTCTAGACATACAACAGGTGAAAAAGCTTCATCATAATCAATACGTTCTTGTTGAGTGTAACCTTGTGCAACTATGCATGCTTTGTTCCTAGTGATATTACAAAACTCATCAGTTTTATTTTAAAAACCCACTTGGTACCTATCACTCAACATGGTCAGGTGCAGGAACAATTTCCCACACATTATTCCTAGTAAACTATTCTAATTAATCATGGATGGCTCGTATCTAGTTTACATCATTAAGTGCATTTTTCACATTCTTTGGTTCAATCACATAATTACAACATGTCACATGAGAATAACTGATCATATTATATAATCTTTTCTCGCATTGTGAAAAATCCTTTCACCAATTATTAGATCATTAAGGTGATCCTTTTAAATCTTAGTAGGTGGGTCCCACCTTAGTTCATAATCATTCTCAGAGGATGTATAACCTATAACATCTTTATCTACAGTTTGTTCATCTTCCTCCATTTTAACATCAGTAGTTCCTTGCACTACTTCATATCGAGTTAAAGAATTATCAGAAGATGATGGTACATCAGGCTCAGGTGTAATAATGACATCATCAAAAATAATATTGACTGAGTCCATGATAGTTTCAGTTCTAAGATTATAAACCCTATTATTGGAGTAGCTAAAAAATTGACCTGCATCACTTTTAGAATCAAACTTACCAAGTTGATCCCTATTATTATAAATGTAGCATTTACACCCAAACACATGAAGATGCTTCATACTAGGAGACCTACCATTCTAGATCTCATATGAATCAATTGCAATACCTTTGCTGATGGTACACTGGATTGATGAGATAACATGTGGTATTTATAGATTCAGCCTTCAGGCCACCATCGTGGTGAAATTTCTGGGAGATAAGAATTACTCATGTCATTTATTGCAATGTACGGTTCTTTTTATCCATCACACCATTTTGTTTCGGAGTCTTAGGTTCAGAAAATTCATGACATATGCCTTTTGAATCATAAAACTCGATAAATGATGCATTTTCAAATTCTCTCCCATGATCACTTCTAATCCTACCAATTTTACATTTCTTTTCATTTTCAACTTTCAGACAAAGAGTTTTGAATAATTCAAGTGATTCTGATTTTTCCCTAATGAAAACTATCTAAGTATATCTAGGAAGATCATCTACTATCATAAGTTATACTCATTACCATTGTGGCTTTCTACCTGAATTGGCCCCATCAGGTCCATGTACAGCAACTCAAGAGTCTACTTCATGGTAACTACATGAAATGCCTTATGCGTAACGCATTTCTGCTTTCCTTTCTAACAAGATTCATAGATACCATGTTGCTTCTCTTGAAGATTTGGAATTTTGCGAACAATACGTGTACTGGACAGAGTAAACAAATGTGCATAATAAATATGACCCAATATTTTATGCCATATCTCAGTATCACTTAGCTTAGTTGAGTGATAAGTAAGTTCATGCGCAACTAAATAATAGTTGTCGACTAATTTATTCCTTATAAGAACATGCTTGTCCAAATTGATAGAAACGAGACATTTATCTTTTATAAACCTGACATTCAGACTCGATCACAAAACTAATTAATGCTTAGTAAATTGGATTTCAAATTTTTGACAAGGAAAACATTCTCGACCTTTGGTAAGCCTTCAACATTCAAACACTCAATACCAATGACCTTGTTACTCATACTAATACCAAAAGTTACTACACAACTAGACACATGAAAAATATCAGTAAGATGGGAATTGACTCTAGTTATGTGTCTGAAACAACCATTATCAAAGTACCATTCTCCTTTCAAAATAGTTTCTTATGCTAACACAGAGATTAAACATCTATGTTTATCTTTTGGTACCCAAACCTTTTTCTCTGTGTGCTTTTTCAAGTTAGCTTTTAGTTTTAGTGTTTGTGACATCACATCACTGGGATTCAATGCCTGTACATTGCTAGCATACAAGTCATGATGCGTTCACTACAAAAAATGAGACCAACTGGAAGGACAAAAGTCGTTCCTACAAGTGTTGTTGTCTTTACTTTTAATCTACAGGAACGACATGTCGTTCCAAAGTTGTCGCTCCTATAGGCATTTGCCTGTATATCTATATGAACGACTTATGTCGCTCCTGTATCTTAAATACCAATAGGAACGATAAGTCGTTTCAAAATTATCGCTCCTATAGAATTCTACCTGTATATATACAGGAACAGCTTTGTGTCGTTCCTGTAGATTAAATAAAAATAGGAACGACAAGTCGTTCCAAAATTGTCGCTCCTATACACTTCTGCCTGTATATCTATTGGAACGACTTTATGGCGCTCCTGTAGCTTAAATACCAATAGGAACGACATGCCGTGCCAGTTCCTCAAATTTTCGCGTCTCAAAAATCTCATATTTATAGGTTATAGGAACAACAAATTGCTCCAATAGTGTTACACAAATTAGAGCAARATGTCCTTCCTATTTTGTCATTCCTATTGATTGTGCACCTATTCAAACAAAATTTTGTTCCAATTTTGTCGTTGCCAATTTAATTAGGTATAAAAAAAATCATTATTATAAGTTAAATTCAAAAGATAGGAATTCATAAATAACTCAAAATAATTTGATATTAAGCATATACATTGCAACACGCAACTTGTACACTTCAAATCAATCCTATTAATTCAACCATTAGCTAGAGTAGTCAAAATGATATTCAAAATAATTATACACTTCAAGGATTCAAAACAATTGTACACTGTGCGTAATTGTTTTTGGAAGTTGAAACTAAGCTGAGCCTCCAGGAGCCTCCATGTGCTTTATATACACACATCATAGAAAAATCAAAGCAACAAAAAAACTGACAAGTATAACCTTGTATATTTAATTAGAAATGGTCGAAATTAAGATTTCACTAACGTAAACAATTAAGAGTCCATATGATCTTTATTACCTCAAAAATAATGCCATCCAAAGCCATTGCATTACTAGCCTCTTCGACAGATCTCATCTCCACAAAAGCAAACTTCTTCTCATGGTTAATATAAACATTAAAAATGGCATCTCCTGAAATCACAATAAAAGGTTATATGCATTTTTCACAACTTTTCTCGATCTAAATGAACAGGAAGTGATTTGTATTGCATGTGGACAAAGCTGGACCGGCAGTGTTTCCTCCAATTGCTGCCATAACATGACTAAAGAAGGTCACTACAGTCTGCAAGAAGAAAAAGAAGACGAAAAGAGGAATTAATTAATAAGAAAAGGTGAACAGCTTGATTGACAATTAATTCGAGTCTACTCTMGAAGTTCTAGAATCCTAAAMAAGACGAGTTCACTTGTATGGGKTTTATTTATATAGAGAAAAGGAACACATTACCTGTTCATTAGCAGAGGGGGGAAGTCCACCAACATAGACTCGTCGAGCATGTCTTGTAGCCTGAGATGAAAACTTTTGAGAAATATTTTTTAAGAACAGAAGTTAGAATAACTGAGAGAGAGAAACACAAAAACAAACCTGCTGAGTCATTGCTTGAAAAGGCATTAGTGGGAGTATGTTGAACTGAAATCGAGTAAGATTAATTTAGAAGCTGGATCAGACAGATTGAATATATGACAACTTAAAAAAAAAAAAAAAAGAGGAAACCTGTCCAGTTGCCACAGGTAACATGTTGGGAAACATTCCGGGCATGGTGGGAGTGGGAAAAAAGAAGCAAAAACTAAAATGCTGCACTTTATAGTTTCCACAAAGTTAATCAATTAATTCATTTTGGCGACAAGAACTTGGTATTCTAGGAACTTTGAGGAGAACATCACTATAGGACTTGAAAATACTAAAGTATCAATAAACTCACACTACCACCTGAAACACGTTGCAAATCAGATGATAACAAAGTTAAAAAATACTGGCAAGATGGTGACAGTAATTCTATAAATAGCACAACCATTGAATTCTTTTCAACTGAAGTGTACCTCGTGCCTCTAAAAAGAATGAGATGAATCCGGAAACCAAAATCCATAATTTGAAAATCCATCAATTTCACTYCACGAACTGCCACGCTTTTTGGAAATTCTTAATTAGTGATTGTAACAACAATAAAATCTAAAAATTGACCATATATCCAAGAGAGAAAAACACAGACTATCAACAAACACAAAACACCAAAAGCATGACTATCAATAAGATATTATTTCAAATTCCCCTCAAATTACTGAAAACGAGATTAGAGCGGAACTCARAAAATTAAGRAAAGAAAACTCGACCACTATTTAAAGCACTAAAGACACTACATTCAAAAACTGAAAAACCCCAATTGAGCAATGTCCTAAATTAGGGTTTATCAGCACTGCAAACACAATTRAATCACGCAAACTACAGACGAGCCCACGAGCTAACCTGCATTCATCGATCAAGTGGGATCGAAGAGAGAAGCAGCCAACACAAAAGGGAAACTATATGAAAGCGCCTGGAGTAGTGGCGACAAGCATTTTAGTTTTTGCTTCTTTTTAATGCAACACAAAGTTATAGTTTCCACTTTATAGATACCACAAAGAGCAATAGTTGCACTTTAGTAGTGGCGACAAGCGCCTGGAGTTGGCTTTTGCCAAAGTTAATCAATTAATTCATTTTGGAATATGAAATGCAACAAGAGGAAGCCCGTCGATCAGATTCTTCACTCCTCAAAGCACCGAATCTGAATTGAGAAATACTGCAAGGGAGTTTTTCCAAAGGGACGATGGAATGCAAGTAGACCTTGCCAAGAGAACTGTATACCTCTCCCGGATTATCAAGTGGTATAGTGCAGATTTTGGACAAGAAAAAGAAATACTAAAATGGATGAAGAACTTCTCGGATGTAAGTAAGGCTGGGCTCTTGACACATCTGTTGAGTGATAGAGGATCTATAGCTGCTTAGAGATGTTAGTGTCCTTTTCCATGGTATTTTTAATACAAATTACTGTGTAAGATGAATATTTATTTCAACCTTATGAAAAAAGTTCAGGAAAAAAAAAAGAATAAAAGGCCAGAATCTCATATAAGTATATTGAGCACAAACATACCAGAGTACAATCTGTGTATATATACACAAAACCTATTGCTTGTTGTTGCTAACTAACATGACTAGTGACAGCTTTCTAACTAACTCCCACATTTTAYGGTTGTAGGTCTAACAAACTCTAGTCCAACGGGCTCTTCTATAAGCATCTAGAAATCTGTTCTAACCGACTGGTTTCTATATTTTYATACACCCACATATGGAGATTTTTGCCCTGCAGGCGGGAAGGCACAGCTAGAGCTAACTTCCTAAATAGATACCGAAAACGAGGGCCACTTAATGGCTTTATGAAGATATCAACTGTTGATCTTGAGAAGGAACAAGTCGTACATCTATGATTTTGTTTTGAACCTTCTATCTAATGAAATGCACATCCACTATAAAAAAAAAGTATTTTATCGAATGAAACACCTAAAAAAAAATACTACCCTCGAAATTCTGAGAACATTACCTAAGGCAATTATTACCGTCGGTAATGCTTCCTTTGATAAATCCTTCAAAAGTACGGTGCCAATGTTTGCCACCATTCTTACCGAAGATAATACCGAAAAACAAAACAAAACAAAACAAAACAAAACAAAAAAGTCAATCAAGAACCACAAATCTCTTACAATACAAACTCGCCTCTCTTTCTTAAAAAAGACTCTTCCTTTTCACACAAGACTTTCTCATTAACCACAAGGTAATTCATTTTTCACACTCGAAAACACAAAGGATCATGGAGTTTCAAAAAAAAAGGACAACAAGCATTATTATTCACTAGTTAGCAAAATAAAAAAGGGGGCCTTTTTCTGCAAAAAATCAGATAGGGTTGTAGGTTGATGAAATGAAATGAATAATAAATGGACCAATCTAATAAAAAGCCAACATTGGGAACTTTGGGATAAATCATCAATATAAAGCCCTAAGAATAAACAACAACGACTAGCTCCTTACTCAAGTAAGTCCAGTGCAAATGGCCGCTGAATGGAACCAGAATGTAACCAAATAGCCTGAAAGTCATATAAATAAAAAGGCGCTTTTAGTGGAAAAAAAGGAGGGAAATATTATTTATTTATTTATTTATATTATATTCATATTAATTTGAAATAATATTTGTAAAATAATTTTTTTAACTCTTTATATAAATTTATTTTGGAGGTTATTTTACTAAATTTATGGTGTGACTATATAAATTTAGGGATAATTCCCATATACTACAATTATATTAACATTAATTCCCAAATAATCATTTAACAATACCTCTTCCCACGTAAGTCAAATATATACCATTCACTCAAAATAAAAGTTAAATTATCATAAATACCCCTAAACTAAAAAAAAACCTTAATATATATTGAATCAACTGTGGAACGGAAGATCAAACAAGAAGAGGGCGCATCATTCCGTCATCGGTATCCGTATCAGGGCACCTC
>BMAC01000956.1:136380-152267 GCA_014905375.1 Phtheirospermum japonicum
TTTTATGGCATATTTAAAAAAATTTAGATTTTATAATATATTTTTCATCTTTGTAAATATTATATTTTAAGTAACGTTAGATTCTTAAAATAAATTTCAAATTTTAAATAAAAAACTTTTTTTTTGTGCCACATCAGAATTGAATTTGTTAAATTGGTCAAAATCAACATTTTTTGGCCTAAAATTGAAAAGCTTTCTGAACAGAATTAAATTTCCGTTACATTTTAGAAAATATTTTTTAAAGTTTTTTATCAATATACCAGAACGCCTTTTTTAACGGCGTTCTGGCATATCGAATATAACATAATGCCTTTTTTAACAGCGTTCTGGTATATCAATATACCAGAACGCCCTTAAAAAGGCGATCTGGTATATCGAATATACCAGAACGTCTTTAAAAAAGGCGTTCTGGTTTATGATATTTTTATTACGAAAATGCCACCGACTTATATTCTAGAACGTCTTTTTTTTTTGAGTCGTTCTAGATTGACTGTTTTAGAATATATTTTCTGCACTAGTGAGCTGTCTATTTCTTGCCCAGATTCTACACAACTGTTTTTCAAAAGTCAATAGTAAGATCTAACTATTGTACCATGCTGGAACTTGGTCAGATGATCCAAGACACATGGAGGATAATTCTGAATTGAGGTGATCCAGTTRGTGTCTTTGGTTATCAAAGGTTAATGTTTAACATTGTATTGTAGTTTTTAGTTGTAGTGTATAACGTAAGGCATCGATTGAAAGCATAATGTTTATTTATTTTTACGAATATAGTTTGATATATATATATATATATATATATATATATATATATATATATTGTTGTTGTTAAATTGGATTTAATCAATATTTAATGGTGCATCAAAAATTCGTCTTAACGAATTGTGTAGGCTCGATCTACGTTTCGTGTAGATAATCTTATTATTTTGAAATTTTCAAATCCAATCATCAGTGAGTGAGAAATTGTACTACGAAGTTGAAAGGTTTTTTAAGTGTAGTTTGTTTATACCACATTCAATGTTAATCAATGTGGAAGAGAGTTTAAAAGTGTTTACATTTTATGAGTGGACATCAAGTGGGCCAGTAGATATTGTGAACTTTGTGTGAACAAAGCTCACGCGGGCCCTCGGACTTGTTTTCGCCCGTCCGCCTTTGGCGGAGCCGAGCGGAGTCGAGCTCGAGCCCGGACCCGATCCTTGGTCCTTGGTCCTTGGGTCTTGGGCAATTGGTTCGAATTGGCTGGTTCGATTGGGGTGGTCCGTATGGATGTCCCGGTTCAACCCAGGCTACCTTTTTAGCTGCGTACATTTTGAACGTATGAAAACAAACATGCTCCTGACCGTTCAGGTACGTTTCCAACGTACGAAAACGTCATGTAGCTTGATGCATGAACGTTACCTCTTGACCAGGTCTGCTGTCATGTTTGAACTCCATAACACCGCCATTTATGGACAACATTAAGCTGCCTTAACTTCCCCCTGCTGGAACCCCTATATAAGGGTGAGAGGCCTATGCGTCATTCACACTAAACATACAACTCAGCATACACAGCTTACAAGCATTCTACACTCATTCATTCTCGTAGCTCTTTCCAAACTCTTCTTGTTCGCCGAAGCTCTGGTATTAACGGTGCTGTTATACCAGAGACGTAGTCGTTTTATCTTTGGGGACGAATTGCCAAAACCGAAGATCACTACCGGGGCAATTTTGTCTTGCAGAAAGAGTGTAAAACTCGACTCGACTAAAAGTTTCATTTCATCATTTTCCATCTTCTATTACAGTGATTATATATTCCCTTTTTTGTTCTCATTATTTTCAACAATCGCAAGACAAAATTTGTGTTTTAACATCACTACTAGAAGATGTCTACCTCTCGCACTCCGACAAGCTCGACAATTGGATTGACAAACTCGACGGCTCCTGCCAATTCCTCCTCTGCTATCCTGAGCATACCGATGACAATCTCTACCCCTACAGTCACGATCAACTCTACAATTGGTGCGTCTACGCCAAACACGAACATCAGTCATGCTGATTTTCTCCTCAACCAAGGAACTCTCGACACCCTCCTAGAGTCACTGTCGAGGAACATCTCGTCAACTTACCTGACCTCAGGCACAACTTCAACTACTGGATCGTTCCCTTATGGGATGGGGACTTCGGTCCAAGCTGTGTCAGCTTCGGCTGTGATCCATCCTACTGGGATGACGAGAAGTTCAGTTCCAAATATGTTCGCAACTGCTCCGCCAACATATTCATCTGTTTTAGCTACCCATTCAATGAGTACGATGGGGACGTTTGTTCCGACTATGACCACTCTGGTGCACTCCTCATGGATTATGCCCGCCGCGGAGAAGCCTCAAGAATTCAATGGTGAAGGCTTCAAGAGATGGGAACAAAAGATGTTGTTCTACCTTGCGATGCTTGGCTTCGCTAACTTCGTGAAGGAAGATGAACCTGCCACTCCGGATGAGTCCAAGACCAGTTTCACTGTTTGTGCCGCTTACGATAATTGGCACAACGGTGACTATCTGTGCAAAGGCTTTCTCCTAAGCAGCCTGGAAGATAGCCTAAGTAATGTATACTCAGACGTAAAGACCTCCTAAACGATCTGGGAGGCACTCGAGAAGAAGTACAACTCTAACGAGGTTGGTACTAAGAAATTTGTAGTGACAAATTTCATGGAGTACAAAATAGTTGATTCTCGCTCGGTTATGGAGCAAGTTCAAAAATTCTAAATGCTGGTGAATGACTTCCACGCCGAGGGGATGGTACTTCCTGATGCTTTCACGGCTGCTGCAATGATTGATAAGCTTCCTCCGAACTGGAAAGACTTCAAGATCTATCTCAAACATAAGCTAAAGAAGATGTCTCTTGAAGATTTAATCCGGAAAGTACGTATTGAGTCCGAAGTTCGAGTTCAGTACCAAAAGTCGAAAGGTTCGTTTGAACCTCGGGTGAACCTACTTAAACAAGGAGACAACTCAAATAAGAGGCCGCGTCCTGGCAACGCAAAGCCGAAAGCACCTTCTTCTCAGAAGTTCAATGGCAACTGCTACAATTGTTGCAAACCTGGACACAGGTCTAAGGACTGTCGCAAGCTAAAGCAAAATAAGGCCAAGACAAGTGACCACTTAGCCGAGAAAGAGCTATTTAGTGATGATCTTATTGCGGTTATCACTGAGGAAGCTAATATGGTCGAGAACTGTGGTCAAAGGTTCATCGACACTGCTGAAACCGCCCATGTGTGTGCAGACCGGAGCTTGTTCTCCAAATATCATCCCTGTGAGGGAAGGAATTTGAACATGGGAAACCAAGCCTCTTCTCAAGTTGCAGGTGTTGGTTCGGTTGTCCTCAAAATGACCTCCCGCAAGGAGATCACTCTGAATGAGGTGCTGCACGTTCCGGACATCCGGAAGAATTTAGTCTCTGATTCAATTCTAATTAGTCGTGGTTTTAATCTCGTATTTGAGGCTAATAAGTTTGTATTGTCTAAGTTTGGAACACCTTTGGGTGAGGGTTACCTTACATATGGACTGTTCAAACTCATTGTAATGGCTATACGCCCAAAACCTATCATTAATAAAATTGCTTCTGATTCCTCTTACTTAACTGAGTGCTCGAGTTTATGGCATTGCAGATTAGGCCACTTTAATCTAATGCAATAAAACGATTGTCAAGTCTCAATTTGCTTAAAGTAAATGAATTTGTTGATTAGAGTAAGTGTGAAATTTGTGTAGAAGCAAAAATGACTAAGTTATTATTTAAATAGGTAGAAAGGAGCACGACACCTCTAGAATTAATTCACATGATGTATGTGATTTGAAGTTTGTGAAAACTAGAGGTGGCAAAAAGTATTTTATTACTTTTATAGACGATTGCACAAGGTATTGTTACCTTTACCTTTTGAYAAGTAAAGATGAGGKTATTGAAGCTTWTAAGAACTTCAAAAGTGAAGCCGAWAATCAACTTAACTGCAAAATRAAATATATTTGAAGTGATAGAGGAGGGGAATACGTAGCTCCYTTTMAYGAGTTGTGCAATGAAAGTGGCATAATTCATCAAACTACAGCTCCGTATGCACCTCAATCGAACGGCATTGCTGAARGCAAGAATCGTACTTTGAAAGAGAATAGTTCTGGGTTACCTCAGAATATGTGGGGGGAAGCTGTAATGGCTAACTAAATCCTCAATAAAATTCCACTTAAAGGTAGGGACGAAACTCCCTATGATTTTTGGAAAGGTAGGAAACCTTCTTATAAATATCTCAAAGTGTGGGGGAGTTTAGCTAAGGTAGAAGTGCCTCTACCGAAGCAAGTGAAAATCGGACCAAAACGGTTGATTGTATTTTTATTGGTTATGCATAGGTCAGATATTCCAGACTTGAACGTCGGAACTACTATTGGGTTAAGGAATGAGACATTCTTTGAAGATATCTATCCTTGTAAGGATAAAGATGCATCCACTTCAAACACTGGTAATGCTGAAGGAACTACAAGTCACGAACTTGTGGGGGTAGAACCTAAGTCTCGTAAATGACCTGGTTCAAAACTTGAAGCTCTAACTCCTAGGCAGAGCACTTGAGCTAAAGTTGTGAAGGATTTCGGTCCCGACTATGTGGTTTTCCTCTTGGATGAAGAACCAACCTCATTAAAAGAAGATTTTTCCAGGAACGATAGTTCATTTCGGAAGGAAGATGCTCAGAGCGAGATCGATTCGATCATGAAGAACCATACGTAGGTTCTGACTGATTTACCAGAAGGTTGTAAACCTTTAGGGAGTAAATGGATTTTGAAATGAAAGTTCAGAGCTGATGGATCAATCGATAAGTATAAAGCTCGTATGGTTGTGAAAGGATTTCTCCAGAAGGAGGGATATGATTTCTTTGATACATACTCTCCTGTGACGAGAATTACCTCTATCTGGGTGCTTCTAGCGATTGCTGCTTTACACAATCTTGAGACTCACCATATGGATGTAAAAATAGATTTTCTAAATGGCGATTTAGAAGAGGAAATTTATATGAAACAACCTGAGGGTTTTGTAAAACCTGGACAAGAAAGAAAGGTGTGCAAACTGGTTAAGTCTTTATATGGCTTGAAACAAGCACCTTTACAATGGCACTTGAAGTTTGACGAAGTGATGATGTCAAATGGCTTCAAGATAAACGAGTGCGACAAGTGTGTCTACATTAAGAATACTAATGATGGTCTTGTTATAGTATGTCTTTATGTTGATGATATGTTAATCATATGTAGTAACCTACAAGTGATTAATTAGACGAAGCTCAAGTTAAAAAGGAATTTTGACATGAAGGATCTGGGAGTTGCTGACATAATTCTTAGTATAAGAATTATAAGAAATTCAGATGGAATTGTCTTGTCACAATCTCATTACATTGAGAAAGTTATCCAGAAATTCAATGCTTAAGATAGTCTTCCAGCAAAGACACCGTTGGAACTCAATGATCACTTAAGTAAGAACAGAGGTGACCCCGTTGCTCAGGAATATTATGATAGGATCATTGGATGTCTGATGTATATCTCTAATTGTACAAGACCTTATCTAGCTTGCTCGGTAAACAAACTGAGTCGATATACGAGCAATCCAAGTGGAGAACACTGGAAAGCTCTTTTGAGAGTTTTGAGATACTTAAAGTATACTCTGAACTTTGGGCTACATTATGATAGATACCCCAGGGTACTTGAAGGTCATTGTGATGCAAACTGGATATCCGACTCAAAGGACTCGTTGTCGACAAGTGGATATGTGTTTGTAATAGGGGAGGAGCTGTTTCTTGGAGATCCACTAAACAGACATGTATAGCCCGATCCACCATGGAATCTGGATTTATCGTTTTGGACAAAGTAGGTGAAGAAGTTGAATGGCTTCGTAACTTTCTGGAAGATATTCCATGTTGGGAGAAACCCGTGCCGCCAGTAATGCTTCACTGCGATAATCAAGCTGCTATTGGAAGGGCAAAAAGTGGTTTGAATAACGGTAAGTCTCGGTATATTCGTCGGAGACATAACACCGTAAGACACTTGATATCGAGTGGGGTTATCTCAGTTGACTACGTAAAGTCGGTAGATAATCTAGCGGATCCATTCACTAAATATATAGCTCAAGATCAGATGTATAAGTTGCTAGAAGGAATGGAAGTGAAATCCACATCTTAAAGATGATTGTAGTAGAAATCCAATCATTATGAGTGGAGATCCCACAAACTTGGTTCAATGGAAAAACTAAACTATAATGTCTGGGCAAGTAAAACTCTACGATCCTATTTCCTAAACGACAAAAGTAGAGTTTTAATCTGTCACGTGGTGAGGATAAATCTCTGATTTTTAATGATTCTTGTGCAGGTATTTGACTTGAGTATGACATAATACTCATTTAAGAATCATCTATATATGTAAGCGAGAAGTGAAGGCCGCTTCTACTGAATGCTTATGAATCCAAAGAAGTTGTCCATGGCCAAAAACGGACACAAACGTGAGAATGGAAGAATTCTGAGACCTTAGTGGGTTGGTACTATTCTCTAGTATACACGAAGGGGAATAGTTCAAGAATTATGTTCACTAATATGCCAGTATGCTCGGTAGTATTAACTAAGGAGGGTTCAAGGCCACAAGCACCCTATCCCTATTCTCTATTGTCTCTTAAGGACTGAGCTACGTATTTGCATACATGTTTTCTTTTTGGCTATTCTCACTCATGTGGGGATTATTGTTAAATTGGATTTAATTAATTTAATGGTGCACCAAAAATTCATCTTAACGAATTGTGTAAGTTCGATCTACGTTTTGTGTAGATAATCGAAGCATCTTGAATTTCTCATATCCAATTATTAGTGAGTGAGAAATTGTACTACGAAGTTGAACGGTTGTTTAAGTGTAATTTATTTATCCCACATTGAATGTTAATCAATGTGGAAGGGAGTTTAAAAGTGTTTACATTTTATGAGTGGACATCAAGTGGGCCAGCAGATATTGTGGACTTTGTGTGAACAAAGATCACACGGGCTCTCAGACTTGGATTTGCCCGTCCGCCTTCGACGGAGCCGGAGGCAGAGCCGAGCGGAGGCGAGCTCGAGCTCGGACCCGAACCTTGGACCTTGGTCCGAATTGGCTGGTCCGATTGGGGTGGTCCGTATGGGTGTCCCGGTTCAATCCAGGCTACCTTTTTAGCTGTGTATGTTTTGAACGTATGAAAACAAACACACTCCTGATCATTCAGGTATATTTCCAACGTACAAAAACATCATGAAACTTAATGCATGAACGTTACCTCTTGACCAGGTCTGCTACCATGTTTGAATGCCATAACACTGCCATTTATGGACGTTATTAAGCTGCCTTAATTTCCCCCCGCTGGAACCCCTATATAAGGGTGAGAGGCCCATGCATCATTCACACAGAACATACAACTCAGCATACACATCTGCACTCTCATTCTCGTAGCTCTGTCCAAACTCTTCTTGTTCGCCGGAGCTCTGGTATTAACGGTGCTGTTATACCAGAGACGTAGTCGTTTTATTTTTGGGGACGAATTGCCAAAACCGAAGAGCACTACCGGGGTAATTTCGTCTTGCAGAAAGAGTGTAAAACTCGACTCGACTAAAAGTTTCATTTCACCATTTTTCATCTTCTATTACAGTGATTATATATTCCCTTTTTTGTGCTCATTATTTCTAACACACACACACACACACACACACACATACACACACATACACATACACACATACACAAACACACACACACACACACATATATATATATATATATGGGATTGGGTTCAAATGAGAACCCCATCATTATATGTGAACCTAGGTACTAATCTTGGCCTTAGATCTAATAATGTGTGTGCACCAGATTCTTCCTATTTTTTTAATTTCATTAAATTAATTATATGGTAAGAAAGGGTGTTTATGTAATTTTACATAATGCTATGAATCAGAATAAACCACGAAGTCAATTCTGCCAAACCTATTCGTAAACCCTCCCCCGTATCTTCCCCAAATCCCGTCCCCTCCCAAAATCAGCCGCCAAGCTCTCTCCACCAAGCTCAGTTGCCCGACTGATGGAGTGCGGCGTTGCCCCAGATTTCCCGATTTCAGAAATTGGCGACCCGCAGCACCGGCGAACAGACGACGATGGAGACGGCAATTAGGGTGGCGGCGTTCGACAGCGACAGTGGCGACCAACAGCGGTGGGGGTGGCTTCGACTTAAACCGGCAGACAACCTCTCCAACTTCTCCGAACGACGGCTTCAGGTCGACTGAAATCGACGGCCGACGTTGGCGAAGGCTCCAGCGGTGATGGCGTTCGGCGGCTCTTCCGGAGAATGTGGGCAGTGCGTCGAAGGCGACGACTTCAATCGGCGGGCAACAGCACTCGACTGCCGGTATTGGCGAGGGCTCCAACAGCCGTGGCTTGGCGAATGGTAAATGGCCGTAAGTGCCGGCTGAGGTGATGGTGATGGGTTGGAATGTGGGATGGTGTCGGCTGTAAGTGCCGGCTGAGGTGAGGGCTCCAACGGCCATAAGTGCCGGCTGAGGTGATGGTGATGGGTTGGAATCGACTGAGGTGATGGGTTGGGAATGGTGATGGTGCCAGGCGTAAGTTCCGGCTGCGGTGAGGGCTCCAACGGCCAAGTGCCGGCTGAGGTGATGGGTTGGAATTGGGCTGTCGTGGCTTAGCGGTGGCGATGGTTCTGCGAACGGCGGCAGTGGGGTCGTTGGATGGTGGCGATTTTGTATTGCTGGGGTTGATTCGGACGGCTGTGGTTGGGGTTTAGATCCTTTGTTTGCCGGCTATGGCCGGGGGTTTTTGGGTTGGATTTCGAACGGCGGCGATGGTGAAAAATAAAAAGCAGTGGTAGTGTAGATCAAAATCACTGTAACAATATAAGAAAAAGCACTCCAAATATTGCACAGTGCAATTACATATCCAGATTCATTGTGCTTTTTATACAGTACTGTAGTGCTAAAATCAGTCATGTGCGATGCTTTTACTATCCATTTTTTTTAATTTAATTATATTTTTTTTTCATTTTAAAACATGCAATATGTATCTTAAATTGTAGATCTTGAGAATTTGATTAATTTGATATATAATTCATTCAAAACAAAAAAAAATTGAAAAAGTTATGGTTTGTTGAAAATTTGAGTTTTATTTCAAAATTTTGAATTTGCAGTTCATAGACGAAATTTGCGATACTTTTTGTATACAATCGTAGTGTTTTTTTATTTAATCTATTGTGTTTTCTAAAGAACAACGTAGTGCTCTTTATAAATGTTGATATATGTCCAAAATACCCTTTTTAATTAATTAATATATTTTTCTTACAATATTACCATGCTGACATGTCATGTTCTCAACCATCAAGATTATCCAATCTAATTGTCAACATGAGTCCTAGGTTCACATATAATGACGGGTTCTCATTT
Source organism: Phtheirospermum japonicum (assembly GCA_014905375.1). Taxonomy (NCBI): domain Eukaryota; kingdom Viridiplantae; phylum Streptophyta; class Magnoliopsida; order Lamiales; family Orobanchaceae; genus Phtheirospermum; species Phtheirospermum japonicum. The sequence goes on from BMAC01000956.1 coordinate 145,835, forward strand.
GAACCCAACCCTCTCTCTCTCTCTATATATATATATAAAATGCATATGATATGTCATTCAAGTATATTTCAAGCATTATAATAGTTGAATTGTTTTATTGTTATTTATGAGATAGGTTGCTATTATATAAAAGTACGTTGCATAATTAAGAATGATATAAAAATTATTTTATATCTTTATTCCCCAATTATTCTGATATTCTACGAATATTAAAATATGTCAAAGCGTATATTTAATTAAAGTATAAAAAATATTTTATAACCTTATTCCCGTAATTATTTTTATAACTTAGGGGGATTAAGAATATTTATATAGTTGATTTCATATATTGATCTAATTTAAAAATATTTGATTTTTAAATAAAATTTCAGTCAATAAAACTAATTTGACTGAGCTCAAATTATTAAGACATGTGATGTTTTATAACTTGAGTATTTAGGAAATATTTATTACAAAATAATGAGTAGGAGAGGGAACTATGACAATTAGATCCAATGGTCACCACTATTTACAAAAGCAACGTGAGATTTTAATGACGCCTCGCGACGCTCAGATTTCGCCCCCCAACCAAAATTCAAGGCTTAGTCTATAAAAGAATAAAATTTTGAAATTTAATTCTTAATCTTCCTACCTATGGTGGCAATTTTGATTTAAGTTTAACACACTCATAAGATCACATGTRGACTCATTTGAATGTATCTAGACATAATTAAAAGATGATTATTAAATAAATAAAAATATGAGATATTATGATTATTTGTTTATGAATGAAATAGTCTCAATTTATTTATCATCGACTTGACCTACCCTACGGTTCGATGCAAGATTAAATAAAATACATTTGAATTGATAGGATAAATTTTATTGCTTCATGCATCATATTTATGTTTCCTAAAATGTATGTGCATATGATGTTCATTCGTTTGTTTTTATCACTTTATTCGGGTTTTTTGATAATTATGTTTAGTTCTATTCTTACGATATTCAATATTATATTAATTGGTGATGATTTAAAAGTGGAAAAGTAACATGAGCATTGCAACCTTATTGAGAAGTTCAAATTTATTTTGGGGATAAATGTCCACGTGACACCTATGTGAAAGCCACATGTAATGTACAAGAAGCATATTTGAAATGGATCATGTCTAATACCAAAGCTTGCACCTACTTGTTAGACGCCAGGATTAATGTGCTTAAGTTGAAGCATATAGCATACAAAGACTACTTATGAGATAATAGAGTCTTTGCAAGCTATGTTCGGTCAATCTTTTATTTTATCAATGTATGAGGCAAATGTTGTCGAGCATAAGTTATCTTCCTTATTGGAAATAAATACAAAGTAGTATGGGTGAATCAAAACAAATTAAAACAAAATGTTCTAATAGCAAGAAGCAAAGTTCACCAAATAAATCAAATGGAAAGTTTTTACACTGCGCTATTGATGAAATTAGAAGAGGAATTGCCCTAAGTACCTCGTCAAACTAAAGGAGAAGAAGAAAGGTAGATTAATTCATTTTTTTTTCTTGAATTTAGTCTTATTTAGGAATACCAGTATTGTATCCGTCCGTTGAACGATAATTTTTTATTTTATTTTATCTAAAATAAAAATAATTATTTTAAATGTATTAAAATATTTAAATAAGTAATTATATATATGTATACTTAAGTTTGTTTATATATATATGTGTGTGTGTGTGTGTATGTGTGTGTGTGTGTGTATTTTGGTGAGAACCATCACTGGATCTCACATTAAAGATGGTTTTTACTATAGTCGCTCCCTATATATAAATCATRTAAATATTATTTAAAGATCGAATAGTATTGAAAATAAAATAACCTGGTTCATATAAGGATTGTTATTAGACAAAATGTACTTTATAAATTATGAAAATTCTCCTCATACATAACATTTTTGTTACTATGTTTATTCTCATCATCGTCGATCAATATTTTTAACCCTTGATATAGCAACTTACAACTGATCATGATTGAAAACTGGAAAAGTTCAGCCTGAGAGAGAGATTGTCCTTAAATTTTGTTGATCATCATAGCATATGACACAATCAGAGGGAATCATCGTCGTTAGAACTTGAAAGGCAACCTCAGATTAGATGGTTTGACAAATTTAGGGATGACCAACAATTCACTTGCATTACTTCCTTGAGAAATACTAGCCTATACAACATGATCGTCAAGTTTTATAACAACCAATATTAAACAACACAAAGGAATGATCAATATTTCTCAACATGTGTGAAATTCTAATTTTTAGATTAACTCATATTTTMGCAATCCATAACAATTAATGGTGTTTAGAAGGTACATTTCACACTCTTCTGGAATACGACTTTTCGTTATGAAAATGTCGGACAGACATTTTAAAAGGTAGTCGAAATAACCGTTATAGAATGTGTTTTTGTTACTAGTGAGCCTAATTCAACAAAAGGATTTATAAGAGATAACAATCTCACAAATTTTTTATTTTTTTGGCATTCTATTCTTATCGAAAAGAAGAGGTGGAAGTTAAAAAATATATTTTGCAACTAATTTTGAAATGTATTTTGGGACTGCATCATCATCAATTTATTTTGGTAAAATATCGAATTGAGATCAACTCAAATTTTCTTATTCTTGACAAAAAAAATGTATTAATTACTTTTTCGACCAAATCATCTAATTGTATAGGTAACTTTTGTAAGGGTTTTTTTTATTACACGCAGAAGACACTGAAACTCGAGTAGCAGCAGATCGGAGAAGATAATATAAAGGGCAGCACTTTTGTCAGTTAGGCCAAAATTTCTTATCAATACATCATAGTACAAATGTCAATACATTATAGTGGAAAACCAATACATCATAGTACCAATACATTATAGTATAAAAACCAATATATCATAACATGGGTCATAGATTTATGAAAAATCAATATGTTCAAGTACAAAAATCAATATATCATTGTACAAAAACCAATACATTATAATATTGGGTCAGATAGTTTAACAGATCATGACCTGTCAATTAGACCTAATACAAGTATTTGCATAATATAAAACTAAGAGCTTCAGACAACGTGCACGGAGAAACAAACTCAGAACCATCAATTGAGAAAAGTATTATAGCTAGGCTCATTATACCATGTTAGACGCAAGAAGGAGTATTAGATTAAACAAGTGACCAGGGGTAAATATTTATACTAAAATGTACTTACATTGGAAAATTATAATGTGAGATGATCACATGTTGAGTCTATAATATAATTAATCAATTAAAGAATTTCTTAACATAATAACTAGATATATCACCGTAGTTATATGATATGATAAAATAGTACATCATTTATATCAAATGACTTTGATAACAAATCCTTCGAATGTGACATAAACGAAAGAAAGTGACCGAAAAGAAGATAAAAAAGATGACGTTAACATGTTCGCGTGAGACTATTAACAATTTTAAAACAAGTGCACAAAGAGGCTATTCAAATCAAATAACAGTTAGACTTATTTTATCATCAAGATTAAACATAAAACGAATAAATGAAATTTCCATTGAAAATATAACACATATTTATATATATTTATTCATTAAATCTCAGTTTTGTTCCTTGGAATATCTTAATTCACGTTTCTTTGAATTAATAGCATCTTCTTATTGCTTAAAATTCACTTGGTATATCACTCAACATCATCAGATGAAGGAACAAGTTCCCACCACCATTATTCCTAGTAAACTATTCTAATTAATCCTACATGGCTTGTATCTAGTTTACATCATTAAGTGCATCTTTCACATTCTTTGGTTCAATCACATAATTACAACATGTAACATGAGAATAACTAATCATTTTATATAATCTTTTCTCGCATTGTGAATGTTAATTATATGGCCCAAGTCCCTTTATTAATTGCCCGGCCCCATTCTGCAGCCCACCTACTGGTACCCCAAAGCCACGACCCAACTCAACCGGGCGGGCGATCCGGATCCGTCTGGGACTTAATCTCAACCGCCCATCTTGTGGTCTTTGATCTGGACCATTGCTTCCCTCCTTATAACCCCAATTACAGAACCCTAGCCCACTCACTTGTTTTCTCCGTCTCTCTCTCTCGCTCTCTCCTCTTATCTCTGGTCTTCTTCTTCCTCTGGTTCTCCTCCCTTGCCGGAGAATCGGACTGAGCCTGTGAAGATATCGTGATACCCTGAGAGTGAGTTTGTGAGTGTGAGTTTGGGGCTTGGGTTCAAGTCAACGGGGGGGGGGTTTTCCCGGTGCGCCGCCTTGGGTCGTGGTCCTAGGTGCTACCAGCGGCTGCCGGCGGCGATTGTGAGGAAACGGGGAGCCGGTTTACTGTGGTGTTTAGAAAGGGGGCCGATTTTGTGGAGATCTGAGCCGTGGTTTTTCAGATCTACTATTCACCCCTTGTTCCGGCAACCTCACGAAAAAGGGGGTTCATCGTTTCTTTGTTTTTCATAGCTGTGTTTATTTTTCCCTTCTTCCGTTTATTATTTTTGTTCCCGACTGATTCTGTTTGCTAGGGTTTCAGGTAGCATCCGGAGTGAACCTCGAGCATTCGGGCCGGAGTTCGAAGAAATAGAAGCTGGGCTGTTGTTTGGGATAACTACGGACAGAGTTGACCACTGTCTGGGCCCTTTGACCAAGCTCGTCGAAACAGAATAAGAGAAACGGACAAATCTGACTTTCGGCGTTCTGCTGCGCTCAAAAACCGATCAGCCATGAGTCGTTCGACGGTCGGCTACGCACCCAACAGTGGTATCAGAGCGTAGACGACCGTCCGACGCTCCGGTGAATTGGGGCTACCTAATGCCCCGCTCTGGTATATATTAGCTTGACCTCTCGTTTTAATTTTGTGTTGTTTAATATCGTTGGTCGTATGTTCTTAATTGGTTGAGGCATTGTCGGGGTCAGAATTATCATATGTTGCTTTGTGCTGTTCCATGTTAATCTGTACAATTCTATTATTGCTCTTGACTGGTTGAGGCATTGCTGGGGTCTGAGGTGTCATATATTCCTTTGTGCTGTCTTGTTCTAATCTGCCCTCGTGTTGTGTTTTTTTAATTGCTGTCTCGTATTTAATCTTGCTTTCTTCGGTCCACGCACGTCAAACCCTCTTGCTCGGGCCGCTCAGCGCCATAGGGGATCTTGAGGGGCGTGGGCTGTCGATTTTGTGATAAGGTCACTAACCGACTTATTTTTTTATAAGTTAGTCTGTGTACCGACGAGCTCCCGCTGTGATCTAATCAATCCAGCGATTGATCGTCTCTGTTTTTTACGTGCTTCGTGTGTGTTGCTGTTTTGAGTTAATTTGCTTACGTGCTTGCACTCTTCTGTCAATTGTTGTTGTGTGTAACTTGCTGTTGGGTGTCTCTAATTTTTTCAAAAACTTGTGTGTTTTTCAAAAATGTCTTCGACGTCGGCTTTTAACTTACCTCCGTTTAACGGTAAAACAGATTTTGCCATTTGGCAACAGAAAATGAAAGGAATTTTAATTCAGCAAAAGGTTTTCAAAGCGATAAGTGGTTTTTGGGGAGAAATTACAGAAAAAAAATCTTGAAATGGATGAGTATGCTTACTCTTCGATTATTTTAAGTCTGTCTGATTCTGTTTTGGGTAAAGTTGGTAAACTTGATACGGCAAAGGAGTTATGGGAAAAACATGAGGAGTTAAATACTGAAACCTCTTTGCCGAACAAGTTGTTTCTGCTTGAAATTTTTTTTCGCTTTAAACTTGATTTGTCTCGAGATGTTGATGATAACCTTGATGAATTTACAAAACTTGTGCAAGATATTAAACAAACCGGTGATAAACATATTGATGATTACACTCCTATTGTGCTCTCTAAATGCTATACCTGACTCTTACTCTAATGTTAAATCTGCCATTAAGTATGGTCGTGATAATGCGAGTCTTGAAACTGTTGTGAATGGTATAAAAAGCAAGGAATTGGATTTGAAAACCAATAGGGGGTCTAGGAGTTCCGGTGAGGTTAATTTCGTTAGAGGAAGATCTCGAAGCCGCTTTCAAAACCAAAAATCTTCCTCCGACCAAAATAACCAAACCTTTTATAAAAAGAAAGGCAAAAGTAAGTCTAGGTCTCAGTCTAGGCCTAAGAACCGGAAATGTTATAATTGTAGTGAATCGGGTCATTACATTCGTGAGTGTCCTTTGCCTAAGAAAAACTAAAATCAAAATTTCAAAAACCAGCAAAATGACCAGGCTAATATGGCTTCGAGTAGTGAAAATAATGGTGATGTCTATATGGTCATTGAAACTGTTGATGTTGTGAATTCTGTGTCGTCGTTTTCTGCATGTGAAAATGAGTGGCTTGTTGATTCTGCTTGCACATTTCATATGACTCCATTTAGAAGTTTATTTTCAAACTATAAGGAAGTGTCGCATGGGTCTGTGTCTATGGCTAAT